>JAQISU010000233.1:2880000-3160000 GCA_029339505.1 Unio delphinus
TAAAAAATATTTCATTCACAGACTCAACTCTGCCAGCACACTGTGACAGCAGATCTTGGACCATGCAGGTAGGATCTGACCTGTATGCAAGTATATACCATATATACCACTTATAAGTTGAGTCATGCTGCAAACATGCTGTCCTACTTTACAGTTTATTCTCATTTCCATTAGTATCCTAGTCCTTTATTTATTCAGTTTTTTGGTATAACATTTTATTTGAAATTTTTTTCTCAACTGCTAGACATTCTCTTCCACAGTAGTACTGGAGAAATACTGATATTGCAGGAGACTACCACAAAATGTGTAAGCCATAAAATGCACGCTACTAATGACATACTAACATATTTGTGTACAGCCAATTCTGATGGTCACATAATGTAATAATTATGTGACACATTATTCACAAATGTTTCTGTCTTTCAAAGTGAACATGATGCAGTCAGTCTTCATGACCATTGGATGCTTTTTATCTCAAGGTATTATTAAATATTCTGAATATGAACACCATCAAGAAAAACAATTACCAATTTGACCAGGTTAGGTAACAGACAAATACATATTAGAAACACAAATAATTTACTGTACAAGTCATTAAAGTGATTTTTGATAAATTATTAATCAAACTACAGTGTTGCTAGTCTTCAGAAGATCTGCATTTTAAGAGGACACATTCCCTGAATTTTATTAATGGGATTTAATTGACCCATTCCCTGAATTTTATTAATGGGATTTAATTGACCCATTCCCTGAATTTTATTACCTTTAAAAATAACTTTGGTAATTTTGTGACATTGAGGTCCAGATGTAATGTGCTGGCTTTGTTTTTCTGCTCTGCTGAATATAACTATGCCTCAATGATTTTGTGTTTGTAACATAAATATTGACCCGCTGCATGATGGGATTTAACTGACTCATGCCCCCATGATGTGCTTGTAACATAAATATAGACCCACTGCATGATGAGATTTAATTTACCCATTGCCTCTGTGATGTTATGCATGTAACATATATATAGACCCACTGCATGATGGGATTTAATTGACCCATGAACCTATGATGTTATGCATGTAACATAAATATAGACCCACTGTATGATGAGATTCAATTAACCCATGCCCCTATGATGTTATGCATTTAACATAAATATAAACCCACTGCATGATGGGATTCAATGGTGGAAAGAGGGGGCAAACTATATTACTGTTGATTCAGTAGAACCATTAATCGATAATACAAATAATGTTTCAGGTGTTTAGACCTTGAATAAAGTGCCAAGCATTTGCACTTTTAATACAGGTAAATAAAAAGAGAAATTGTAGAGCACAGATTTTATTCCATTCTTGCTAAATTAATTCACAAAATATGGAACGTAACCATTGACTTGATAACCCATTTACAAACTGTTCCGATTTTCCCAGTGCAAAAATATTGCTTTTAAAAATTTGTCATGAAATTTTGGAATTGACAGAAGCAAAACAAAGTTTCAAATTGTAATTGTGACCCTGACCTTTTGAAATTTAAGTTTATTGATTAATAGGAATGTATTATGTCTCTCACAAAACCCATGTGTAAAGACAGATGTCAATATCTGAATGTTAAATTTAAACCATGGAGAGAGAGAGAGAGAGAGAGAGAGAGAGAGAGAGAGATCACCTCTTAAAGGTAAGCCACATATGGAGAGATGGAAGTAATATACATACTAAACATACATATCAATCAGCCTATGCCGATATACAAGTCTTATGAATGAATATATTCAAGAATTTGAATAATAAATAATTGTATTATCTAAATATTTTCATCCCTTTCATTCATCTGGAACTGGACTACTGGAACTCCATTTACCGTATATACTCGCGTATAAGCCGAGAAATTTAGGATAAAAATAAGGCCTGGAAGAAGGGGGGTCGGCTTATCTGCAGGTCAAGTTCCAAATCTGAAATTTATAATGCTTTTTCCCTCGATTTCCAATATTTATTGTTTCCGTCGATCGCTGAATATGAGATCACATGCCTAATGATGCCACATGGATGATAAGACTTGTCCTGTCGTGAAGTAAAACAAAAATATTTTTTCTAACATAAGTGGTAGGATAATGAATAAAAACATGTTTTAACGTACTTGACGTCTATTTGACAGATGTCCATCCACCAGAAAAAACAGCCATACGTGTTATTTGAACCACGCAAATACGTGTATTTTCCAAAAGAACTGCCATATTAGTAATCTCTATTCAAGTATTTAACCCTCCGCTAATCAGTAATCATTAAACTCTACGGTTTCGTAGAAATGCACGCTAGTTTATTTCAGTGTAAATATGAAAAGAATCTACGTAAAAAAATAAAAGAATTATGATCATGAAGGTATACAGCCATACGTGTTATTTGAACTATGGAAATATGTGTATTTTCCAAAAGAACCGCCATATTAATAATCTCTGGTCAAGTATTTAACCCTCAGCTAATCAGTAATATTTAAACTCTACGGTTTCGTAGAAATGCACGCTAGCCTATTTCAGTGTAAATATGAAAAGAATCTACGCAAAAAGAAATAAAAGAATTACGATACCAAAGGTATATACGACAAACATTTTGATCGAGAGTAGAAATACATGTATGACAGTCTTCAACAAACAATAGCTAGAGGCTCCATAGGGGTTTGTTGCGCACACGCTTAGGAATGGTAAATAACAGTGCAACATACGAGTCAGCTTGAATAATTGTAAAACAATATAATTTGTTAAATTTCTTTGACAGGTGTTTTAGAAGTAATCGGGAGCCACAGTTTATATAGTTGTTTGTAAAGCAAAGTGGTTTGTTAGTGGAAGATTGTTGTACAATAGCTACCATATGCTTAATCTGTGGTAAATGCCTCGGGGATAATAGGTTTGTTTTGTTGCACAATGCCAGTGACTTAACTAACAGATGCCAACTCTCAGATGTATTGTTTAATGAGATATGGTAGTGGACATGGTTTCTGCTCAAAGTTATAAACTGTCACAATACTTGAATAATGTCCACACTGAAACCAATCATAGTTTGATCAATTGAATCACACTATCCGTAGTTTAAAAAACACAACACAAATAACAATGATAAATAATTATCAAATACAAATTGAAAACCAACCACACATAAAAATAATTACAGGATAAGATATATAAATAGTATACTACTACTGAAAGAAATTATTTAGAAGTTTATATTCAATTCAATCGGATAAAATGAATAGTGTTGGAAGTAAAAGAAAGCGGTCTGCTTATGATGCAGCATTCAAACTTAAAGTTATTGAATATGCAGAAGCAAATAACAACTGTGCTGCAGCACACGAATTTGTTGTGAACGAGAAGCAAGTACGGGGGGACGACATATATGATGAAAGCACGCCAGTAACAGAAGCTGAGTTTCGTGAACTGTTTGGCGAGTCTGATACAGAGTCCGATTTTGAAGGATTCTAAAAGTGATCAAACTTTTATAATTCATGATTTTAGAATGAGGATTAATTAAATTTCCATTAAGACTTAACACTTCTGAATTGTTTTTATTTCAACATATAAACTAGATTTCTTACTTTTATTTTATTTAACGATGTGATTTACCTAAATAAACGTATTCAGAACTCATTTTGTGCATCTTGTGATGTACCGTTTGTATAAAAATTATGAGTCGGCTTATACGCGGGTCATGCACTTTATACCACTTTTACCAATTCAGTTTGGGGGGGGGGGGTCGGCTTATACGTGAATGGGCTTATACGCAAGTATATACGGTATATAGAATTACCTTATTTTCCCGCATATATCCCGCGTGTTATACCAGATTTTACAAACCCCGCAGGGGGGATGCGGGTTATATAAGGGTGCTGACTATATCACAATTTTTTTACACATAATAATATTTCAATATATTGTTTGAAAAACGTAACTACATAACATATATTGTTCTAGTTTTGTTTTGCTAGGGTTGGATATTATGGCTACTACGGTGACTTTACAACAACTTACGGTATCGGGAATAAATCAACATTTCGGGATAAAAACTTAAAATTTCGTATCCGTCACGTTTTCATAATCAATATTTTCTGTTTTCAATCGAAATAACTACAGTACCTAATTTTACCGCTGGGCCACGATCCACTGCTTCAGGTCAGTTTCAAAGTTAGGCCACTTTGCTTTAGGTCCGCAACGAGCACGTTTTCGTGGATTCATCTTCTCCAACGTTCCTTTTTCTTTTCTCCAACCTCGGATTACACTCTCATCAATATCAAATTTTCTGCCTGTGGCTCTATTGCCATGCACTTCAGCATACGCAATGGCAGTTAGCTTGAAGTCGGCTGTGTAAGACTTTCGTTTCGACATTTTTTAAATTAAACAGAAAGAAATTATTTAAACTCGAATCTACACTTCACAAGAATACAAGATTATTTAGAAATGTCCGTGTTTATGTAGCCTGTAGTTGAGGCACAGCTCCTATAGACAGCCTACGCACACAAGCACTGTGTACCGTGTTTTTTGCTGACTTTTATTGAGCAAAGGTCGTCGGCTTACTTTGATGATGGCGCCGCTAAAGGCTCCAGTTGAAGGGTCAAACAAATACCTGTTTGTTATTGCTGCGGCAACTTCAGATAACTGTAGAACATTGAAACAGATTTGTTTTATTTGTTTAGTATATATCAATGCTTCAAAGGTAATCAGTTCTCTTTGAAGTGTCAGCAAACGTATTTTGTCTTCTTCCATCTGGTATTTGTTTTTAAATTAGTGTCATCTGCTTGACTGTACTCATTTTACGTTTCCGCCTAATGCGGATTCGGATTTTAACTAGTCAGTTGCATGAAGTAATAAGGCCAGATATCATCATTAGCGGATTATGATATAACAGTGCACTGTTAGGGTGGTTTGTCAGTATGAGACAAGGACTTGTTATTTTAACAATATATTCCAGTACATTGTTTCCTGTCATGGTGCCTTTGATTTTCTCTACTCAAAACACAAGACTGTATATACGGTTTTTATCAGCCAAAATTGGTGTCGCCACAAATATCACCAGATGGCATATTTTGTCACCAAAACGGAAAACAGAATCGCAGTTTGCTACATCAGCGAAGCCCCGTGATCCTGTAATTGATTTCATTTCTGATTGTAGCTGTATAAATATATCTATGGTTGCGAGTTATACAAAGGTGCGGGTTATGCCAACGATTTTTTACACAAAACCCCAAAACCCGCGGGCTATATGAGGGTGCGGATTATCTGCGTGTGCGGGATATATGCGCGAAAATACGGTACACTGCTGGAGCTCCATTCATACAGAATTACACTGCTGGAGCTCCATTCATACAGAATTACACTGCTGGAGCTCCATTCATACAGAATTGCACTGCTGGATCTCAGTTCATACGGAATTACATTGCATGAGCTCAGAGTCATAACACCAATAAGCTTTATCACATTCAAACCAAAAAACAATGTGTACATCTTACCTATTTTCTTCTTCAAGATCTTTAATAATTGCTTCTAATTCACTCCTTTGCTCTGCATCCACAGCCATCATTATCTGCATAGGACTCTTTAACTAGTGGAGGTAAAAAAAAAAAGTACTGAATGCTTTGCAAGAAGTAGTAGATAAAATCTTCAGCAAAGAGCATTTTTCTTGTGGAAGTCTATAGTTTATGTCGATTTGGTGGTCATGCACATGCATTTACTCATCTTAAATTAAATATTAATTTTGGCTGTAAAATTTAATACAACTATCAATTAAACAAAATCTTTTCAATCCTGATATGGAATACTTCCCACCATAACTGTCATCAAGAAACTTAATGAGGAAATCTTTTTATCACCCTGGACTTTTACAATGTTGAGTACTAAACATTGTATTCAGTTTTATTGTGTGTAGCTTTCATTGTGACATCACAGCATGCAATACTCAATCTGGCTTGTGCTTGATTACCTATTTGGGTTCACCATGCCTAAAAATGTCCATATACTTTAACATTGAGGTTTGTAGCATGTGTTTATTGGTTTTTGTGTTGAATCCTGTGATTGGTCTTCGTCCACAAATGAAGGTAGCAGTTTAGCCTACCTGACGATCTTTTTTGTGTAAACAACAAATTACATACCTACTTCTTGTCTATGATTTTAGATTATATATTAGGAACATTATTCCTTTCAGTTAAACATGTTTATGTGGTTTTCTGACCGTGGAAGTTACTTGAACATTATACACAAAGCACTTCAAGGTAACTGATCAGAAATTTGAACTCAGATATACTCTAAGTTTTCAATACACTGGGGCCATGAAAAGCTACACTTAATGATAGATGTTATCACATAGAGATATATAATGAAAATGAGCATCAAAGTATTCATTCTGACTGACCACTCACAGATTTAATGTCTCAAAATTATACACCTCAGACAATCACTGATTTGACACATATAAAATTTATCTTCTTATATACCACACAGACCACTCACTGACATTTAGCAAAATTAGCTCAAGTAAGTAATAAACATTTGGAATTTAAAAGAGTGATATATTTTATCCAGTTTAACATTTTGCTTTCCATCAGACAATTTCAAATAGTAATGGGTAAGAAATCAAGGTGCTTTTCAACAAATTCAATGGCTTTCTACAATATTCATGTAGTTTCAAGAAAATCCCTCAGATTCAAGGATTATTCAAGGCTGTACAGGCCACATTAAAAGTTGCTATAGAAATGTACAGATAAAGAACTGCAAATAAATTTTGGAAAGATGTATTGAGCAGAAATAAGGTAGCTGCCATCAAAAGCATGTCTGGTTGTAAAACAGTTACAATTTGCAAGCTTGCTTGTCTAATCATTTAGAAACTGCATTCAATGATCCAGAAAACAGAATATGACATACAAAAGACCAGATTGTATATCTGATACTATGATTGGATTTTACCTTTTCGAAACTAAATAAAACTAAGTAAGATAAATAAGGCATATTAGCATTTTTTTAAAAACTAATTGTCATAATTAATAATATAAAATAAAAATACAAGGGGTACTAGCACTGACAGTTATAATGTGTTACTGTGACACCTTTATGTAACGGGCATCAATTGTTATTCATAATCGGACAGTGCACTCAAATTCACAATTACTATCAAATAAGAAAACAACTGACTAAAACACAAGATGTTACAAAGTAGCTATATATTTAGATGCAAATGTCTCCTAAACATGTATAACTATTTTTGTTACCTTTTCAAATTATATAAAAAATTATGATAAAGGCAATTTTGAGTGAAAGTGTGGAGTCAAGTTAGGTAGCTTTGTGAATGTGGGTCTTAAGATCTATTATTTCTGTGCATCATTGTCTTACTTCATTCTTATGTTTAAAACTGTTGCAAAACTGAGAGGTTACTTGAAACAAATTATAAATTAATTTTTTGTTTATTTCAGTTACTTAGACAAAGCAATATGCTGTTCAACCACCTCTTAAAGTCGGAGAAACCCATACAAGAGTGATTGTCTATGTAGTTGGTAGGTATTACAATTAAGAAAAATTTAGTTATGTATGGGAGGTGGAGGATGGGAGTGATGAAATTTACATTTCATGGATATTAGCAGAAAATAAAATGATATTCACTTTCTAAATATGATAAATCATAGAACCTCTAGTAATAAACTATATTTACTAATTTTTTGTGATGAGCTTAAATCTTGATGACTGATCATGGTTTTCATCTTGAATAAGTACCCGACAACTGTTTAAAAAGCTACTTTCTAAAAAAGATAATGAAAAATTCAAACCAATAAATCAAAACAATGTTGTCAGTTCAATAATTTGAAAACATTGTGCCTTGCTAATAGGCCAACATTAGAATTATACTAAAATTTAATGACACCAAAATACTACCAAAAGTATACAATGAAGTTATCTAGAGGGACTGTTCTGTGATAATATTACCTACAGTTCTGCATCATTATAACCCTCTCCATGGAGCTAGAGAATGAAGCCTTACAATGAAGTTCGTTATACACAGAGGGACCTCGAGTGGCAGAGTGGCCTAAAGCGCTATCTGTTACAGATCACTACCATCATCTGTCTGCGTAGGTTAGTGTCTCAGATTCGGCCAATGTGGGTATGCGAGAAAGCTTGCCAGTAGCTTCTCGCTGGTCTGTGGTTGTTTCCAGGGGGGTTTCCTGGCTTCTTCCTCCACCATTAATACTGGCCGCCACGTATAGCCTATATTGTGCTGAAAAATGGTGTTATACCCTATAACAACAACATTATACACACGAGTCATGGCTCTAACTGCCTTATAACAAGAACTGTATTATAATGAAAGCCTTATAACAGAAACTGTGTTATAATGAAGCCTTATAACAGAAACTGTTATAATGAAGCCTTATAACAAGAACTGTGTTATAATTAAGAGCCTTATAACAGAAACTGCATTATAATGAAGGTCTTTATAGTGAGGAAGTGCTGTACTCTACTGGGAGCATTTGTCAGATATGTATTAAAGTTGTACTTACTGCATGCTGCGAGGTATCTCCATTAAGACTCTGACAGTACTGTGCTATGAGATGGTGTTCATCTTCCCTACAAGGGAAAAAAACAAAAATATCCTATTAAAATATCCAGCCAATCAGAAGCATAATAAATAAATGCTGTCTCAACCAAAATTCATCAAGCTATAAAATACTGCAGTTGCATCCCAGTCCAGTAATAAAACTATCAATTTGACATTTTTTACAGTCACAAAATTTATTCAGCTGCTCTTCAATAAAAATCTATGGCATTTCTTAAGGACTATCTATTGTCTTTTCTGCATTGCCAAATGACCTCTTGTCTGGATCCCTTCCAATTTGGAGGCCTCAGCATAATCCATTCCATTAGCAGAGACAAGCCACAGTCTACAGGGAGCTTGTCTGGCTCAACTATCAGCTCAATATAATGATATGGGTGCGCTTCACAAGAATAGCATACAATCTCTATTTCCTTCCATAAATCAATATTGCTGCATCTCTGGAATTTGAAGGTTATCCAAGCTACAGCAAAGGAAAATATTAATTTAGAATAAAGGAAAGCATAAGAAAATAGTTCTCATTTCACCAATAGGCTTTAGTTTACAGAACACTTTATTTTGGAGAGAGAAACCACTTATGATCTTCAAGACTGACATTCATCCAATATTGATTTATGTTTCTGGTTTTAATCAGCTGAACTTGAAGTACTAAGGTAAATGTCCATGCTAATTTTCTAAATAACAAATTCCCTTTAAAACATGTTGTACAAAAGAGTCTGAACAATATAATGATTATAATGAGACATTAAAGAACAAAATCAGGAATTTCTGCTGCCATGCAATGTTTGTACCATAAAGTTATCCTATCATAAAACATGAAAATTGAATTCATACTCCAACAAATTCAGTAATGAAAATAACTCCATGTCAATTCCCTTACACATTATTTCTATCTATAAAAAAGGTAAGATTACGCCTCTATTCCAAAGGAGGGACCTGCAGTAGCTCAGTTGATAGTGCACTGGATATGTATTACAAGGTTCACAGGTTCAATACCCACCTGGTCTGCATGGGTCAGTTGCCATGGTGCATCTTTGCCATGTTCCCATTTCCATAACATTATAAAGTCAATAATATGTTAACATGTTTTTAAACCATTGTTAAACCAAAATAACTGACCACTGCAGAAGTTAAGAAGTGTTTTGTGTAATCCAGTAGCTTTTGAGGAGCTCTGGGTAGCCAAGTGGTCTTACCCATCTCTCCTCAGTCCATGTGAGTTCGAGTCTTGGCTCTACCAATGTGGGGTATGGGTGAAAGCTTGCCAGTAGCTTACTGTAGGCTGGTGGTTCTTTCAAGTGTCTTGCCAAGTTCTTCCTCCACCAAATGTAATGTCTTTCCTATATAATCTATTGTATGGTGTTAAATCTCATGAAACCAAACCAAACCAAACTAACTTCTCATGGAACTATTACCCTATTTATGATACACTCTAATTTGTCTCCATATTTTACAGAGAAGGTAACTGAATAACACACCGATACGTCTTGTTAAGTGATATGTGTTGTCTAAAAGAAGGCAAGTTTTCATTGAGATCCACTAATTGTAGATTTGAGTGAATACAGTTTTGCATGTGTTCTCTCCAATATCAAATATTTTCTCAACGCTTAATAACTGCAGATTGCTGCTAAATAAAATGAATCTGGGCAAGATTTGTTCAGTTTAGCTGGATTTGCACAACTGTATAAATGATCTTGAAAATTGTGCACTATTTTGTTGCAAGCCTAATGATACCTGTAACCCTTCTTATAAGTTCCAAGCAATTATAATGTACTTCACTGCAGATCAATTGCCAAATAAAGCTTACTAAGCGTTTTGCGTTTGACTAATTTGATGTTTTCATTGATTGTCTAGTTATTTAATGTCTTCTACCAAACTGCAGCACTATGGTGATGCAATCATAAACATCTAAATGTCATTATTTGGGGGAAACTCTCTGATATAGTGCCATTATCATAAAACATGATCAATGCCATTGTGTTGATAATGATATTAAAAACATAGCTTCATCTGTATTACCTTAAAGTTATTTATCATGGAAGTTTGTTGTAACATGATGCAAGTTTCTATATGTACATACTCTTTTCATATCAAAATGCCTACCCTTAAAATCTCCCAAACCTTTTACAAAAATGTCAAGAGTGGGCTTTCCTGCTCTTTGTAATAATTATGAGAAAAAAATAACTGGATATCTAGAGCAGACTACTTTTGTTGTATATTAGATGACCGAAATAGCTGTTAGCAACTGCCAAAACAATTCATACACCAAACAGTACATTAACATTAATATTAAACTTCATTTCATAAATAATACTTGTCGGGTATTATATGTTTTACCAGCATGACTGCTACTTGTGTACAATCCCTTGACAATGTTACCTCGATGTTCGTAAACAATATTTTGACAAAGTTATGTGATAAGTTTGCATCATGGTCCCTCTTTCTGTTTGCATATGAATTCAATTCCTTTTTGAATAGCTTTCTGATATCAAGGATAAAAGGACAGCTCTCACTCAATATTATACACTTCATTAGAACATTATCTTGGATATTATGTGGTACTTTTTCGGGCCGTTATAAAATCTAAAATCTAAAAAACATTAGTAGAAAAAAGAAGAAAAAAAAACCTTAAAATTTTAGTATTCATTAAACCACACCACCTACTCCATCGCTGACACAGATACAAGTGTTCATAGAATTCTGGATTATTCTCAAAATAGCACAAGTTGATATATAATGCTGTCAGAATTTATATGCCCCAATGATTATTCTGTTATAATGAAGGGGACCTGTCCTTACATCTCCAATAATTACAGAAAGAAAAAAAAAAGACTTTTCAATATCAGCTTTCAATATCAGCAAAACAATAATTCTACAACACCAGGGAAAGTATCAATACATATCAACTGATTAGCACCAAGGGGGATATAGAAATATTTATGGATATATAATATGCACAAACCAAAATACTACTTACGTATCTGGCGTCAAGGAGGCTTGTCGTTGTTCTACTTCTGCTAACCTGTGACATGAGAAATGTAGACATTTCCAGGACCACTTACACCAAACTGGCATTTCTTCCAAAATGTATTAAAACTTCAAAATGAATGCTATCAAAGTCTGGATTTTTGATCTAGTCCAATCATTTAACATCTAAAAGTACTGTTCAATATTTCTAACTATTTTACAAAAATGCTGCAGCAGAATTATTATCACTTCAACATGGTTCCATAGGAATTTATACTACAAACTCTGTACTGATGTTTCAATGGAAAATTTCCCATGATTAGTTTAGATCAATTTGCATCCTGTTCACACCTCCAGTCGAAGCAAGTATGGCAGTGTGTCTGTCATAAGACATTTTTTTTCTCTGTTACTCATTACACAGCTTTTGATGACTCATATCTTCCAATCATTCATAATAAGTGCCTTGCTAATGGTTTCATTATAGAAAAGATGTGTATTGGTAAATGTGTATTGATAAAAGATAGTACAGACACTGCCAAATTTGCACTGACCCCATGCGCAGCTATGTGAATAAAAAAGCACTCATAGCAATGTAAATTCACAGTAAAAAGCCATTTATTTTCACACTGTGTCCAATGAAACCTAAAGAAAGTCAGACTTTCTTGCTTTGAATGTCCAAGTTTGGAATACCTTTGTTCATGGTAAAATGGACCAGAGCAAAAATGTGTGTGTGTGTGTGTGTGTATGTATGCATAAAGTTGGCATATCAGCACAATCCTGGTTATATATTGCCAAAATAAAGAGCCTTTTAATCTTATTTGAGTGTATGCTAAAATACTAATAAACAGTCCTACTAATTCTTAAATGTGATGACTAAGCATGCTGCATGATCCAAGTAAGTACATTTGCCAATAATAATGGAAAATAATGACTTATTTTGAAATAAAACTGGATAAATATAAACAAAATCTGAATACAAATTCCATAAAATATTTGTTTTTAAAATTTAGTAACAATGCACATAATAAATCTCACCAAGAAAATTTTATTTCTATAGGATGCACTGATGCAATAGGGTATCCAAAGCAATGTGACTCACAAATAGAAGATGCAAAAAAACCAATACACTTTGACCGATTGTTGTCTCAAAAAGTTGTAAACACGTAAATTTACCAAATAACACATTCAGTAATAATTAATGAGCTGACTCACTCACCTGTTGGCATACAGCTCTAGCCGGGAATGCATGTCTTTTGATATACTGTGCTGTGGAGATGGAGATGGACTGCATTTTAAAAAAAAGAAAAAAAAAAACCCAAATTGAATCAAATTGATTGCCTCCTAAATAAATATCATGTGAATTTGAAGACAGTGTACATTTGCAAAATACCTGTTACCTGTAACTTCTGTCAATTCCCATGATAATGTCCAGACAGAGTCTGCTCTACTTTAAACTAGACAAGTTAATAAATACAATTTCCAATAGTATCACAACATCAATTCATTATTCTGACAGGCCACTGTGTCCAACATGATGAGATGTACAAGAGGTGAGTCACACAAGCTGTTCTATTTTTAAGCTTACATTGACTAATCAATGTTGAATAAGGTAGCTGATTTGCCTGTAAATCTGATTGTATTGGAATTTATTTTAATACTGTGCCCTCAAGACCAGGCCAGGATGTGAGATTTCTAATACATAAGCCACTTAATTATGCTTAATGACAGCTTGGATCAAGACTAAAACATTGGACTGATGATTGGGGAATTCATTCTCCTTTATAATATGAACCAGTCCATTATTATGTGGAAGCAGTCTGTTTGATAATAGAGTAACTACCATATATACTAAATTATAAGTTGTATCCAACTGGAACCTTCACAGACCCATACCTTCTGTCACATAATGTGCACGCAGATCTGGTTTGGAGTAATTAATATAACAGCATCAACACTGTTCTGCTGGTGCATTATATAAGATTTGTCATGTATGCACATAAAATGTATCCACATTTAATTTGCACAGGTCTGATTTATGTGTCAGCATACTTATACAGCTCACATATATACCATCTGCCTGGGTGAAATGGTTTCTCTATCATAATGCTTACAGAGTGTCATGCAATTTGCCTTGGTAATGTTGTTTCCATTATGCTTATACATGATCATACACCATTTCCTTGGGTGATGTGCTTGTCTTATTATCCTGCTTATATAGGGTCATATACCGATTTCTTAGGTGAATTGGTTTCCATGTCATACGTATACAGGGTCAAATACCATCTGTGGCTTCTCTGTCATAATGCTTATATATAGTCAAAGACCAATTTCCTAGGTGAAGCTGTTTCCATGTCATCATACTTATATAGGGGCATATACCATCTGCATAGGTGAAATGGTTTTCAGATCGTCAAGCATTTTATGGTCATATACTATTTGCCAGGGTGAAGTGGTTTCAATATTATCATGCTTATACAGACAACATACTATTTTGCTGAAAATTTTGTAGGCCAAGTTAATCTGCTCAAGTATTTGACTTCCAGGGTTCGAAAGCAGTGGTAACTCGGTCAGTTAGGGAAAATGCTAGGTTACAAATCAATGCTTACTGCACAGCTCAAAATGGCATGATCATCAAAATCATAATTGATAAAGTCTGCAAGATGCTGGAGTTAAAAATTACCTGGTTATAACTTCTGCCTATCGTTAAATAATAAAAGAAAACAAGAGACTCTTTAAAGGACTGACACTCTTTTGTCTGAAAGAATTTCCAGGAATTCAAGATAGATAACACCATTTCTTCTCTTAAACTACAGAGTGCTGAAACCATCTTTGATATCATTCAGTGATTTTCAAATCAGCTGCTGTGGTGTGACATATTAGATCTCAACTTGGCACCATTTTCTTTCAGGACCAATAAAGCATCATACAAATGTTATTATAACTTTCTACTTTTGAAAAGCAACGATAACAAGATTTTCAAATTCGATGCCATGGTGGATATAATCAATATCAGATTGGTGCCATTTTCATTTATTACCAACTGACGGCATAAGAAGCCTTTACGCAGAAAAAAAATTCATTAAACCCCCCTGCTGATATGAATATTCATTCAGGAGAAATAGTGATAACAAGATTTCAAGATGGCCACTGTGTCTATCATAATATATGTCTGAACAGCACCATCAGGACCAACCAGACAGCAAAAGAAGTTGCTTAGTAAAATCCGATGTTGATATAACCATCCATTCTGGTAATTTTTAAAAATGGCAGCTGTTGTAGTTACACAAGACATCAAATCAAGACAATGTTCATTTTGAACCAGTTATATGTCAAAGGAAGTCTTCTAGTGAAAACCCAAGAGACCCCAAGTAGCTGAGTGGTCTAAAGCGCTATCCGTTATAGATCACTGCCAACTTCCCTCAGTGTGGGTTCTAGTCTCAGATTTGGCCAATGTGGGTATGTGACAAAGCTTGCCAGTAGCTTCTTGTGAGTCGATGGTTCTTATCGGCTTCTTCCTCCACCATTATTATTGGCCGCCATGTGTAGCCTATTGTGTGCTGAAATATGGTGTTAAACCCCACAACAACAACCAGTGAAAACCCCATGGCAATTTAACTTTTCATTCAAGATATCTGAAATAAAATTTACAAGATGGCCACTGTGGCAGCCATATTGGAAATTGCATCAGCACCATTTTCATTTAGATCCAACTAATTTTCATAAGGAGTCTTCTACTTAAAACGCTTGCAACATTGCAGATATTAATTTATGGATAACAGTGACTGGGTATTGTTCCAATACCTTTCTATGCAGTGACCGTAACTTATGAATAGATATTCAACTATAAGTAGAGCATGAAAATACATGTATGAAGGGAGTCCTGCATCTCCTGCCTTCCTACATTTTCATTTTTGCAATATCCATCAATGCAGACAAAATTATCCGCTGATCTTTTGTCAACTTTGTTCTGAGATGCAAACAAATGTACAATGTTAATGTATGTACTCTTATACAAGTCGAGTCAAACTGTGAACAACAAAGATCCCGATTTCCCATAGCATAATTTACTTAAGTATCAGGGTCTATGCAGTTTGTTCTAATAATAATTCCTAACAAATTGCAAAGATCTAGATCTAGCAGCGCTTTATGCGATGGAGGATCTGGATATATACAGTTTGTGGTTGGACTCTTTGTATAAGTGAGTATATAAGGTATATGGCGAAGTTATAATGAATTTAACTTGAAAAATTTTCCTATGATGCTTTGAAAACTCATATGACTTATTTTATGATAGGAACCTAAAATTCTTAAATGTAAGGAGACTATTTTTTGGCACTCAAGGAGATATTACTACATTCATTTACACTATTGTTGTCATTATTGCTATTTTCAGATATTCTCTTGTTGAGCTTATTCTTAGTCCTGATAAATATATTATTTTGTAAAGTCCTGATAAATGTATAATTTTGTATAGTCCTGATAAATGTATTATTTATAATCCTGATAAATATATTACAGTGAAACCGGTCTTGAAAGGTCACTCCTTCTGCCAAAATATAATGGTCTCTCATAACAGGTCAAAACACTATAAAATCAGTAAATCTGTACAGTCATGGTGAACATGGTCTCTTCAGACAGGTGGTCTCTCATTGCAGCGGTATCTTAAGACAGGTTTTACTATATTTACAGTCCAGATAAATGTATCATTTATAGTACTGATAAATGTATTATTTAAAGTCCTGCTAAATGTATTATTTACAGTCTGTTTATGTCTGGTATAATTGCTGGTTGTGTTGTTTTCTTTAGAATTGTAGCATTCATTACATACAGAAGCTACAATTTTAAATCTATTCAGGATTTACCATAAAACCTTAGTGATTTATCAGTGCACTAGAGTCATCTGCACCACTGATAAAAAAAAAAAAGTAGCAACAATACACCTAGCATCCTATTGTAGAGAATTGTGGATTTGGTTTTTGTGTCCTATCTCGGAACATAACGACCAGCTAAACTGTACCAATACCTGGATACTTGTCACCAGTATTGCTTATTATATCACACAAACAATATCTTTGATTTGTCTTTAAATGTCCATAAAATAGGAAGTGTTTATGTCTGTTCAACATGTATCTTTAGTTTTATGATTTTTGTTGTGAATGTAATTTTGCTGTAATTATCCATTACTCTTTGATGTGTCTGAGGAGTCATATTACACCTTCAATGGAATGGTGACTGGGATCATTTTTTTCTTCACATTTAGTCATTTGTCCATATAACCTTTCAAAATTCAAATAGCTGTTTACCAATTTACAGTTGCAATGTTGTGCTAATTTTCTGATGGATTCATTTATATCCCTTAGAGCACAATCTTCACATGATGTCAGTTCTCATAAAATTATTTCATATTTCGTATTTTAAATACAGATGTTTCTCAGAATTCTATCACATATTTCTTCTGTCAGTTCCAAATCATAATCTCTTGCATTATTTCCTCCAGTGAGGATGAAAATAGTATAAAGACTTCTAAGACAGTGTTCTCTTAATAACAAAAATATGTTCTATGTTTCAGTTAACGTGTTAACAAGTTAGTCAAATAGAAAAATCGGTCACTGCTTTTAACCATAAACCTGATATTACAGGTAAAATATCACTTAACTTGGATAAGATAATGCCAAGTTATACCCAAATGCTATGGAATAATTATTATTTTTCATGAAGAAAAAAAAAAACACCACAAAACAACACTATAAAAAGCCCAAGTAACTGATTTTTTAATTATTGTATGTATTCTTAAGACATCCACCAACTGACATGAAATAATGAAAATCCATTCAAACTTTTTTTGTGTTGTCATGCTCACAAACCAGTAATATAATATAATATAATATTTATATATATATATATATATATATACACACACACATATACACACACACATATACACACACACACACACACACACACACACAAACCCACACACACAAAACAGTCATAATTTCTCCTTAAAATCAACATCCATGTACTGGTCATCGACATGCAAGCAGCTAAATATACATGCATGTACAAGGTATTGAAAAATCTGTAAAGGTCTGATTTTCAAACACCTTCACAAAAGTGTGTATATATGCTGCTAACATATCTGCACTACTTTCATTCAGTGGAAATCTATAAAATGCAAAAAGTGTTTCTGAAAAATGTTGGTATTAATTATGTACTGCAAAAAGTGTTTCTGAGAAAAGATGGAATTAATTATGCATTACAAAAATTATTTCTGAGGACAAGCAATGTTAATAATTATCATTCATTTAAGAGGAGTGATGCCTCACCATCATAATGGCCACAATGGATGGGTAAAAGTTTCATTCAGAACAAAACAGACATCATACAAAAGTCTTGTTTTGGTGAAAACCCCATGACTGTATCACCAGTCATTCTGGAGGAATATTCATAAAAATATTAATAAAATGACCAAAATCATTCCCATATTCATTGTCTGAGGCACCAATTTCATTTATGAACAATTAGACCCTCTAATTAAAATCCTTTAAGAAATGTAAAGAGGAGTTGTGGCAATCTTAAAAGAATATTTTTTCCTTCAAACAAATAAGCCATTTTAAAACTGGTGATACCTGGTTTTGAAAACTTAACTCAGTTTTCTTACTGAGGTCATATTGTTAATGTATGTTAATCAACCATGTGTAAAAAACCTGTGTTCACCAGATTTCTTTTCCTACCAATGAAAAAGACATTTCTCTTGATGAAGCTAGAAAAAATACTATTATTGATCTCTAAAAATGACAGAAAAGTCAGTGGAACACACAGAAACTTTAATTCTTTGCACTCTACTGGTCTTGAGGCCAGATCGCCATTGTCTACATTAAGATTTTCTAAAATGAATGGTTAACTCACTTATAAAAATGCAATCCTAAATCAAGCTTGCGCAAGCTTGTGATAGCTTGTAGCATGCCTTTTATGATCTTAACTGTAGCTCACAGACTACATGGGAGCTCGCACTGAGCTCGGAGCTCGAAGAAGTAATTTGGCTACATTCAAGTAAAGTTGCTTGTACGATCTTGCTAGCAAACCCTGCAGATAAATTAATTATCAATAAAACGGATATGGTGAGAAATTAAATTACTAGAAAATGTAACATTTTGTGTATAAAATCAATAATTTGCATATCAAAACAATAATTTTTACTTGTTTTGAAAAAGGTATTGAAATTCCACTTCTACCTAATAGTTATTTGCTAGGTCGTCTAGTTGGCCACCCCTGGTAAAATAATAATAATAAAATGACTTTATTAAAAGAAGCTCAAATTTTGGTCAGGCATTCCCTATACAGTTACATTTGTACATGTACAGATATATATATATATATGATGCACAGAATTTTACAAGATGAGGTGTCTTTGGACAACAAATGCTATTAAAACTAGATGATTGATCTATTGCAACAATAAAATATGTACAAAGCTTTAAGGATAAGAACATACAGGATTCAAACAAGGAGTAGTAGTGAAGATGTATATATATGGTTTATGTCTTCTATTTTGATGAACATGTCTGCATGGTCCAGACTTACTACATGAATGTATATTTATCAATCATATTCAACAGAATTGGGGGGCCCACAATCAAAAGCAGTGTCCTTGTCATCATTTAATTGGATATACACACACAAGTCTTTGACATTTGTAATTAGAACTATTTTTGTACTGCACATACTTAGATTTCAAAGGGACAATATTAACAGGATTTTCATCAATCACGCCATTTTCAATTGAAACTTCAGTATTATTTCTCAGTTTCTTTATGACTGCATAATATTGTGCTTGACACAAACAATCAATGGTACAATTTCTGTGACACTGTGTATAAACTTCAATATATTTCTCAACATGGCCAAATTTTCTTGATTCATCATTTTGGCATTTTCGTAGAAAATAACAGTGTACGAGTTTCGTTCTGAAACTGCAGAATACTGTAAAGATTGAAACAGAATTCCATCTTTATACATTCTGTAGAAACAAAGCACTTTTTTTAGGTTCATTAATGCCATGGATTGAAGTTAAAAGGTTGAGGTGTTCATCTGAAAGTCTGTATTACTCTCCTGCCTATAATACCAATACTGTTTTTTTTTTCTCTCCATATTTTGAACCAGATTACAGACGTACATTTTTTGTGCAAAAAAATATTTTTTTTAAATTTTAAAAATAATTCTAAAAATTTCATCACACTGCATCTCAAACAAGTTTGCTCATTGTAATTTAACATGAACAAAAATGGTAATATCATCTGTATATTTTCCTTGAAATTTTGTGTGAGTAATGAATCCAAGTGAAAGGTGTAACATCGATAGCCAAATTGACAGGAAACTCATACTTAGCCAATTTAGGATTTAAAAAAAAAATAAGATTATAATTATTGCATGGTCGGTTTTTCTTTTCCCCTCAAATAGAAAATATGACTGATTCCATAATATTACAGACTGCTTCCAGTACAGTAATGGAAATTTTGCAGTCAAATTGTGATTTATGTGCCCTTAATGTGAGAATTTTATTTTGCCTGTGCATGATTTGTAATTGAACTATTTCTTAAAATTACTGATACTGTACGTATATACCCTGGGCAGTTATTATTTCAACAATCATTATATCTGAAGATTTCTTTCCATCAATGATTCATATCTGATTAAATATATATTATGCACAATTATTTTCTGTATCCATGAAACATATCTACATGTACATAAATGCTGTCCTACCATACAAAACTGAATCTGTCCAATCTGCTCCTGTTTGCATTTCCAAAGTAAATAACCCCCCTCCAAAACTTATGAAAGCACTCATGATCATGCCTTGCAGAGTGAAATGGAGATTTTGTTTACTTAGAATTGCTGGAAGATAAGTTTAAAAGTCTGGAGCAGTCTATTAAACTTCAGTTATGCCATATGCCATGGATTAGCCTAGTACAACAACTGACGACCATTCCAAAATCTGATCTATGTCTGAATGTGTAATACAACAACTGACGACCATTCCAAAATCTGATCCCTGTCAGAATGTGTGATACAACAACTGACGACCATTCCAAAATCTGATCCCTGTCTGAATGTGTAAACATGCTGCACCTGTCTTTTAGTGTGAATGTTTCAACAATTAATGTTTATGAAATAACTTTCCCCAAGTTCCGGATGTTATACATGTATTAAATACTAAATCTTATAAAAGCTCTGGAACAAGTCGATATCTGAGATTAAGATGGCAGTGCCTGCATGAACAACCAGATCATTGTGTAAACATGTGAGATATTAATTTCATTTGGTTTTGGTAGCTTTAACAGGTCATTTAACTCATTCTTGGCTTCATAATGCCAAAGAATTGTAAGTTATTATGCTTTTCAGATAACATTGTTTTAAAGGAAGACCTAAACCCATTCACTCAATAAGAACAATCAATCAAGTCACCTGATCATTAAGGTTATCTCATTTTTAAATGATGTACATAAGCTGCACCATGCAAAATATAGTCTTTGAGTACATCAACATGCACTGTGATCAATAATGTTTGTGAATAAATAATATTCAATAAAAATAAAGCCAGGGCCTGCAATGTTGACTTTCAGATCAGAAAAGTAAGTGCGTCACCAAATTATCTCACTTATATTTTTGATCTCATATAATCATTAACTAATATAAATTATACCTTATGGCGCCAAATACCTTTAGACTATAAACAGAACATTATAATATTAGGAAAGTGCATACAAGTCCATGGACAAGCGTACTGATATATTGTAGATTATGTAGAAGCCGTCTTTTCTAAAATAGTCTGTGGGATTAATGGAATGTTGATAAAAATGAGAAAACAAAGAATTGATTTTTTTTAAAAAGGTGGATATACCAAAAAAGTGTAAGGCATATATGTTTACATGTAAGGTGTAATTTAGTGGGGTAAAAGCATACTGATTATGCCAAAAGCATAATTGTTGACATGAATGCTAATATAACCAATTTCACATAGTTTAGAAATATAGCAACTTTATATTTGTACGGAAAAACTGCAATAATATTCTCAGATGTGTGGATGACAGTTACTAATTAGGTCCATATATTAATGAGACACCCATCCATGTACAAATTCTGGAAATGCTGGGAAGGGTCAATTTATATATAAAAGATTTGTTTGTTTGTTTGATTAGGATTTTTTACGTAGCTTAAACAATTTTTCAGTCATATCACTACTATGTCTGCAGTGAGGCAGTTTATAGTGATGTCTAACATGATGTCTCACCCAGTCACATTATCCTGTCACCAGGTCGACCAGTCCTAACACTAACCACTTAATGCTGATCATCAAACAAGGCAGCTGTTAGTACCATTCTTGTAAGTCTTTGGTATGACTCGACCTGGAATTACTCACAACCTCCTGCAGCAGACTATATATATATATATATATATATATATATATATATATATATATATATATATATACACACACACATAAAAGATAAAGCTGGATTTCTAAATTGTGTTGAAATTCATCCATACTAAATCAACACAAAATTCAGTCACTTTAAATTTTCTATCAACTATCAGAATGGACAGAGCATCTTCAGTACACGTTATCACTGCTCAAACAGGTGAAGAGCTTACAAATATGGCAACATTCTACACATTGAGACATAGGTCATAGGTCAACAACAACAAAAATTATGAAATTATCCCCATCAAGAGAGTGCTAAGGAGTAAACCTTTAGTAAATATTGAATTTTGACACATTTTATGTTGCAATAAAACTGGCTGTCAGAAGTATTTGTTTTGCTTTGATTATAAAAACAAATTGGTTTCCATGAAATTAGTATCCATGTTTTTACAAATAACATTCACTGTATTGAACACAATTCATTGAACAAGGTTTACTTCTCCAATAAAATATTTTGTATTCCTGTGAGACAAAAATGGTAGCATTAGGTTCTTACCCTGTTCTCACTTAAAGCAATTTTACATTCATCTTACCCTGTTCTCAACTAGACCAATTTTACATTCAAGTGAACAGAACATAAATTAAAAAAACTCACCTTTCTAGAACATCTCCTTCTAAAACAGTTTGTACAGGGAGGTAGCCTAAACGAGGATGCTTCTGGAAGTGTTTCTTGGACTTGAATTTATTCTTAAATACTTTCGTAAGGTCTCTAAGATCTTCGCCTGAGTTTGTCTGCAAAGGAAAGTTGAAGTTATTATAGATCATTTTATTAGTGTCATCCGAGTTTTCTTTTGAAAGAATATTATTATTATTCATATTTACTGCATGTATTCGGATACAGTCTGTTTCTCAACACCAAATTTTGGGAGGGTCAATAAACATGCATTGTAATTTTCTGTCAATGAGATAAAAGAATTGTATTTGTACAATTCTGTTTTTGGACACAACTGAACTTCTAAGACAAATGGGACAGACTAATATAACTTTTGGAATGTTGACAAATGACTTGCTCATCATTCTTGACAAGTTACATGTACAATTCAAACTGCTGAAAATTGGCAGAACCATATGTTGATGTTCGTTAGGTCACTGACACAGATAAACAAATCACATCTGATTAAAAGAATATTGCTTCAGTGCAGAGACATGGTCTCAATCATAAAAACACAAGAATACATCACCAATTACTGAGAGAATACCGTGCTTCTCAAAGCTTTCATCTAAAAAATTACTTTAACATTTCATTATGAATCCACATACTATCAAATACCAGTTATGTGGTGGATATGCAGTGAATAATTTTTTTAAAAATTGTCTTCAAAATTAATAAGCACAAAATGAGTCCTTATTTCATGTCTTTTATATATTGTTTCGAAAATGTATTGATGTTGTAGGGTTTAATGCCATTTTTCAGCACATGATAGGCTATAAATGGCGGCCAGTATTCATGGTAGAGGAAGAACCTGGGAAAACCTCCAGAAAGAACCACCAACCCAGGAGAAGCTACTGGCAAGCTTTCTCACATACCCACATTGACTGAATCTGAGACTCGAACCCACACAGACAGAGGTGAGATGGCAGTGATCCATAACAGAGAGCGGTTTATACCACTCGGGGTCCCCGCTTTGAATGTATACATATTTAAATGCAATGTAGTTTGTTATTAGTCATATATATGTTTTGACACTAGACCATATACATTTATAATAGCACTGGTTCATTGGCTCTATTTGTTGCTATAGGATCAACTGTTTAAGTACTCCAATATATATCCTAATACAATGCTGCTATAACTATATACAACATTACAATCAAGAATCATTTTATGGTATCTATTTTCAGTTTGTTTTTATTTAATGACATATTCTTGGATCCAAGTTTCATTCATGCAGATTTTAGTACATGATCAAAGATATTTAAGACATGGTGAATTTTTTTCCCCGTTCAATTGTGAAGTTATTTTTCTATGCGATTAAACAAAGCAGGTAATGACTTAACGTACCTGTAAAGTATGGTTAGACTGCTTTGCTACTTAAAGGATAACCTAATACTGCGGGGAAGGGGACTGGTTGCTCGAGCTTGCATTCATTTACTTGTTTTTGGACACAATGAATTATATGTCTGTTTTAGAAAGAGAGAAGAAAGGATCTATGTTCTGGTGAGGAAAAAGAATGCAACTACCTTTTATCATCAGAAAACATGTTAAAAATATGGTATGTTGTGTAATATAAATGAAGTTTCCATAGTTCAGTTGTATTACTGAATGTAAACTTTTTAAAGTTGTAAAAGAAAATTAATGAACATTAATTACTTCAGACCATGAAGAGTATATGACTGTACAATTGTAAAATAGGCACTCTATGATTGTATAATTGTAAAATAGGCACTCTATGATTGTATAATTGTAAAATAGGCACTCTATGACTGTACAATTGTAAAATAGGCACTATATGACTGTACAATTGTAAAATAGGCACTCTATGAATGTATAATTGTAAAATAGGCACTCTATGATTGTATAATTGTAAAATAGGCACTCTATGATTGCATAATTGTAAAATAGGCACTCTATGACTGTACAATTGTAAAGTAGGCACTATATGACTGTACAATTGTAAAATAGGCACTCTATGAATGTATAATTGTAAAAACGGCACTCTTATGATTGTATAATTGTAAAATAGGCACTCTATGATTGTATAATTGTAAAATAGGCACTCTATGACAGTGCAATTGTAAAATAGGCACTCTTATGATTGTATAATTGTAAAATAGGCACTCTATGATTGTATAATTGTAAAAAAATCAGCTTATGATCATAGAATGTAAAACAGGCAGTCTACAACTGAATAATTGTACAACAGGCAGTCTGTGCCTGTACAATTGTACAACAGGCAGTTTATACCAGTCTAATTGTAAAATTACACAAAATGTTTGCATAAATCTCAGTTATATGTAAAATGCAATTTAGTTTCTGATATCACAATAAAACAGCTTCTTCCATTTATCCATTCTATATCCATCTCTATAATTGGCGCTAGCATCTACATGTTCTCCTCAAGGATGTCAAGATAAATTTGACAATACGTAATATTAAGCAAAGATATTAACTATTTTTGAAGCATGTGAATATATATCTTCAATTCATGACAAATATTTTTAACTGATAACTTACAGGAGTACAGTATTCTTGGATGGGGTGTGTGAGTTTGTGATGTTTGGCTTTCCTCCCTGAGTAGAAACAATTCTGACATATGTCAAAATTAAAGCACCTTAGACAACGATACCTGAAGGAAATTAAAAAACATTTCAACATTCATCCAAACTGGCAAACCAGCCATGCTTTTTTACATTTATGAATCATGTGACTATATTTTAAATTAGACCAATTAATTAATTAATTATCTTAAGACTATCTTAAATGGAATCAGAATAATAGATAATAGATCAAGAAAGTAATGATAATCCACTGAGTATTGGTGAATTAGCAATAATACTGATATTTACTTTCCCATACCTTTCATTTAAATAAACAAACTATCTGGATTGTAAAATCAAAGAATTATGATTTTAAAAAATGGATTAATATTTAAAATTTAGCTGAACCAAGGCTAACAAATACAGGTATTGGCAATTTAGACAGAACCCTATATAGAATAAAAACACCAAAACAGACATAATGGGCTCAAATTTATAAAATGTTATCAATGAATCTTACCTGAAACCTACAATAGGGAAAGCTTTACAAATATTGCACTTGGACTGGTGTTTGGCATTTTCTGCAACGGCCATGCGATGCATGACTGGTACCCATACTAATGACTGGGGCTCCATCTTTAACCACTCTAGAAAATGAGTGACCTGGACTTCTGACTGACCTTTCGCCTGAAGTAAAATATTTATGTCAGTTACTAAATATATTATAACATGAGTGCTCATTAAATGTGAAATTTAGTAAATAAGTTAATAATATCAACTGCTACTCTGATCACTAGATAGCAAAGGATATTTAAATTAAAATGAATCAGTAAAAGGTGTTAGCAACTGATCACCTACATCATTCGTGCTGCTAAACTCGAGTATCATGCAGTAATACTTATGCTGTGCATGTTGTTTATGGACTCTGTTGATTGTAAATTATCAAGTAAATGGGTTTTCATAAATGTAAAATTATGACACAAGATGAATTTGATATAAACATTCTGCTTCCAGATGCAATTTATGTATTTCATCTCATCAATTTAAGTTTCAAGTCTGAAATATCACAACTGATTATATTCATAACATTTTTTAAAAAATGTTCCAAGTACAATCCCACAGTGTATGTAGCATACAGTATTTACTACAACTGCTAAATTTTTACAGCATTCCTGGATTATTCACAACCACACTAATACTGAGGTCAGGTATGGATCCAATTTTTGTTCTTATCCAAATATACCAAAAATGTAGCTGAACATGAATAAATTCATAATCAAAACTGAAAAATGAGACCTTGATATGTTAATAATTTTATCTTTAAGTGGTTAGTACCTGAAAAAAATAAAAGTTTAAAAACACCTTATTATATTTGTTCAAATCTTTGTTTTTTTTATATCTCTTGCCAATGAACTGATTAAAAGGATTCAACCAAATAATTACCTTTGAAGTGTATTTCTACTGAAATAATTCTATACAATATGAAGTTAAACACAGAAGTAGTCCAACTATATCAAGAGGAGGTAAGCAATGAATAGTCATCTCAATCATTTCATCTCAGGATCAGAATTTAGAGTTATGCTCTTTTACACATTTTGACTGGCATTTCAAGGTCAAGAGAGCTAAATATATTAAGTGCGTTATTATTTGAAATCCAAACTATTCTTAGCAATAGAGAGTAGACAATGTATTATAGGATTAGTGGGATGAAACAAAAGTATGCCAAGAAACTTGTTACAAGAAATATTGTCCTTAATCAAGCATGTTGATGGATGTACATGTATATATGGAAAAAAGATGGTCATTCCGATGGATGCCATTATTACTATTGTTAAGTTTCCAGCAAGGTGGGCTCAATAATAAGAAATATTGTTCTGCAAGCTGCACTGATTTCAAATAAATTGACACAAAATAGCTTGATGAAATACGGATCATTTTAAGTTAAAACCATTGCAATTACTAGTTTAATACCGTAATAGCAACATAACAAATCATTGTCTTTGATATTAACCTTTATCTATCTATGATATGACTGAAATCAAACACACTATGGTTCTAAATAGCCATTGTTAATTATTTTTGTGGGTATCTATTTCCAATGTTCGAGTGAAAAATAGATTTTCATGGATCATTAGCACCTAAACCGTCATGGATTGGTGTAGGGTTCCTATTATTTCTACATAAGTATCATTGTTTGTTAAAACTTTAAATTCAGGTTTTGTAGCAATCACAAAGTCCATAACAATCGGCACCACTCAAAGTCGGTACCCCACAAAAATGGTGAATTCTGAGTACTACATTCAGTAAAATTAGAACGCGTCATTAACTGTCCTGTAGTGGCAAGAAGATTTTTCAAGACACTTGTTGTGGCAGCCATATTGGATATATGAATTGCTATTTTAATGACTAAAAATACCAAGATGATGTAGACATAAAAATGTTTTTAAGATATGCCTTTTCAACCAGAATTAGCAATAACAAGACTGTCAAGATGGCTGCTGTAGTAGCTGTATTTGATCTCAGATTTGTTTCAATTTCACTGTGATCAATTAGATATCATAAGAAACAGAGATACTCATACGATTTTATCACAAAGGGCGAATTTACCCCTTGTCCCAAAAATAAGGGCAGGGGTGGGGGTGGGGTTAAAACAAAACTGAGGTGGAGGAGGAAATGACCATACTTTATTATTTATATATAGCAATAGTATCCTACAGAAACTCAATGTGGATAGGCAATCAGGGGTCATAACTCTTTGTTACAATTGCAAAACAAATACACAAGTAGAGCAATTTAAATCAAATGTGGAGGTTTATTGTAAGCCGTTCTTTATTCTTCTTTTGCACTAAATGTCGACTGTAGTTCTTTATTAGCCAATCTTATACCTGTACATTTAAATGTGAATGAATTGATACTTCTAACAACATGCATCTGTCTCTGCAATCAGTAGGCAAGTCAAATGTGCAAATCCATGCCATGGTTCGTTACATCCAGGGTGAAGCAAGCAAGAAATACCGACATGTTCCTACCATTTCAGCGCAGCTGCGTACCATTTCAAAACAACTGCGAACACTGGGTTCCACATTGCTCCCGCCAAAAGCTGCCACCTCCCCTAGTTGCCGTGGTATCTGCATGCAATCATGCAGTAACAGGCCCAGCTTTCTCTGGTCAGTGTACCCGTTTGTGTCAGCAATAAGACGGAATAAAACTGAAAATGAATCAAAATTGACTGATTGTATTTATAAGTGAACATCAGACACCCAAACAGGAAGAACATAGCTACTGATTTAACACGACTCCATACTTCAACAATATATCGGATCTTTATTTAATAAGGCTAATTTAGGTATCATTAGGCAGTACAGGCTGCCAGTGATTGGTGCTAGGTTAAAAATTCCACTGTACAGGCTGCCAGTGATTGGTGCTAGGTTAAAAATTCCACTGTACAGGCTGCCAGTGATTGGTGCTAGGTTAAAAATTCCACTGTACAGGCTGCCAGTGATTGGTGCTAGGTTAAAAATTCCACTGTACAGGCTGCCAGTGATTGGTGCTAGGTTAAAAATTCCACTGTACAGGCTGCCAGTGATTGGTGCTAGGTTAAAAATTCCATTGTAGAGGCTGCCAGTGATTGGTGCTAGGCTAAAAATTCCACTGTACAGGCTGCCAGTGATTGGCGCTAGGTTAAAATTCCACTGTACAGGCTGCCAAAGAATACAGCTAGATAACAATCTCATTGCACAGGATGCCAATGAATAGTGCTAGGTTGCAAAAGCTACTGCTAACAGTTGAAAGGTAGCTTGCCGCAATCACTGAATGCAAGTGTAATATATGACCAAAGATGAGTCTATGATTACCAGTGTAATAATAATATGTGATTTCAGATATGGGTCATTGATTCCTAGTGTAATATATGACCACAGATGAGTCTATGATTACCAGTGTAACATGTGATCACATTTCTGGGTCTATACGATTACCAGTGTAATATTTGACCAAAGATGTGGGTCATTGATTACCAGTGTAATATGTGATTACATATGTGGGTCATTGATTACCAGTGTAATATGTGATTACAGATGTGGGTCATTGATTACCATTGCAATGTGATTACAGATGTGTGTGTCTATGCTATTAGAAGCTGCTTGTGCATTACACACATACATATGGATAAAACAATGTACAATGAATATTTGTAAACATGAACATCTCTTGTACAGTGACTGCACTAAAAATCATAAAACATTTTTGCAAAATCTCTTTAAAGTCATTAAAACTGAGCTTGACTCAGTGAAATAGTGGACAAGAAAGCTTTGAACAATTTATCTTTATTTATTGAATAAATGTACCTCTAATACTAAAATACCCACTAAAACAGAACTTTCAGAGGCAGAAAATGTACTAATCATCCTGGGCATTTTCAGTCTCTTGCATTCAGGGTATTTTCAGTTTGTAATCTTCATTTCCCTAAACAAAGACTTGCATCCTGAGTATTTTCAGTCCCTAAACAAAGACTTGCATCCTGAGTATTTTCAGTCCCTAATCAAAGACTGATCCAGAGTATTTTCAGTCCCTAATCAAAGACTGATCCAGGGTATTATCAGTCCCTAATCAAAGACTTACATCCAGAGTATTTTCAGTCCCTAATCAAAGATTCATCTAGGGTATTTCTTTGCAGTCCCTAATCAAAGACATCATCTAGAGTATTTTCAGTCCCTAATCAAAATCTTACATAGTATTTCTTTGCAGTCCCTAATCAAAGATTCATCCAGAGTATTTTCAGTCCCAAAATCAAAGACTCATCAAGAGTACTTTTAGCTGCTAATAAAAAACTCATCTAGAGTACTTTCAGTCACTAATAAAAGACTTACATCCTGAGTATTTTCAGTCCCCAATCAAAGAGTCATCCAGGGTATTTTCAGTCCCTAATCAATGACTCATTCTGAGTACTTTAAGTCGTTAATTAAAGACTTACATCCAGAGTATTTTCAGTCCGTAATCAAAGACTCAACCACATTACTTTCAGTCCCTAATCAAAGACTTTCATCCAGAGTTTTTCAGTCCCTAATCAAAGATTCATCCAGAGTTTTTCAGTCCCTAATCAAAGATTCATCCAGAGTATTTTCAGTCCCTAATCAAAGACTTTCATCCAGAGTATTTTCAGTCCCTAATCAAAGATTCATCCAGAGTTTTTCAGTCCCTAATCAAAGACTTTCATCCAGAGTATTTTCAGTCCCTAATCAAAGATTCATCCAGAGTTTTTCAGTCCCTAATCAAAGATTCATCCAGAGTTTTTCAGTCCCTAATCAAAGATTCATCCAGAGTTTTTCAGTCGCTAATCAAAGACTTACATTTATATTTTTCATCCATTTGTCCATTACACATCAGCAGAATGCCAACTTTAAAGGATAAAACACGAACCTTTCCTGTTCTGGATCTGGAATAGAAAAAAACAAAACAATAACTGCATACTCACTGACATGCTCTTTTGTCAAGCGAAATTAGTGTTTCACATGTATCTTGTAATTCAGATTCATTATACCATATATACTCGGCGCAAACCATTGGTTGATTTGAAGTCATTTCCTAGTTATGCCGGCAGTTTAACCAATAAAATGTTAGCTTATATAGAGTGAGTGTACATTGCTAACGAAAGGGGAAAAAATTTGACTTCAATAGTGGCAAAATTAGTGGAAATATTTAGATTAGAAAATGAAGAAAATTACGAGAATCAGCCACTGGAAATAGACTTTTACTTGACAGACTGAATTAGTATTTACACAAGGTTTAGTTTGCAATAGAGATGACAAGTGGAATTTGTATGTACATCAAATGGAGTGAATTTCACATGTTGATAGTGTTAATTATTCAGTGTGAATTCATAATGGATTTTTATGGATTATTCATGGCAAGAGAAACAAATTGGTACGAATGTCATTTTATCTTTATGTGTCAGTTTTATTTTTGCATGTAGTTCCAAATTTTTATACCATTTTGTATGTAATTTTATTGAGAACTGCTGTGCCAAATTTTAGCTTAATTAAACTTAAAGGAATGTAAATCTAAAAAATAACATTTAATACTCGTAGCTCTCTGAAAAAATCTGTAAGCCAAGTATACTCAGCAAGTCTCAGGGATACAGGCACTGGTAAGGCTACCACTGCTCTAGTCAATCTCTGCAAGTATGCTGTCAGGGACTACCTAGCTATTTGGCTCAGGGGTTAATGTGTTAATTAGTTTTTAGCATCATGTCAAGTGAAGTAAATAAGATTGTTAATAACTTTCAAGGCAAGCCAATTCTATCTATGCAAGAGCAAGTGGTCACGGATGTATATTAAATCAACTCATTTTAACTATTTAAACATCATGCGAATTACCCTTATCATTAGATTTTACATTGGATTAAAATCAGTACAACTTTTATCATCATATTTTTCACAAGTACAGGCTGTTGTTGTTATCCCAGAAAACCCCAGAAAGAACCACCGACCTTTGAGAAGCTACTGGCAAGCTTTCTCACATAACTACATTAGCCGAATCTTAGACTAAAACCCATGCAGAGATGGCAGGGATTTGTAACTGGGAGCGCTTTAGACCACTCGGGGCCCCTATAAGTACAGGTAACATAATTAAAGTGTCTCGCATGAATCATTGACTTATCATGCTCATTTGCAAATGTGATTAATGATAGTACAAGAACAAAGTGAAAGCCACACTAGGTGCTTTAAAAGCTTAGTTTCACAGATAAGATACATTATGTATTACAACTTCTCAAGTTTACAGTAAACCTAAAATACCCAAATTGGCACTCAGCGCTTTGCAGTCATCAGCAGAAATTTTGCCAGTTAAAACTTCCAACAAAATCACCACATTGGTATTTTACTAATATAAAAAATGAAAAAACCCAACAAATTATAAAGTTTTGACATTGTTGTTTCTCTAAATAAATGTGGTTTCTTCAAGCAAGTGTTACCATGGTCTTTTTAAACATAATTTTTTTCTTCTTAATCTAAATCTACAGTAACATCAGAATGTATCCACATTCACTTGCAAAATACTGTGATATGTTTTCGCTGGAATACGTATGCTGAAACCAATATGGAGTTGTTTCAAATGATCTTTCATTGATTAAAAACCTATTCAAAAAAAGAAAATTTATACAGATATGGGAACAACATCCTTAGAAAAAGCTATTTATTGACAATTATCCCAACACAACTATTAAACAAATATTCAACCACCCCTCCCACCTCTTTTCACTTTTGATGGCCATACTTTTCTCAATTTTTCCATGATCCCTTGGCAACTCATGCTCCTGTTTATGAAGCAGCCTTTATGAAGTGAAAATGTAGTACTATGGTCCCTCACTATGAAGCCTCTCAATAAACTGCTGCCCTTCTTACAATAATATATCTTATTAAAGTCTTTGAATTTTATCATAGCAACATGGATTATCCTACTAAATAGCAATTTTAGTTCTTGGTTACTAGAGACTAATTAATTGTACACGGATTTCACATTAATTGAATGCACTTCTTATTTTTTGTATCTGTAAGCACTATAATAGTTTACCTATTTTTAACATCCCTCAGGTTCCATTACTTATAATGGAAGTCACTTTAATACACAGGATAAGGGAATACTGTACTAATATATCATTAAAAGAAGTGAGTACCGTATTTTCCGGCCTATAAGTCGAGACTTTTTATACTCCGAATCGACTTATATATGGATTTTGTCATTGAAATTGCATCGACTTATATATGGATTACAGTATCCGGTATTTTATTGATATTGCTCTATAATCGGCATAATCGAAAACAGGTCACATAGAAGTACAAATTCATGTTAAATTACTATGTCAATAAATTGTCATAAAATAATATGACTGCATTTATATTTGTAAGTTTTGTCATTATTTATTTTGCATTCTGCGTGTTTTTTCTTATTTCTCAAACATAAAATAAAAGAAAACAATTACCGGTAAAAACTTCACCGGGCCGCATAGCACACTTACGGTCTATACTCTATAGTTTACTGTACTAATTCAAAGCATATTGTTTGTTCCTTAAAAAAAAAGATATGAAATAACAGGTTCATGAATATTTGATTTTCCAGTATAATGTTGGACACACGTGAGCAATTACCGGCATAGCTTTTTTTATTGATCCAATTGATCCTACAAAGGGATGTAATCCATATTAACTCTAGTGTTCTATGATTATTTATAAAATAATGTAGATCATGCATTCTACTGAATCCCCCAAATCATATGTTTCTAATTGTATTTGACAAAGTTTCTCAAATAAATTACCGTAGGTTTAAACTACACTAAAATCAGATATATGGATGGACTACCAGTACTCATAAATCATCAGTGATCCATGATTTTTAGTTTCGCAATTCAGTTTAAAGCAAATTGTAATGTCAACACTTCACCTATATTCATTTTTAACCAGCTGACGTTTTGGTGTCTCTCTTTGATTATGTCGGTTGTTGATAAATTGGTATTTGGTTTCCAACAACAATCAAAGACAGTTGCCTCAATTGTTTCGATCTTGATATTGGCTTTAGCTACCGATACTAGTTACCATATTGCCGGTACCCCATTGTTCTTTATCATTAATCCGCATCAATTACGCTACTCGTGTTTAATATCAATGGGATTAAGTACAACAGGAAATGATGCCCATTCCCTTCTCTCGATGTAAATAATGAATTTAGCCATGGGCATTGTTTTCATTGCTTTAGTATGGGCACATTTTAATGAGTTCGGTATATTTTGATCAATCTTTTCAGTCATAATCATTCATATAAATATCCCCTTACAAATCATACAACTTCTCTCACAATGCCTCCCGTAAAATCACACAAGTCTTACACGGCGGCTTTTAAGCTGGAAGTTGTAAAGTTCGCTGAAGAGAATGGTGGGAATATGGCTGCTCACAGGAAATATGGTGTAAGTGAAAAATGTGTCCGGGATTGGCGTAAAGCTAAGGTTGCATTATGCGCTACAAAAAAAAAACAAAGAAAGCAAATCATGGCTGCAAAGCAAGATGGAGTAATTTTGAGGATAAATTAGAAGACTATGTTTTGACACAACGTGCCGCGTATTAGAGTACATCAAAAGAACATGACGCAATAGCTGGGCGGCAAGTTCAAAGAACTTTGACTAGCAGCTTGTGTGGGAAAATGTGCTTTAGCTTCCATTATTTAATCTACGGACATGTACTATTTCATCATTCATTACGTACACCCGTTACGTAATTGTTGTTTATTTTCTTTTCATTGAATTCAGTCACATAATGATCTGTGACAAAATTATTGAATATTTTACATCCGTGTGTGGATATTTTCGATGGAAATATTTGTATTATGGATTCAATGTATGTTACAAGATTCGCTGGTGAGTACACGGTGTTGATACTCTTTTCATGCAATAGATTATACATGTATATATAAATTAGACACGTGTATGTACCAATGCATGGTTCTCTGAATAAAGTACCGTAATTGTATTTGACAAAATTTCTCAAATAAATTACCGTAGGTTTAAACTTTCAACTGGAAGGAATGATCATAGCTCTTGTTGCAATGGATATTGCCGGTAATATGGAATATTACATGACGATATCATCAATATTCATGCAACCGGAAGTTACTACCGGTAGTATAAAATACATAGCCAAGTTATTGACCTGGCCTCGTCTTATACTCTGAATCGACTTATATATGGACGAAGGATGGAAAATTTACAAAATTTGTCAATTCGACTTATACTCCGCATCGACCTATAGGCCGGAAAATACGGTAGTGTACTTACCTATCATAGACACTAAGTATCCAGTTTAGCACCAAATCAACACAAAGAGGTATGTTTATGAGGTCTTGATGAACTCTGGCTGTCTGCTCGTACATGGCTGCTACACAATTTATAATCTCTAAAACATCCATAATCTTGTCATTATGACCCCGCAGACCCTGCTTCTCAAATGAATCTGTTGCCATACTCATTGTGATCAGATCCACTGCAATAAGAAATATGCAAACTTACAACTTTTAGTGTTTACCATATGCACTTGCTTTTAAGTCCTATTGCAAACATAGACCATAACCTGCTGTTGCATAATATCTGGTAGATCAAGGTCTATGTTGTTTGTTCTACTGATTATTTGTAAGAAACTTCACAAACCCAATATCTTCTGGTGCAATTATGTGATATCATGTTAATGAGCAAGCAATGTGGAAAATTTTGTAGTGGAATTGAGAGTTGAAGATGCATTTAACACATTAACCCCTGCTGCCCCAATAACTCATCGCACTTTACCTCCCTTATCTCCCGAGCGCCTCGATAATGGGGCTGAGTTTGCAATGCTTGTCTCCCGAGCGCCAAGTTTGGGTGGCAGTATTTAGCAAGGCCCATATCCCGCACAACGACTTGTCTCGTCACAAAACATTGGTTAGTTTGAAGCTATTTTCGAAATATGCTGGCAGTTTAACCAATGAAATTTCAGCTTACAAAGATAGAGCGAACATTTGTGAACAAAAGAAAATTTTGTTTACTTCGATTGCAGCAGAAATAGTGAAGATATATAGATCTGAAAATGATGGAAATTGAAGAGAATCAGGCGCTTGGAGCAGAGTTTTATTTGACAGATTCTGATGGCAGATTTTTCAGGATTTTCATCAGACGAGATCGATAGTGACATCGAAAATTGCTATTGATGATAACAGTGGCAGTGATGAGGATGAGAATGTTTAAGAGGCTGGAGAAGAAGAAGAAAATGAAAGAAGAGCTGACCGATGGATCATAAATGATAGAACCCACGTTGACAAGAGGCCATACACAGGACCAACATCAGGACCAACAACAGATTTAGATACTAATGCAAATGAATTTAATTTTTTTGAGATTCTTTCCAAGCATTTTTGTTTCACCTGATCGTAGATGAGACAAATCTCTATGCAAGATGAAAGCAGGAGGAGAAAGGAGACCCAAACTGGAGAGATGTTACAGAGAGAGAAATTAAAGCATGGATGGGAAGGAGTTTTTAGGAGTATTCTTCAGCTCCCGAGACAGCTATGTACTGGTCAACAGATGCCCTATTTGGAAACCTGAGTGTGAGAAGAATCAAGGGGAGAGATAGATTTGATATAATATCACAATATTTTCATATCAATGATAGTCGTCATAATCCACCCAGGCTTCGACCAGGTCATGACAAGCTGCATCACGAGAGGCCAGTCCATGATGCTATTCTAAAGTGCTGCTTAGAAAACTACAATCCTCATCAAAATGTAAGTGTAGATGAAGCCATGATAAAATTTCGAGGTAGGCTATCTTTTCGCCAGTATCTACCAGCCAAGCCGACAAAGTATGGAATCAAGGTCTGGCTGAGGGCTGACCCAACAAATGGCTACACCAATGAATTTCAAATTTATACAGGTAAGGACGCAGGTACTAGAGAAGTTGGATTAGCAACACGTGTCGTTATGGACCTGACAGAAAAGATTTGGGAAAGAAACCACATAGTAAATGTAGATAATTATTTCACCAGTCCAGATTTATTCAAGAAGCTTCTACAGAAAGGTACGTATGCACACGGAACCATAAGATCTAACAGAAGAGGATATCCGATACAGCATCTTAATAAAAGAGATATTAGGGTTCAAGGGGAATTCAAAACAGTACAGCGAGGGGAAGTAACAGCTTGTATCTGGATGGACAAGAAGCACATATACACTCTATCAACAGCAGAAGATCCAGTAGCCATAGAGAAAACAGTACAGTGTAAAAACAAAAATGGGCAGTACAGTACATATAGAGCAGCGAAAAAATGGTGGTTGTACCTGCCTTGGTTTTTGTTTGATATCGCCGTCACCAATGGATTCATACTAATGAGAGAATCAGAACATGTCAAGCGGAGCAAGAACAGACGGATAAAAGCACACAGATTAGTTGATTTCAATATGAATCTGGCGAAATTGCTTATTGGAGACTACCAGGAAAATGATCTAGCAGCACAAACTACAAGAACAGGAGGACACTATCCTACGAATGGTGAAAAGAGGGGAAGATGTCGACAGTGCAGTAAACAAAAGCGACGTCGTGAAGTTGTGAATATCTGCATTCACTGCAATGTTCATTTATGTGTAGATTGTTTTAAACCATATCATGTAGATCTTTTGAAGAACCGTTAAATACAAATTTGTGAAATAATTTTTTAATACCATGAGTGCTCATAATTCAATGTTTGATAAATGTTTTATTAGTTTTTAATTTTCAATTAGAATTCTAAGGAAGAAAGGTAAGTAAAGATTAAGAAAAATATGCCAATATGTGTACAGTATTCAAAAGATGTCAAGTCTACAAAAGAGATGACAAATGTTATTTTAGTGTACATAAATATAATTATATAATGGGTTGATGGTGTTCATAATTCTGTGTGAATTCATAATGGATTTTTTGGGATATTCATGGCAAGAGAAGCAAATTGGTAAGTACATCAATTGTTGTCACCTTTATGCAAGAGTTTTATTTCTGCATGTAGCATGAAATTTACACCATTATGTATGTAATTTTATTGAGAACTGCTGTGTCAAATTTCAGCTTAATTAGATGAATAGAAATAAAGTAATAACAAATTTATTGCAAGTAGGCCCCTCTATAAAAATCTGCAAGCCAAGTGCTGTCAGAAAGTCTCGGGTATACAAGCACTGGTAATGCTAACACTGCTCTAGATGATCTCTGAAATTATGCTGCAGGGGGATGCCTAGCTATTTGGCTCAGGGGTTAATGTGTTAACAATACTTGCACAATATTTGCAATAAATGATAATTGTATTATTTATCATTAGCGGACATTTGAGTGAAATTTTTCTCAAAATATCTTCACAAATAGAGACGCTACAATAATTCAGCTGTATGATAATTTTTTCAAAATTTGACTTTTGTACAAGGCAGAGACATCAGTAAGGCTGGAAAATAAATGTCCAATTTTTAAAATTCTAGGAAGAAAAGTAAGTGAATCTGATATTTTTTTAGACACACCAGCAGTAAATTTCTGTATTTTTAATATATCATATATTAAAGAGAAGGCACGGAAATGATAATAATCACGTGTAAAGATGACAACCTAAAGAGAATGCATGGAAATAATAATAATAATAATAATAATAATAATAATAATAATAATAATAAATGTAATAATGTGTAAAGATGACAACATAAAAGAGAAGGCATGAATATAATAATCATTTATACTTACAGCATAATTTTTTCTGTAATAACCTGAGCTTCATTGCAGTTCTATATGCTGCAAATCTGGCACTGTTTAACTCATCTGAGATGGAAAAAAAATATAAAAAAACCATAAAAAACTAAATATATATATATATAGAGAGAGAGAGAGAGAGAGAGAGAGAGAGAGAGAGAGAGAGAGAGAGAGAGAGAGAGAGAGAGAGAGAGAGAGAGAGAGAGAGAGAGACTGACTGTGATAACTGGTTAGAGAGTTATAATTCATTTCAAATGGAAATTAAACCCTTGCTCCTAGTAACTGAAACAAAATCATCTACAATTTCATAAAAAAGTTATAATTAATCTTGTGAAGTCCTTGCTTGTCTGACTTTCAGAATGATAATAATATATCTAATAAAGATATTTTTACATGAAATATTCTCCAATGAAAGAACATCAATTGTTAAAGTTCTGGGATACCAACTGAAATGAAACCTGAAAGTAAAAAAGGAAATTCACAAGAAGTCTTGTCTTGTGAACCTAAAGCACAACTTTCTGATTAAAATATCGGATAAATATGACTGTAGAATCTGGTAATCCCAATAGGTATAGCAGTGAGAACACTCTTCAATAAATATAGTCAACAAAAAAAGTATCAATGATATCACTGTCTGGTAATCATAACAGGTCTAACACTCAGACAACTGTCAGATAAATACAGTCACAATTAAGACCAATGAGATCAATGTTTGATAATCACAATAGGTTAACTAACTGTGAGACAACTCTGATAATATAGTCAGCATTTATGTTGTAGTTGTAGTAGAGTTTAACGTCATTTTTCAGCACAATATAGGCTATGCATGGAGGCCAGAATTAATGGTGGAGGAAAAACATGGGTAAAACCCCAAAAAAGAACCACCAACCATGAGAAGCTACTGGCAAGCTTAATCACATACCCACATTGGCCAAATCCGAGACTCGAACCCACGCAGACAGCGGTAAGATGGCAGTGATCCATAACAGAGAGCACTTTAGACCACTCAGCCACTTGGGGTCCCTAGTCAGCATTTAAAAGGATCAATGAGATCAATGTCTGATAATCACAACAGGCCTAATAGTGAGACAACTGACATAAATATACAACAAAAAGATCACTGAGATCAATATCTGGTATATGCAACAGATATGACAAAGTGAGACAACTTTCAGATACCTAGTCAACATAAAAGATCAATGAGATTAACGTCTGGTAACTGCAACAGGTCTAACAGGGAGACAACAACTGTCAGATAGACAAACAAAAGGAATCAAACTGTTTGTTCAATATATGACCCTAGCATTGCACTTACTTAATGCTTCCATGAGCTCTGTCATCACAGGATGGTCCCAGTGGGTTGTTTCTTGACTGTGACTGAAAACAACAAGTATACAAAAATATACAAATTAATGTACAGTAGAACGTTGATTATCCATTTGGGTATGAGATCGAGACCAGACGGATAACATAATATGTAAATTAAAAGCATTATAAAATAAACCAGGTCATCAAAACATCATAATATCTACGTATGTACATATTTTGATGTACAATGCCTTGACGGTTAACAGACTGATGGTATAATCGGGTGCCAGATAATCAAAGTTCTACTGTATACTATAAAGTATTTTGGAAGTTGACAGGAACAGTTAAAAAGAGAACTTTAATGTACACATATTATTTTCAACAAATTGTGTGAACTTGACCTTATAATTTAATTAGATGTCAATTGCATGATTGTTATGCAGAATTATTTGCAATCAAGTGTAAAACGTTTAAGAAGTAACTGAGGCTGGAATAATATACATATCCAAATATCATTCCTTAACGCTACCTTACCAAGCAGGAAACCAAAGTCACAGCAAATGTACGTAAACTAGAATGACCATTCCACATGACGTTACATCCATACAAAATACAGTTGTAATATGATATTAAATAAAGTGTTATGAAAAAAACTTGCTTAAATCCCTCAATATGAAGCATAGCAAAGGACTCACTTGATATAATAAGGTACTTTGTTTCCTGCCACTGCTCTTTCCCAGGGTGGCTCAACTGAGGCTGAAAGAATAAAAAATAGTTTAATTATTTTTATTAATTCAACATGGATACAGGTGATTCTACAGGTAATAGGACCAAAATAACATTTAAAGGCCATCTATTATACATACTGTTCCAATGCTGAAATATACTACTATTGAAAAAAACAATAGTATTTTAACATTTTTGGGAAAAAACTAAAAACAAGAAAACATGACATTTTTACACACTCTACCCCACATTACAGAAACCAGTCTTCAGAAGATTTGAAATGTTGAGGTACAATGATCAGGTGCATTGATGTGTGGTCGAGTTGGTGAATTATAAAGGCTAACATGTGTATGCAATAGGCTGTTAATTGATTACCTTATTTTTGTAATCTAAAGAGTTTCAAGCCAAATGTGGTATGTCTTTTGCATTATAAATAATAATAGGATCAAAGGTTGTCCATAATGATTTTCAAGTCTTTGAATAAAAATTGTCAAAATTCTGATGTGAGATAAAACTGAAAGATCACCCCCCCTCTCCAAACAAAAATGTAAAAGTAGCAGAAAATTTTAACAATGTACTCTCAAACTGTATTCTCCATACAAATACATGTAAATCAAATAAATATCAACATTATGTATGAGCATGTAAATCAAATATCAACATTATGTATGAGCTTATACTGTACATGTAAATCAAATAAATATCAACATTATGAATTATAAGCTTATAAACTCATTTGAAGACACAGGATGACCTTAAGGTAACAACTAACCTTCCTTGGATGACCACATATAAACATAATAGCTTTGTTGTTGTAATTGTTGTAGGGTTTTTCAGCACATGATAGACTATATAGGGGCCCCGAGTGGCCGAGTGATCTAAAGCGCTGTCCGTTACGGACCACTGCTGTCTCACCTCTGTCTGCATGTGTTCGAGTCTAAGATTCGGCAAATGTAGGTATGTGAGAAAGCTTGCCAGTAGCTTCTCGTGGGTCGGTGGTTCTTTCCGGGTTTTTCCTCCACCAATAATACTGGCCACCATGAATAGCCTATATTGTGCTAAAAAAAGGCGTTAAACCATTAAAAACAAAACATAGGCTACAAACGGCGGCTAGTATTATTGGTGGAGGAAGAACCGAGGAAAACCCTTGGAAAGAACCACCAACCCACGAGAAGCTACTGGCAAGCTTTCTCACATAACTACATTAACCGAATCTTAGACTCAAACCCATGCAGACAGAAGTGAGATGGCAGTGATCCGTAACGGTGAGCGCTTTAGACCATTCGGGTCCCCCATAATAGCTTTGTAAGTGCTTAATGCAAAGATTATACTATGAACTGCAAGGATGAAAAGCAACTGCATCACCATTGTTCTACAGTACCAGACTTTCGAGAGATAGCAATTAATTTTGAAAATGTTAACAAAATATTCAGTTCACGTTGCAGGGACTCGGGAATTTTTAAGGACAATCAGATATGTACCATAAGTCGGCTGTGGATAAACAGAACCTGCATTATGCAAATTCTGTGGATGGATCATGTTTTCCACTAATACTGACCTTGTGTGTGTAAAAAAGTGAGAATTTTCACCTTTACAATTGAGACCAAATAACATATTCATTTATTATGGTCATCGATACCACAAGACTTCTGTATGCATATGCAGGTCTAATCAGCTTGTTCATCACCTCATTAATAATAATAATTTTTCACTTTCCTTCTCTTCTTAATAAAATATTTTGAAGTGTAGTTAATTGGGTTAGCATCACATATACTGAAGAACCTGTTTTTCTGCCCAAAATTAATGGTCTCTCAAGACATGTGGTCTTTCAAGACTGGTTTTAGTGAAGAAGGATGTGAAAGGTACATGTTTTTTAAGTCTACATCTTGTGATGTCCAGATTCTACTTTCATTGTTTGGTATTCAACGTAAGGCAAAAGGAGAGACCAAACTTTTGCAAGATGAAAAGGCAAATGTGCCAAATGCAGTTACAGACAGTTGGTATTCTTCACAGAATTCAATGCTTTCGTGGCTTGAAAATGCTGAATTAGTACAGAAAGCTAAGACTTTTAAAATATTTTTAGTGCATTAACATGTATACATGTATTTTTGTGATATTTAATATCATACTCTAGATCAGGGTCTATGCAGTTTGCTCTACTTATTAGTCCAAACAAACTACAAAGACAAAGGGTCTACCTGCACATTATGGCATTGCATATCTGGGTCTATGCATTTGGATTCAACTTATAAGCAAGTATATAAGGTACATAATACTACCATTCTTAATGCCAAATTTTATCAAAATCTTATCCCTGGGAAATTAAACACCAATGTACCAATACATTCAAGTTTATAAGACGAGTCTAAATGCAGACTGTACAGATCCACATCTGCAGTCACATAATGCGCCAGTAGATTTGGGTCTGTGCAGTTTGTAAGTAAATATCCCATCCCTGATTTGGAGGAGCATTATGTTATGGCAGATCAGGGTAACTGTTGTTTGCAGTCTGACACAACTTATAAGTGAATATATACGGTATACATTTTTCATTTTGGATTGATTGGTCCTTTAGCTATGTACAAATGTAAATTTTTAAAGAATTTAAATACTGCAATGTTCACAAGCAATCATCCTTAAACCATTAAACTTCTGGCATGTTTTGATGACAGCTGATCTGCTCAGATAAAGCTTACAATTAGGCTGATGTTACATTAGCCAGTATGGTATACAATGTATCTTGTGTTCATCAGCTCAAAAATATGACTAAATAAGGTACACCTGTTTCTCGATTCAAATTTATGACCAAAGGGTAAAGACAAATTTAATTATGCATGTGTCTTAGTGTGATTTACAACCAGATAATGATGACTTATGGGTACAACATGACATAAAAGAACGATAATTGCATAATGGCTTGAATCCATGAACAAAGCTCATTTTTAACTCTGATCTGTCTTTACCACATACCATACCATCTATACTTGTCTAGAAGTCCAGTCCAACAATAAACAACACAGACCCTGTTCAACCATTTCATAATGCACACACAGATCAATGCCTATGTTGCTTGTTCTATTTATTAATAGTCAAAATATAAAAGATCTTCATTATATGATGGCATATGTTGATCAATGCAGTTTGCAGTTGGATCAAACTTATTCATGAGTACATATGGTAGATTTGGAAATCACACTAATTGCCCTGGTTTTCAACAACTGTTAAAAACTAGTAGTATTTCCTATGTATTTCTTTGGCATCCAATAAAGACCAATTTATCTTTGAGGTAAAAAAATACAAATATTACACTATTCAGAGAAATGAATAGTCAAGACGCAAAATATTTGAAGTCATTTCAACATATATAAAGATCACAGGGGTGAAAATGTCTAAATAAAATATACGCCATTTTATGCATGGCCATGGATGTGTTGACATATCATTATGTATCATGAAACTCATTAATGAGTGCAACATAATTTGATTCTGTGTACTTTTATCTTACAGTTTCACAACTTGGCTCTAATCACATTATTGATGCATCAGAATTTCCCACAACCTGTCTCTAATCCCAGCAACTGATGCATCAGATTTTCCCACAACTTGTCGCTTATCACATTAATTGATGCATCAGAATTTCCCACGACCTGTCTCTAATCGCAGTAACTGATGCATCAGAATTTCCCACATGTCGCTAATCCCAGTAATTGATGCATCAGAATTTCCCACAACTTGTGTCTAATCAAGGTAATTTACGTATCAGAATTTCCCACAACCTGTCGCTAATATCAGAAACTGATAATCATCCAATCTTAAAATTCTGCACCAAAGATGCTTAATAGCAAATAAAACAGTAAAAATGAATTCATCAGAATGTTTTAGAAAGTTATCAAATGTCTGTTTCAGGCATAGGTAATATGTAATTCTAATCACAACCATTATTGTTTCTCATAGTATTTTATACTTAATGGTATAAACATTGTACCTTGGTCTTTCATTGTATTCTTATCAATAGCAAATAATAATTCTGAATTGTATTCCTTTCATTCGGAAATATTAATGTAATGTAATCAGATTTCAAAGAAAAGCATTTTTTCTGAACCAGAAACCATGCAGTAATACCTGTACTGGTATAACCCAATAGACTTATTTTTATCTTTACAGTTTTTAATACCATTCAAAAAGCAGCAAAGAAAACTGCCAATCTTTATTGATAGAGCTGAATGTCATATCACATAAATTGTTTTTCTGTTAATTTCTCCAAAACATGCAGTCGAAAGAGATCCTCCTTAGAAAAATGTTTTGTAAATCATGGCAATATTGTTTGGCAACCATTACTATGGCTGCCAGATTACAGATCAAAGATTACGAGTCTCATTACTGTTCTACAATATCTGCCTTCACTCACAATGACCAAAAATATCATCTGTCTATTTGCACATGTATCAATTACAGCAAATCACTGTTTTACACAGAATATTCAATAAATAATAGCTATTTTTGTATTTTCATGCATCTGCAGTCTCCAAAAAAATATTTTTAATTATTTATATATATATATATATATATATATATATATATATATATATATATATTATTTCAATTATTGAAGCTAATAACCATATCATGCACTTGATTTCACTGCAGTATTAACATAGTTCCTTTTGCCTGTATAGTTAAAATAAATCCCATTTTTGTATTTCCTGTTTCCTTACTATCCTTAGATCATTTACTATAATTTCCATACCAATTATGGTGAAAATAAATCCCACTTTTGTATTTCTTGTTTTCTATAATCTCTATACAGGTGAATACGCTGCTGAATATATATATGTGTGTGTGTGCGTGCGTGTGTGTGTGTGTGTGTGTTAGGATTCAAAGTCACACCAGCACAATACTGATCATACCCTGCTGATTAAAAGTTCTAAAAATGCTAATGGAAAGAATTTAGGAAGAAACACCCTTCTTAATGTAAACATGCATTACCAAAAAATAAAAGATAAAAGGTAATGATGCTGAAAGAATAAATAAATAAAAGATAACGACCCAAAATACAAACTCCTAACAATATAGGATGCAAATATTTATATGATCAAATGGTTCAAGATTTTCTTTGCTGGTGGATCACAATTAAAGTTCCTTAATTGAATTACCATGAAAAAAGATTCTGTCTTACTGGGTGGAAGTCGATACATCAGACAATACTTTTTCCATTAGTGGACACATGCAGGGAATAAATTCTGCTTGAGGCTGACCTTTTAGAATGCATGCAAAAATGAGGTATGTGCATCTTACATGTGACTGGCTCATCTCTGTTGGAGATGCCATGCTCCAACAACAGGTTTATGTTTACAAAAGATTATAAGTGGAGTTTTCATTCCACATACTTTACCAACCATACAAAAACAGGCCTGTGAATCTAACATTTCAAGTCAGTATGTGTAATCTTCCATTCAGAAACAGGCAACTGCAAGGCAGCTATGACTGCTTTATCTTCACTAAGGTGACTAGGCAGTCAACATTACAGAATACTTTTTACCTGACTGCATAAACAAATCACTTTTCTGTAAGATCTGGGATATTAATGGGGTGTCAAATTTAACTGCTTTTTAAAGCATGAAAAGGCAATAAAAAAATTGATGTGAAACTTTTTTTGAGATTTCATTGATCTGAAAGATCTGAGTATGGCTGTAATGTCTACATTGAAAATGAAGACTATCAAGTAACCAGCTAATAAAGTATTAGAGAGGGTGGTGATAACCAAGGTAATCTGGGAACAAAAAACTTTGCATATTTCCTAAACCGATTGATGCTGATTCTAGGCAAGGATAAATTTGTGTGCCAAATGGATGAATGGAATTTAGTTTCTGGGTATGCATGGATACGTATTTGGGTTGTATTGGATGTATGGATAGCTCCATTGGAGGATACTTTCATAGCATGTTGATGAGTCAGTTTAATTCATTTGATATCTGCCTAAATATTGAAGTTTTCCTCAAATGCTCCCAAACAAAAAACAAAAAGACAAATAGCATGATGTCCAACCCAGTCACATTATCCTGACACCAGGCCGACCTATCATAACAATAGCCTCTTAATGCAGAGTGTCAAGTGAGGCAACTGTTCTAAGCACTAGGCCACTGGAGCAGTCATTATGATTATATGTAAAAGACTTTAAAATTTTTAAACTTTTAACATCTACCCATTTCTGAATTCTGTGTATGCTAGCATACATGCTCTCTGATCTATTTCAGATGAAAATGCCCTCAAAATTTAGTGATCTCAAAATTTAATGATTTCTAAAGGTTGAAAGAAAATACGCTGTCCGAGGAGGAAAACTAATAGCCTGTGGCTAGATTTTTAAAAAAAAAAAAAAATTCATACCTTAAATGGAACTGACATTCGAATGGGACAAAAGAATTTCCAATAACTTTGGATAGAGCAGTATTTTTAACTGCCAAGTGTCATATCCATCTCAGACAGTCTTCAGTAATAAGAATATTTTCAATTGAGCCGATTTGTTAAATGTATTAGACGTGAGCATGGCATCATATTCATTCATTAAGGACAAAGTATGCATCATTAGAGGTCTTCTGGTAAAAACTCACGTGCTAATAGATTGATGAATGACTGATCAAAGACAATCCCTTAAGCTTTTTTGTTCTATGAACAGTAGCTTTAACAATAAAGATCTGTCAACACATACTATCCTACCCTGTTAAGCAGATATTGCTTTATAATAGTTATCCACAACAGGATTTAAACTAATGGCTTCAAGGGGATGGGGGCACTCCATTAACAAATGCTGATATAAAATAACTGAGCCGAGTAATGAGATGGCATCATTTGGCTTTGGTAATTATGTCAGCATACAAACAAAAAGATAAATCAAATGCTGAAGACTCAATTATGCTAGTTGCTATGCTATACAATGCTAGCATTTTGGACTGACAAAGACTCCCATTTTTTAGTACCACTCTACATACATACCTACCCCCTGAAAATGGAAATTCTTTTGTCAGCCCATATTATAAGCATATTAAATAGACAAAAAAAGATGGTAGAAAATACAGCTTTAGATTAAAAATAAAATGCCCATGATACTTACATGAAAGGAAATGTTGTGAATTAGGACCAAATGCTCTTAAAGCATCTTGTAAATTTTTTAGTCTATCTTCTGCTGCTAACTGTACTTCTTTCCACCTTAAAATAACCAATGAATAAATAAATAAACATGAAAAAATAATGTGTAATTATGACAAACTCTGAAATTTTTTTTTAAAGAATATATCCTATACTTGACTTTAACTGAAATATTACAACTGTATTTGTAAGTGAAAGTGCTACTGCACCTTATAAGGGGAAGTAATCTAATGCACATATAAGGGGAGGTAATCAACCAAAGAAGACAATCTTCATACATAAATCTGTTTGATTTTCATATTACCATTCATAGTCTACAGGAAAAATAATATAAAAAAAAAAAAAAAATTTGTTACTTGTATTAAATTTATCATTTATTTCTTTTTAACTTTTGTCAAACATAAGATTTTAACTTCTTTCCAAAAACAGCCAAACTTTTCTAATTATCTCTGCAAGCACACAAATTGAACATGGTAGAGTTTCGAAAAAAAAATATGGGCATAAAATATCATAATAGGATTTGTAACCAACATTTTTCTATTTTTTTTTTTACTTTTATCAAATGTCTTGTGGGCATAGAAATGGCATAAAAATGACCAAAAACATTCAGGTGTTTTTACGGCCAGTCTTACTTTTGAAAATGCTGAATCCACAATTAAATTTCAATTTTACAACACATTATATAACTGCAGGTGATGAAATAAAATCCTCACCTTGTTTTATATTCTTCTAATTTATGAACAGTGACATGGGATAATACTACATCTAAAGCCTCAAGGTCACTGACCCTGTCATTTACATTATCCACCTGACCCTGAAGTGGAGCAATCTTCTGTTGAAAACTCTGAAATAGACAAATGATTATCTAATTAAGGAATAAATTCGGTGGATGGTATTTGTAACATAGGAACTTTACGATGCTATGAGCAAATGCTTGCCTTTACATGAGGAAAGGGTTTGACCTTGAGTGCTCAAAGTCGATCCTGAGTGCTCCAGCTAAACATATATTATTATCATTTCTATCTTGCTTGTAAAGCATAGGTGAGATATGGTGATCAGTTTTTCAAGGTTGTTTTAATTGACCCCAGTGTCAACATTAAGTTCTTGCACTTAGCTGTTTCTCTTAAAACGTTTTATGTACAATCATAAAACTTGATGGGTGTATTTAATTTTGATATTACTCAACATGAGAAAAAGCAGGTCACAATAACTTCCTTTTCACCTACTGTTGATCATGTGATTGCATTTAGCTCCATTCTGCTGACACTACTCGATGTACAAATCTATGCTACCTTTTTATCACCAAATTACAGTCTAATTGACTGGTTATATTTTTATATACATACTTCACATTAACAAACAAAATTCTATGTACCAGTCTATCAAATAGGTGCTGAAGTACTTTTCTCCATACCTGTGTGCAATTAAAAAGTCCTATTCATTAAGTTTATACCATAATATAGTTTATTTTCTGGATTTTTCATTAATTTCTAATGTGGAATTTCCACAAAACATTCCAAACAATTCTAGAATAGAAGGCATCCATGTCAAAATAACCAAATTTTCTTGCTCTTGCAACTCACCAAGCTTACTGGATTATGACACAGAGCATGCAAAACTGGTTCAAACAAATTAAAATACATGTACTCTCACAACATTGCAATTTTGATTTTATAGAATGGCATAACATGGAAAGGGATGGAAAATATAAAAACGGTGGAGGTAGTTCATGTTCCATCAATGGATGTTCAAATAATCATCAAAAACTATAATTATGGAAGAAATTGATGCACAAAATAAGCTAACAAGTGACTGTTGTTAGTTCCATTTAATAAATTTCATTCTATGTCATCAGATGGCAAGATTTCCAGTTCTGGATTCCAATCTAGCAGGTAAGATAAAATCACTGATAATATGACTTCCAAGTGTAATAACTAAGAGATTATTACTGGAATTATTCAGAGAAAACTACCCCTACACTACATATATGCGGCTAATTAATAGCAAAACTCAAATGTTGTGGTGTGATTTACAGCAATTCTAAACCACATAGCGGTTCTAAATATATGGTGGGAATATCACCACATGGGCAAATTATCAAGGAAATTTGATGGATGGGCAAATAATCAAGAGTTTTTTTAAAAATGGATTTTTAAAATTAACTTATCTCTGCAATATTGGTAATCTTGATATGTAGTTACAATTATTTTGTTAATTCTAGGCCTGAAGAAACTCATATATATTTCTTTTTTTACAAGTGAATTCAAACGTACTCCAGTAACCATGACAACAAAGTGAATCATTAGGGTATTTACAAGTAAACGTGTTAGTACTCTGATAAAGAAGACTAGAAAAGTAAAAACTGATGTACTCTGCAAAAAATACTAAATAAGTGAATAGTGAAGTACTCTGGTAACTGAAACCACACAAGTGAATGCTATAATACTCTGTTAACCAATGAATGCTTAAGTAATCTAGCAGCCAAGACTATATCATCAACTGCTAAAATACTTTGGCAGCCATTCAATACTTAAAAGATCTGGCAACCAAGACTACATCAGTGAATGCTGAAGGACTTGGGAAAAGATGATTACATAAGTGAATGCTGAAGGACTTGTGCAAAGATGATTACACAAGTGATATGCTGATGAACTGTAACAACTAAATAAGGAAATACTGTGGTACTCTACAAACCAAGACTATGTAAGTGAATGCTAAAGTACCCTGGCAACTTGTTAAATCTAGAGTCCAAAGCACTGGCCATTTGAAATACAGATCGAAATTCAAAGCACCCCCTAAGTTGTCATGGCAATACATTAACTACAAATAGACAAGTGTTCATAAAAAAGGTTGCATTACCATAGTACCTGAAATGACCCAAGTGCAAAACAAGGTCTGACTGACAGGTATACAGATGTAGTTATGCAAAACTACATGCCCTTATTAATGTCATTGTGTGGCATAAAAACCTCTACATAACAAAGTCTATCTAAACACAATGCAAATTAAAGTATTCAGGATACTGATGTTTTCAGCAGGTGTGGGTAATATGAAACATTAAAAAGGATCAAAGGAATGAACATATATTAAGATACTGATATTCATGCTCCTGTTTTCAAGAGCAAAACCAAATATCCCACTAAATACATGTAATATGTATGAAGTACTGTTTTCAAGAGCAAAACCCAATACATGTAATATGAATTAATTTTCAAGAGCAAAACCCAATATATATACATGTAATATGAATTAATTTTCAAGAGCAAAGCCCAATATCCCACTAAATACATGTAATATGAATTACTTTTTCCAACAGCAAAACCCAATATCCCACTAAATACATGTAATATGAATTACTGTTATTCTTCTCTTTATTTTTGTAACAGAATTTATTAAAATTGTTTTGAGAGAAAATATTTAGGCAATTTACTACTTGACTGATTGAGTATTGTTTTAAGTACTACACAGGAAACAGTCAAAATATATCAAGATAGCAAACCACTGTTTAATAATTTCCTCATTGGATTAGAATCTCAGTTGTCTCTTTTACACAGCTCTACTAGTTTTTCCAACAAGCCTTATTATTTGAAATACAAATTAGTCTTAGTAATGTAAGAGACAGCTTGTCCCTCCAAGCCAAAAATCATAATCTAAACTATTTGCCTCCACAGAAAGGCGACAAAACAGAACTCAGAAAAGTTTTATGGCATTACAATATCCCAAAAAGTTTCAAATCTTTCACAAACTTTGAGATTTTCAAAAACCACACACTACAAGTATCTATTATAACAATAACCTTAGTTAAGTTGATTTCTTCCTGAAGATTTTCAAGGAGTATATCTCCCACGGGCTTCCACTGACTCTTCTCTGCATCTGCCTGCTGCAAACCTGCATTCAGATCCTCCATTGCATCCTGGAAGATGTTCATTTTCTGCAACATGAGAAATGAAAGAAGTCTGAAGCAAACCATTTGTGGTATTCACATTAAATATTTACTAAAACTTATGTGATACAAGTTTTATGATGAGCTTTTATCATTTTAAAGGGTCTTCTGTCTTGAACAAAAATTAAAAGTAAATTCAAGGAAAATTTGCACCTCGATTCGTAATGTCAGGTGAGTTAATTTCGTGAAACCCCTTTGCATAGTTAATGTGTGCGTGTGCATATATTTTGGATTTTTAACACAGTTTTACAGCCATATCGCAATAATGTCTGCAGTGTGACTGTTTATACTGATAACTAGAACTGGACCATCATGCTGCAGACATGTACCGTATATACTCGCGTATAAGCCGAGAAATTTAGGACAAAAATAAGGCCTGGAAGAAGGGGGGTCGGCTTATCTGCGGGTCAAGTGCCAAACCTGAAATTTTTAATGCTTTTCCCCCTCGATTTCCAATATTTATTGTTTCCGTCGATCGCCGAATATGAGATCACATGCCTAATGATGCCACATGGCTGATAAGATTTGTCCTGACGTGAAGTAAAACAAATATTTTTTTTCTAACATAAGTGGTAGGATAATGAATGAAAAACATGTTTTTAACGTACTTTACGTCTATTTGACAGATGTCCATCCACCAGAAAATACAGCCATACGTGTTATTTGAACCACGCAAATACGTGTAATTTCCAAAAGAACCGCCATATTAGTAATCTCTATTGAAGTATTTAACCCTCAGCTAAGCAGTAATCATTAAACTCTACGGTTTCGTAGAAATGCACGCTAGTTTATTTCAGTGTAAATATGAAAAGAATCTACGTGAAAAAAAATAAAAGAATTACGATACTGAAGGTGTACAGCCATACGTGTTATTTGAACTACGGAAATACGTGTATTTTCCATAAGAACCGCCATATTAATAATCTCTGGTCAAGTATTTAACCCTCAGCTAATCAGTAATAATTAAACTCTACGGTTTCGTAGAAATGCACGCTAGACTATTTCAGTGTAAATATGAAAAGAATCTACGTAAAAAGAAATAAAAGAATTACGATACTGAAGGTATATACGACAAACATTTTGATCGAGAGTAGAAATACATGCATGATAGTCTTCGAGAAACAACAGCGAGAGGCTCCATAGGGTTTTGTTGCGCGCACGCTTAGGAACGGTAAATAACAGTGCAATATACGAGTCAGCGTGAATAATTGTAAAACAATATAATTTGTTGGATTTCTTTGACAGGTGTTTTAGAAGTAATCGGGAGCCCCAGTTTATATACAACTATTGTTTAGTTGTTTGTAAAGTAAAGTGGTTTGTTAGCGGAAGATTGCTGTACAATAGCTACCATATGCTTAATCTGTGGTAAATGCCTCGGGGATAATAGGTTTGTTTTGTTGCACAATGCCAATGACTTAACTAATAGATGCCAACTCTCAGATGTATTGTTTAATGAGATATGGTAGTGGACATGGTTTCTGCTCAAAGTTATAAACTGTCACAATACTTGAATAATGTCCACGCTGAAACCAATCATAGTTTGATCGATTGAATCACACTACCCGTAGTTTAAAAAACACAACACAAATAACAATGATAAATAATTATCAAATACAAATTGAAAACCAACCACACATAGAAATAATTACAGGATAAGGTATATAAATAGTATACTACTACTGAAAGAAATTATTTCAGTTTAATCTCTGTAGAAGTTTATGTTCAATTCAATCGGATAAAATGAATAGTGTTGGAAGTAAAAGAAAGCGGTCTGCTTATGATGCAGCATTCAAACTAAAAGTTATTGAATATGCAGAAGCAAATAACAACTGTGCTGCAGCACGCGAATTTGTTGTGAACGAGAAGTAAGTACGGGGGGGAGGGGGGGGGAGACGACGTATATGATGAAAGCATGCCCGTAACAGAAGCCGAGTTTCGTGAACTGTTTGGCGAGTCTGATACAGAGCCCGATTTTGAAGGATTCTAAACGTGATCGAATTTTTATAATTCATGATTTTAGAATGAGGATTAATTAAATTTCCATTAAGGCTTAACACTTCAGAATTGTCTTTATTTCAACATATAAACTAGATTTCTTTCTTTTATTTTATTTAATAATGTGATTTACCTAAATAAACGTATTCAGAACTCACTTTGTGCATCTTGTGATGTACCGTTTGTATAAAAATTATGAGTCGGCTTATACGCGGGTCATGCACTTTATACCACTTTTACCAATTCAGTTTGGGGGGGTCAGCTTATACGCGAACGGGCTTATACGCGAGTATATACGGTATCACAATTTTCCACCCAGTCACAATATCCTGACAACTGGCTTACCAGTCCAAACATTAACCTTTGAACTGCTACATGCCTAATGAGTCAGCTGCTGGTACCATTTTTATAAGTCTTTGATATGACTTGGTTACGGTTTGAACTAGTCATCTCCCACATCTGAGGTGCATGCTCTAACCATTTGGCCAATGAAGCAGTCACGACTGAAGTCTGTAGTAATCCAAACATTATCAAGTAGACAAAATTGCATTCACCTAGATTTTAGATATTTAGAGTTGATGAATGAAAAATGAACACAGCAAGGGCTAATTAATGCAAATAAAATAAAGGAATGAAAAATGATGGATAAATCGTAAATACAAATGGCTACTTGGAACACGCAATACATGCTGTTGAATGATCAAGCATAAACAATGAAATCAGACTTTGAATACAGTCTTTGCTAAAATCAATTGTGTCTGTAAACAAATATTAAATTACAATACAATACCTGAAAATTTATTCTTGCTATCATGCAATCTCATTGGAAATGTATTGCTTATATCCCTGAAGCATTTAAGAAATCAGCAAATGCTTTGCTTTATTGTCTTACAAACTTTTGCATGTTTTCAAGGTCCCTTTAAATTTTAGTTATATATATAAACACATATACATACAATGTGCATGCTCAGGGATTGTGTATATATACATGTACATGATGATATAAATCAACAACACAGACATACTGTGTGGTCATGTGCAATCCATATTGTTTGTCGACTGCACAAAGATTCAAATTGTTACAAAGGGCTTACAAACTTGAAAAGGTGTTTCTCGAGAATAAAATGTTACTAAATTTTATCAGCATCATCAGTTGATCAAGCAAATTACCTCTGTGGCTTCATCAAGCCTTGCCTTCCATTCATTACAGCCTTGGCTTAGTTCCACCCACAACCTGTTAAGCAGTCGAACCTGACGTCTGATCTTCTTAACCATGTGACGGGCTTCACGCTCGGGAGACATTTCACCAACAGGTACATCATCTGAAATGATGTAAATTCAGACATTAGTCAAATAATTTGAAACAAATACCAGCAGCTGGCAATGAAGTTTTGTTATTCACTGCATCATTCCATGATGCCTGCCACATCTGGCGTAGGTACTCTTTAATATAAGGTTTAAAATCAGTAAATGGTTAATACCAATATGTCTAGGTAACCAGCAGTATACTATATTATAGGAGGTGCTAAGCTCTGTATTCTTGACGAGATTGATTAATATTAGGTTCTGCAGTTTTCTATTGTGTAGTGATTGAAGCACTGATATTGAGTCACAGAACATACGTTTCCTTTCAATAAACTTTATAGCAAGGTCTATTGCTCTGATTTCGGCTGAAAAAATGGATGCATCTTTTGGCAAACGAACCTTTGTTACGTGTTTGCCTTTAACGAAGGCTGCAACAGCCTTTTCCTCATCCTTTGATCCATCAGTGTAAATTCTAGTGTAGTTTCTAAATTCGGTGAGGAGTACATGATAAGAGTTATGGAAGATGGAAAGCTTTGTCTCAGATTTTTTCCCATCGTGTAACATAAAAAGCACTTTGGGTTGTTTGAGAATCTAAGGTGGTGTTTCCAAGACAAACATTTTCTGAATTGTAGAGAGATCAATTTTATTACTGTCAAGGCTGGAAGATATTCTGATGCCAAATGAAAGTATGGCATTTGGTTTGTTTGCATATAAGGTTTTGTATTTGGGTTGAAAAACAGCCGAAAATTCAGGGTTTACAGGGTTTGATCTTAATTTGAGAGCGTACTGTGCAGAAAGCATTTCTCTGCGATATGATAAAGGTGGTTAATTTGCTTCCACAAGAAGGCTTTCACAGCAACCACTTTAAATATCCCACTGTCCTCCATGATTTTGAAAATGAGATAAATATTCAGATTTCTATAAATCATTAGAATTAAGTCACAGTACATATTCAAAATACATCAGCTGATTCCAACTGCTGACTATAAAGACCATGATGACATATTTGGGCATTTGTAGCTTGCAGCTGGACTCCACTTGCAAGCAAGAATATGATACAGTAAAAAAGAAAAAGAAACGATGAACACAACATATACAAAAGTTTCATGGTGATCAAATGAAAACCGAGACTAAACTTCAGTTGTACACTAAACCAAGTCATAAAGGGCAATGATTTGCCAGTATGTCCAACTTTAGGTGATCTTCGTTGTTGTTGTTGTTGTAGGGTTTTAACACCATTTTTCAGCACATGATAGGCTATACATGGCGGTCAGTATTATTGGTGGAGGAAGAACCAGGGAAAACCCCCGGAAAGATCCACCAACCCACGAGAAGCTACTGGCAAGCTTTTCACATAACTAATTAGCCGAATTTTAGACTCGAACCCACGCAGACAGAGGTGAGATGGCAGTGATCCGTAACAGAGAGCGCTTTAGACCACTCGACCACTCAGGGCCCCAGTGACCTTCGTAACGCTGCCAAAGCCTTATGATGATCTACTTGTATCTTCCCATGACATGATGATTTCACAACATAATCTCATACAAGCAAAAAAGTGCAATATCTCTTATGGTGTGAGCAAAGTGAATGGTCTACCCTATATTTAACAGTACCTTAAATTAATAGATCTCTTCAGTCCCCAAGTACATGCTGTTCATGAAATTTTGTCCATGTATATGACGTGGAAGTAATATTATTGTGGCAATAGCAACTATGATGTTTCAGTCCCAACATTTGATCCACATATTCTTTGATTCATTCCTTACCCAAAATGTTAGTCATCTTCAAAATGTGTTCCTAGCATGTTGTTGTTATGGCATTAATGCTGTTTTTTACCACACATTGGCTAGTGTTATTTGGTGGAAGAGAAACTGGAGAATTACAGTAGAACCACACTATAACGCACATCATGATAATGCAAATTCGGATATAACACGGTTGTGGCGTGGCTCCCGAAATTTTTTACATTTTTTCGCACATGATTTTTCTTATTCTTCAAGTACATGAAAGAGTATATAAAGAATATTATCATATTGGGGAAGAGATTGCATATGAATTCGAATAAAATACGATTGTGGCATGGTACCTAAAATTATAAATATATGTAAGTGTATTTTTCTCATACTGGGATTTTTAAAAATATATTTTAAGTACGTGAAATAGTGTGTAAAACATTATACATCATTTTGGGGAAGAGTTCACGTATGAATTTGAATATAATACGATCGTGGCATAGCTTCTTAAATTTAACAATTTCGACAGGTTCTTGAAGTGTTGTGCCAAATAAACATGATGTTGTCTACGTGGTTCTCTTCAATTAATTCTGTATACAATTGTTGCACAAACAATAGCTGACATGTGTTTCTTCTTTAATTGCACACAGAACCAAGCAACAGACAATGTGATGGTTGATAAAAACTTCTCACAGTTTAATAAAAATCAAATTACGAAAGTGAAAGCCACCAACATGTTTTCTGATTTTGGCAGTGTTATTAGACGTAATCAGTTGACATGTAAATAATATCCACTTTACTAGCTGAAAATTGAGATGGTATGACATTGTACATGCGTTCAGCTTAAAAACAATTATAAAAGTGACTTGTGACCATTGCAGGCCTACTGCACTTAGTTCTTGGGTTTTACATGTGTATGGGGTTTGGTTATGAAATCGTTATTAATTTCCCTTTTTTAAATTTATTTTAAAAAATATTTTACCGTTACGGAAAAGCAAGTTCATAAACTAAAGTCTTTCATTGCATCTGTGGAAAAAAAAGTTATTATGATTTTGGGGAAGAGATCATGTATGAATTCTAATATAATTCGATAACATGGTTGTACAATGAAGTACGAGAAATAGTGTGTAAAATGCAGCTTTTGAAATGTATTAATTTCACCAGGTTCTTGAATTGTTATGCCTAAAAAAACATTATCAGAAATATTACTTACTATTGATCCAAGAGTAGAGAAACGTGTTCTTTAACTGCATACACAACCAAGCAGCCAACAATGCGGTGACTGATACAAAATTCTCACAATTTAATAAACATCAAAAAATGAAAGTCACCAACATGTTTTCGGGGCTTGGTGGTGTTATTAGAGGGAATCGTTTGTCTAGTAAACAATGTCGGCTTTGTTAGCTGGAAATTGAAAGAATATGAAACTGTACATGCATACAACTCAAATTTTTTTAATCAGTGGTGCGTGACCATTACAGACTCACTGCATTTATTTCTCAGATTTTATGTGTATGGTGTTTGTTTATTAACTCATCATTTAATTTCCTAATTTTGTACACATAAAAATAAAATATTTTAACGTTATGGAAAATCAAGTTTACAATTTGTATAGACACCACTAATAGATCCTGGAATGTAATGAATCATACACTTGCTTAGTCTTTCTTAACCTAATTTTCTGTTAATTTTTCCCATTGAATTCAGACACATAATGAGTTGTGACAAAAATATTGAAAAGTTTAAATACGTTTGCAATTTTGCAATGGATTTACAGGTATTATGGATTAGCTTGGATGGTACTATATCAGACGGTACATAAACGGTGTTAATACTCTGTTAATGCTATATATTGGACATTGAATTCAGACACAATGATCTTGGACAAAATTATTGAATATTTTAAATCTGCAATTTTCCAAAGAAATTATATGCCTTATGGATGAACTGCCAGTAGTAAACGATATTGATACCCTATTCATTATATAATGTCAGTAACGGTATTATCAATCAACATGTATTATCGGACCAATTATTAAAACTATTTAATGCAAAGTAATAACCTATAAATATATTATCCATCCATTATTTTGAATAAGTCTTATTACTGCATTCCATTTAATATTCGTCTGATAATACTCAAGATTGTTTTTACAATAGACACGATTACACGTATATGCCAATGCATTGTTTGCTGGAAAGAAATTAAAATACTGTAAAACCCTGCATTAACGTGACCCCATTATTAATGTGATCCAATTTTTTAACCCCAATTATCGCGTTATAGTGGGGTTCCATTGTATATACAAATTTTATCAGTGTAAGTGAAATAGGGTCCAAGATACTGAGGGTGCAAATAACAGACAGATGAAAATGATACAAAAGTCACTAAAATTAGGTCAAACTGTCTTACTCTCTCATTGAGATGCATCTATATTTCAACTTTCATCACTGATGGTGAAAGGGCTCCAAAATATAAAGGATGTAAAAAACAAGATAGCAAACCCGTTTAGTGTGAAAATTAGATTATGGCAACCAAGTTCTGGTAATAATAATGTCTTCATTTTTAGAAAATAACTCAAATAGTTTACCGAATTAATTCTGGTGACTAACCTCTATCTCCACTATCACCACTCTCTATACTAAGGCGTCTCTCCTCCCCCTCCTCCCTGAGGTAGTATCGGCCAGTCTCCAATGTCTGCTCCACGACGGGTCGCTTCATATCCAGCTGCTCATGCAATACCTGCAACCAAAGTATAGATTAAACAATGTAAACAGCTGTACTGCTTCCATAACATCCATAGCAATAGAAACACTTTGGAATCATTTCTCCATGACACTGTAAATTAAGAAAGTGGCTCAACTTACATTTTGTTGCCAAAATATCACTCCAACCGTCAGATGCTGGTATATTTACCTTTTTATAAAAAATACAAACATGACCAGTCAATGTACTATATAAGCATAAAGAGTTTAAAAGAAAGTCAGCACAATACCAGCAATTTGAAATCCAACTGAAAAGAAAATGCTACAAGTTTTTTTTATATAAAAAGAATATGAAAAAAAATTGCAGAGTAAATCCTCCCAAATAATTGTAAACATATGCTACAAGATGAAGGATAAAAGTGACATATAAGATAAACATTTTTTGAAGGACTGGGTCAAACTTTTTACCTATAAACTGCATAATCTAATTTTAAAAAATCCTTAATTTCTTTGGTGATTCATCTTCTTAAAGTTTCTTAACTGACTTGACACTAAACATTTCTATCTCATTGGGTTCAAGTTGATGACCTCTACAAGAATATGTTGCAATTTCAGTGGACACTAGCAGGGTAGACAATAGCATAGAATATTATTTTTCGAGACTACATGATCGGATCACGTTTCTGTAAGAGCTGGAATATTAATGCATTTACGAAAATTAAAGTTTGGCAAGACTTTCAGTGTATAATGTGAATCCATAAGTATGAAATCTGTTTACTTTTCAATGTGAATCCATAAGCATGAAATCTGTTTACTTTTCAATGTAAATCCATAAGTATGTAATCTGTTTACTTTTCAATGTGAATCCATAAGTATGAAATCTGTTTACTTTTCAATGTGAATCCATAAGTATGAAATCTGTTTACTTTTCAATGTGAATTCACAAGTATGAAATCTGTTTACTTTTCAATGTGAATTCACAAGTATGAAATCTGTTTACTTTTCAAAATGCATTTCAATGTCGTTTGGAGATTTTATATGGCTACAATTTGTTGTTTGTCAGTAAACAGCTCCAGATAGTGAAATTGGGTATTGCAACAGTTGATCATCTCCCTCCATGTGTATACAGGAAATTATGGCTACAATAGAAGGCTCTTGAATCATGCAAATATATGTGCCTTCCACCAATAATATAAAACCATTGTCAACACATTACAATTTGTTTAAAAAATCCTTTAAAGTTTTTATCGCAAATTCATTCTCCAGAGTGTAAACAAGCTCAACCAATCAGATACCAGATCAACTCATTAGTATGCATTAATCTTACTAATTATCGAGATGTTAATAATATAAGCACACATTTCAAGTTTGATCAAAATCAGATTAGAAATATGTCCAACCGACAGGTGACTATTTTAGCTATTCAGATGAAAGATCACCTAATTAATATATTTGGACCTTGCTAATTAACAAACTCATTGGTGAAATAGATAACATAACCCATATTATAGCATGATCCCAAATCTGATTATAATTATTGACTTGATGCTGATAGTGGTAACAAGCAATTAGTAAAAGAAACATATAGGATGATTAAAATGCAAAAAAAAAACTCACAAGGTTTACAGATAGGTGATTTAAAAAGCTACACATATTTATATTGCTACTTTCTGTACTTTATCCAAGGCGTTTCTGTTATTCACAGAAAAGCCCAAGAGTGTTGATTATAAAACTAATCCCTATTAAACTGAGATAGATCTAAATCAAATGACATCCTTACTTGGTTCTGTAGGTTTTGGTGGCGCAGAGTGGGGATATCCCCTCCTAGATGGTGCTGCTTTTTCAGATCCTGTTGTTTCTGCTGAATCCACTTAACCAAGTCCTGGATTGTGTTCAACAGATGGAGCCACTGCTCTGCATTACTCTCAAGTCTGCCTCTGAAAGAAAACAAGAATGAATAAGCACTTCTTCTTCAAAAACGTTCCTCATAGCCAAAACGAAATGAAATAACCCAAAAACGATCTAAGAGAAAACGTACATCAAGCACAGGCACCCTTCCAACGTGTAATAATAATGCTTAACATTTCCAATGTCTCTTGAATTCTGGGAAGCAATTGGAGATAAAAAGAGGCCAATGTGAGCCTGAAATCACTCACTTGGCTGATATGTGCCTGACAGTCAAATACAATAGTTGACCGTAACTATTGGGCAGCAGGATGGTCTCATTTGAAATTCCTTCAGTGCTATTGACTGCATATTTTGAAAATTAATCTTTCAAGCTTTATTTATTTTACATTTAGTGACATTTGAAGGCAGATCAGCATCACTTCTTCAATATTTAACAATCAGACCTGTAAATCTGTAACAAGATCTTTGTAAACGGATATTCTTCCTCAAAATATATCAATTTTCATCAAGGTGATACAAAACTTGAATGTCAAAATGTAAAGTCTCTGGTAGTGACAATAGCATTATCTACCCTTGGAATATAATGATCTCATATTCTGATTCAGACACTGCTATTCCAAACTGGGAACAATGGCTTCTTGATAGATCTCTTAATCTGATGTAATCCTTATTTGTTTTTAAATTTCAAGTTCACATGGTGGTCACAATCATCTCCCCCCACCCACCATGAACAATACTCAAACTGACAGATTTAACAACTGCCATTCATGATTGATCTTTCATTTAATACTTTTGTGCTGATTATTTAAACATTTTAAGAGCATGATAATCCCCATCACTTTTAATATGCTTTCGATTTTGTTGGTTAACATTTCCAGAATAAGCTACAACCTTTCAAGCATTTCGCTTGAAAAACTTGGGCAAATCAAGTGCGAGGTCAAATTAACCTAGTTCTCTGTTGAACTCCACTGATTCTAACATTAAATCTTGGATCTGGACCAAACCTGACAAGCCAAAGTCTCAGAGTGCAACAACCACAGTTTCAAATTTTTGGCTATTATTTTGTACATTTGTTGTTGTTGTAGGGTTTAACTTCATTTTTCAGCACAAGATAGGCTATACATGGCTGCCAGTATTAATGGTGGATGAAGAACCTGTGAAAACCCCAAAAAGAACCACCGACCCACAAGAAGCTACTGGCAAGCTTTCTCAAATACCCATATTTGCCAAATCTGAGACTCGAACACACGCAGACAGAGGTGAGATGGCAGTGATCCATAACAGAGAGCACTTCTGAGACCACTCTGCCACTCGAGTCCCCCTAGACATTGTAATTTAAGGCTAATTTCAGTAATATGTCAAATCAGACGGGCTAGAAGGTCTGAAAGGCTCTTATGTCAAAATGCTATGGGCCTAAGTTGATCCAAATCTATGCAGCAGTTGTTTTTTTAAACTGAAGTTGTGTAAATGTTTTTTTATTCTTTTACTTTTTTGAGGCTGATTTCATTTGTACTAATATGAACCAGCGCTGTAACAGGAAGCAGTTTTTTAAAAGCTGCTAGATGTTTCTCTGTTTTTAGCAATGTCGGCTAATTCCAATGACAGATTAGCATCCTTTGCATAATCTGAAAAGTCTACACAAGAGGCTGCTTACTAAACAAGAGGATAGGATGCTTAACCAACATGAGGATAGGTTGCTTATTAACAAGAGGATGCTTATTAACAAGAAGATGCTTATTAACAAGATAGGATGCTTTTTAACAAGAAGATAGGATGCTTATAAACAAGTCTCAGGATGCTAATTAACAAGATGATGCTTATTAATAAGATAGGATGCTTTTTAACAAGAGAATACTTATTAACAAGAGGATGCTTATTAACAAGAAGATAGGATGCTTATAATCAAGTCTCGGGATGCTAATTAACGAGATGATGCTAATTAACAAGATGATGCTTATTAACAAGATGATGCTTATTAACAAGATAGGATGTTTTTAACAAGAGGATGCTTATTAACAAGATGATGCTTATTAACAAGATAGGATGCTTTTTAACAAGAGGATGCTTATTAACAAGATAGGATGCTAACTAACAAGATGATGCTTATTAACAAGATAGGTTGCTTTTTCACAAGAGGATGCTTATTAATAAGATAGGATGCATTTTAACAAGAGGATGCTTATTAACAAGATGATGCTTATTAACAAGATAGGATGCTTTTTCACAAGAGGATGCTTATTAATAAGATAGGATGCATTTTAACAAGAGGATGCTAATTAACAAGATGATGCTTATTAACAAGGTAGGATGCTTTTTCACAAGCGGATGCTTATTAATAAGATAGGATGCATTTTAACAAGAGGATGCTAATTAACAAGATGATGCTTATTAACAAGATAGGATGCTTTTTAACAAGAGGATGCTTATTAATAAGATTGGATGCTTTTTAACAAGAGGATGCTTATTATCAAGATAGGATGCTTAACAAGATAGGATGCTTACTAACAGTGGCAGCACATATGAATAAATTGTTTAGAAGTTCTTCAGTTTTAAGTATTGTGACCATATTTTAAGGTGAATTTTGTGTAACTCTGGCTTACCTATTTTTAATAACATGGGCCCAAACAAATTTAAAAGCAGATTGGCATCGTTTATGTAAACTTATAAAGTTTTCCAGTCAGTATATCTTTTATCATGTGTTCAGGGAAAGTTTTATGATATGTTTATTTCAGGCTTTTGTAATAATGATTGTTATAAATGTAGGCCATTATCTTTTGAAAGCTCAGCATCATTTTTTGTACAAATCTGAAAGCCCTGCATATATTAGGATGCTGTGCCAAAATTTGGTCAAACTAGATCCTGTGAATTTTTTTGAAGTTGAAACAGCAAATGTTGACAGACACATAATGCAGTAAAATAAATGAATAATACATAATGGCTGCAAAATCACACCTTAAGTGTAACAATACAAAATTTTTATAACTGCACTTGAAGCATATTTTCTGCAGTCAATGTGACACATAATAAAGAAACTAAGGAACCATGTTAAATTACCAGACTGCTGGTTTTAATATCCCTGTTTGGTGTGTCATTGATTTTTAATTAAGGTCCATTTGATTTTTTGTTGTTGTAGGGTTTAACGCCATTTTTCAGCACACGATAGGCTATATATGGCAGCCAGTATTATTGGTGGAGGAAGAACCCAGGAAAACATCTTGGAAAGAACCACAAACCCACGAGAAGCTACTGGCAAGCTTAATCTCACATAACTACATTATCTGAATCTTAGACTTGAACCCATGCAGGCAGAGGAAAGATGGCAGTGATCCATAATGGAAAGCGCTTTAGACCACTCGGGCCACTCTGGGCCCCAGGTCCATTTGATAATAGACAGATGCATGAGGCAAGGTGAATTTGGGGACAAGTATCAGAAAAATGAAGAGTTGAAATAAAGGAAAGACAATTTCTGCACCAGTTAAATAAGTGGCACAAGATAAAACTTGCCAGAAATTGGTTATTATGAAACCATGGAAAAATGAGGTGTTACTCAAACCTGGATAGGCATGTGTTAATTTTCGGTAGTTAGATGAATTTAATCTTGATTGGCCAAGATAAATAATGAGGTATGTTTCTCAGATGAAACATTTTTGAAGTATTTTCCACGACTCTTGTGATTAGCAGGAAGTACTTCAAAATGTCCAAAGAATGTATGTCTGGAAGTGTGAAGAATATGGAACCTTAAAGGTAGAGAGAATACGATGTGATAGAAGTGAGTGAGTCTTTAAAGCATATTAGGAAATACCTCCATATAAGCATCCATATAGTGGGCAAAGCGAGAAGACAACCAAATTATGGTTGATGACCTTAAAGATGATGGAAAAAGAGAGGGAGAAAGAGGAAAATTAGGATCATGCAGACTCTAACCTGTCATCAATAGTGAATTTTGACTGAACAACAAGCAACCACATTATGCAGGTATGCAGACGATTGCATCACTCGATTTCATGATGAATTTTTGTCTTATCAGTGTAACCAGAATGGCTAACTGCATTTGTACAGGCTTGATAATAGTTTCTAAGTGAAATGGATATTTCAAATGTCATGTTCAATTTCATTTTGTTTTTATAATTGATTAAACTGCTCAATTATTCACACGGGAGCTCATGTTGCTCTCTTCTATATCTCTGCTCAGGTCTCCATTTATTCCATTTATAAATTTCGCATTTTATTTTATTATTTACTCAATCTAGGCAGTAACACTGAGGTCAATCAGTCTCTAAATAATGATAACCACCACCACCTCATTACATCTGTATTGTTTGGGACCTGCCTTTTGAGCCAATGATCAAAGCATTACTGTAACAGGTATTTATTGATTATCCACTAGCCAAGATTTATCAACCATTTCAAAATTGGGGCAGGGGTCATTGGAAATGGGCACACTTGCACACTAATAAGCTAAATGCAAATTTTAAAATATAAAAGAAAAACAGGACTGCATGCATATTAGTGGGCTAAACAAAACATGCTTAAGTAGATGGTAAGCATGACTTAGTAAAGCAGGCTGATTTTACTAAAGAAGTTACTGTATATCTTTAACACGTTAACCCCTAGCAACGAGTTTATGGGGCACGAGGTAGTAAGCTTACTTCCAAGGTCTGTAGCATAAGGTCATGCATGATACACTAAAGTGGGTGGTATCATAGAAAGGTAGACAGATGTAGCTCTACAATGATACCAAATAATCTGAACATTTTAATTCTACTACAAAATAGAGAGGAAAAAACCGAAGTTTTTGGAACGTTTTTTTTCACACAAAATTCACCCAGGGTCGGATTCCGAATTTGTGTCCAGATTCGAGACTTTATGGCCTCATATCTATAGCAAAACATTCTGAAGCGCACATGTGAACCTGTGCAAAAAGTAGGATAAGGTGGATATTTTGAATAAAGTGTCTGCTCCTTACGAAAATTATGGGTCCGTTAAGCAAAAAAAAACCAAAAGGAGTCCAACTTTTTACCTTTTGTTCATGCGTCAGCAAACTAACCAATGAAAAACATTTTCTTTAGCACAAGTAGCCATTTGTCTAATGGAATATTGCTTGGAAGTCGATGTATTAGGATGTATTCAGAAATAGTCCTCAAAATGTGCTTCCTGCTTGCATTTCATGTGAAAACAGCAAAAACCTCCAGGGGTTAATGTGTTCAGCTTTAAAGCATGTTCAAGACATGCAGTTTAGGAGAACGTATCAAACTACTAACCCATTTCAGGGACACCATGGGAAGATGGAGACAAGAGCAACACTTTTTACATATGGTTACCCCTAACGGCAACTGTATGATGATACTTGCAAAGTTTTGTTAATTTCTACCCAGCAGTTTAGATTTAGTAACAGATGGAGGATATCAATAATGAATACAGTTATTAATCTCAGTTTAAGATTTTAGTTCCATTGTTTACATTCAACTATTTCCTCCAGTGGAGATTCACGAAACTTTGTAGTTCCCTTTGGGTAACCATATCTTCTGATAAAACTTTTATCTATGAAGTCATGGACTGAAGATATATGACAGAGATTTGATTTGTAACCTTGGGTCACAGTTTATGATTTGGTTTGAGTTCAGGAGGTGGATAGGAAAAGGAGGTATGAAGGGAATGGAACATGCAACAAAAAGATCACATACAATGGCAAGTAATGCAGAGTATCTGAAAGACTGACTGATGTTTCAGTTTATTAAAGAATTGACCTATTTTAAAAATTAAATTTTATTAAGATTGTTTTTAAAATCAGAAGTTTTTGTTCAAGTACAACATCTTATAAATAAAGCACACTGTTCTAAACATGGAATAAAAACTGAACTGAAAATGAAACGCTACCATTCTAAAGCATGTAGGTCATTGTGACCTAATTAACTATACACAGAATAGACATAACTGCTTCAGCGGAAATTACATCTTGCTACATGCAGCACAGACCCAGATCTACTGTCACATAATACCCTTGCAGATCCAAGTCAACTAGGTCCATTTCTAACAAGAGTGAAGAAACAACACATAGCATGTACCACTGAGTGCAGGCAGCTCCGGATCTCTGGATACTGAATTTAAATACTCGAGATTTTCTAGTATTTGTGAAATGGGGACAGGGTTCATTGGAATTGGTAAAATTTGCATTAGGAGTCAAAGCACAAATTTTTGAATGAAATGAAAAGACTGCATGAATATTAGTTGATAAAGAACATCTTGTTTTGATAACAAAAGCAGATGATAGTGCTTACCATTGGAAAGCAGACTAAATGGTTGTAAAGGAACCAACAACATATCCTGCTGGGTAAAAATGTTGAAGTTTCCCATAAAATAACATCATTCATGTCCTGTCCAATGGGATGTCTTTCTTGTCATGTCAAATTTGGACAGGTCATTTTTTCATGACAAATGGTGAGGTCATTTTGAAATTTCAACTGCCCAGGTCATTCTTGTCATCCTGTCCATCTGATTATTCCCAGATGAACTTATGAAAACAAATCTTTACACATACACAAAAATGAACTTTCTTCTGCTTTAAATGGAAACATTATTTCTTTAAAGCATGATATTGTTTCCGTACATCATTAATACCATCATCTTCTCCACAGACAATATTAATGAAAACATGTACTATATAGATGTACAATTATAATGTCAGAAGTACAAGTATTATTAAATTTTCAACAAAATATAATGGCCGATTTTTTTTTTAAATTAGGATAAAACCCTATCAGATAAAAGAAAAAATGTTGCCCTTCACGATAAACATAAAGATCTTAAAAGGTTGTAAAAAAAAACAACATACATTTCATAAACTGCTAAAATCTTCAAGAAGACTAACCCTTTCAAATAAAAGTAAATATTTCTAACAAAAATAAATATTAAAACATAAACGTTGCCAAAGTTTCTTACAAAATATACAAAATAAAAGAACTTTATAACTTTATAAGCTCTTAATATTAAGGATTGAAATTTGTTATATAAAAAACATTTGTTTAGAAAGTCTAAACATTTTCTAACAAAACATCATTCAAAAGTTGACTGATTGATTTTACATCATAAATATAAGTTTAAGAGTGTTTGGAAGTTGAAAAACTTGACAAGAGGTCATCATATAACCCCCTCAATGTACCCTCACATTAGGCCAGCAGTCATATAACCCCCTCAGTGTACCCTCACATTAGGCCAGCAGTCATATAACCCCCTCAGTGTACCCTCACATTAGGCCAGCAGTCATATAACCCCCTCAGTGTACCCTCACATTAGGCCAGCAGTCATATAACCCCCTTAGTGTACCCTCACATTAGGCCAGCAGTCATGGATTCCATTAAACTGACTTACCATATTCACTTCTGATCCAATTACAAACTACACTGGCCCATAACAGTCATTGCATAATGCAAAAGCAGATATGGATCTCAATAGAGTATATATGGTAATTACATTCTATCACTGATATTTTAAAATTCAAACTGATTTTAAAATCAGCTTATGAAATCGAATTAGAATGCGATGTTACATTATTAAATACCTTTGATGTGAACACTCTCATACATTATTTCATTACAGTTCTCCCTCTTTAAAACCCCCCTTCCTATTAATATTATTCCAGATATAATGTGAGACCACTTTGAAACCTATGAAAACCATTGTACTTGAATTAGTCTACCAAATACATGACTAAACAGTCTGAAAGAAAACAACGCTAACTTCATTATTTTATTTTCATTTCCTTTTAAACATTATTATCTGACAAAATTTAATAAATTCTTCTGCTTCAATGCATACACAGTTCTTGCTATAATATGGTTTGTCAGTGACAGAGCTGATCTCACTATACCACAGCCTGTGCAAATAATGTAGTCAGTGATTAATGGACCAAAATTACCCTCTTATAAAGAGAACCAAACGAGATCGGACCACACTTTCAAGATGGCACACTTAATGAATTAATCCTATGAATGATATCATAATAAGTGACTTGGCCATCATTACACCTGTAAGTAACAAGATGTACCTATTAACCTGCTGCATGGCTGGGAAGTATGATACTGAACATAAACACCTTGTTGTTCAAATAATGTACCCTCCTTGTGATGAACCTTGCCTTTAAATTTTAATACAAAATTATTTGCTATATTAAATACAAGCAATCACAAATTCAGAAAGCGCTGAAAAGGGAACTTATATAAAAACACGAATCTCCTGAAGTGACTAATGCACCACTTAAGCGGTTCCTATCCTGTGGGCCTCTGGGTTTATTCCAAGAAGACCACAAATTGTAAGAGCTTTGCTGTAGTCTTGCTCCTGCAACCAGCATTTGGTAGCTGTCTGCAAAATAGAGTGGAAAATACTGCTCTACTAGCATAAAAGAATTTCCAGAAGAAGAAAAAAAAAAAAAAGACTCTTCATTTTAATAAATGAGAGTTCAAACCATCTGGGGGCCCCTGAATGGCTGAGTGGTCTAAAGCGCTCTGTTACAGATAACTGCCATCTCATCTCTGTCTGCGTGGGTTCGAGTCTAAGATTCAGTTAATGTAGTTATGTGTGAAAGCTTGCCAGCAGCTTCTCGTGGGTCGGTGGTTCTTTCCAGAGGTTTTCTTGGGTTCTTCCTCCACCAATTATACTGGCCGCTATGTATAGCCTACTGTGTGCTGAAAAATGGCGTTAAGCCCTACAACAACATCAAACCATCTGGCAACCATCTTAAGATTTCAAATCAGCATGACTTTCATATACAACTATACATAGTAAGAAGGTTTAGAATGAAAATCGGTAATTACTTTCTATTCTTCTGGTGTATTAATTACCAGATTTTCATGACAGCCACCATGGTGACCTCATTGGATGTCTGAGGGACAGGGGAGATTAAAAAAAGACAGACCTGATTTCCATGGACTTGGTCATGAGCCGCAGCCAGCGCTGGTTCATTTCTTCCAGTCGCTGGTGAAGTTTCTGCATGTCTGCAGCTACCACCATTGTTTGACTCAGCCGTTTTCCCGCAGCTGTCAGAGACTCGTATGTACTTTGATGAGCGTCTACCTCTGCCTGAAGATCCTGCAAGAAAGAAGAGATTTGTTACTAGAGTGGAATATGATATAACGGGCTCATTTTATGCAGCAAGTGTTTGCATCTTGGTCATTTTTCATATGCAGGTTAACTGTTTATAACAAAATATCCAATATAAAAAAGAACATTGCACTATTTTATATAATATTTTCTAAGTTTGAATTTCAAAGATATTGGTAGAACTACAGTTTAGGAATTTTAGGGTCCTTTAGGCTTTGTTACTGCTGATGTTTACTGTATATTGCTTTTACTTACCAATGCTGCATGACTCTCACATAACAATAGACTAGCATCATAAATGTCTGAAGAAAGTGATAATTAATGACAATTCTGAATAGCCTGTATCTTTATCATTCTATTTTTTTTCTTCATTTGTTAACTCATTAATTAAACAAGTACTAAATGCCAAAGTTTGTACGACACTTGCAACAACAAAAGCTCCGTACATATCAGTAATTTTTGCAACGCGATTAGTCTAAAAGGAACATCTCTAAATCGTAGGTTCAAGCAATATTTTTTTCTCCATGTAATGTTAATGTACTCTAGGAGGCTGAAATGTCCTAAACATGAAACATAACCAAGATGTGAGAGACAGACATACGGACAGACAGGGGTAACACTACATGCCCTATAATATCATAGTAAAGCATAACACTGTTCTTGAAAACTGACTTAAAACCAAGGTGAGATGGATGGAAGGACAAAGGTAACACTTAAATTATGCCCCCCTCCCCCATTTTGATGTGGATAAATTCACAACAATAATTATAAAAACAACAATAATATATGCAAATGAATGTCAAGTTAACTTGTATATCACACATCAGCATTAAGACATCCCTATCAAAGAATCCAAAGATTATTTTTTGCTCAATTTGAGTTTAATTGAACTTGAAGGTGTGTAATCAGTGAACCTGTTTAAGGTGTCACTGACTCCATTTCAAGCATCATACAAGACTGTTAACTCACTTTACACTGTATTCTAACCTGTTAGTTTCTGTATTTACATACCTGTAAACTTTAGTAAAACTAAATTTCTTTAAGACTATATGACAGGATTCTCTATTATTTCAATTTCTCACATACTTATTATTATTGTGTTTTTTTTAAATTTGCACTATTCAACCAAATCTTAAAATATGCACATATGCTGTGCTATCCCAAATGTATGCATGACACAAGATTACTGTATGCTGTTCAATTTAAATCATACTGGAAATTCTATTCATATCACATTGGAAATAAAATCATCAATGATTCGAGATTATTGTAAAATGTTCACTCTAATCCATCCTAGAAATTAAATCATCAGTGATTCAAGATTCACAACCAAAGTAAATTATAATGCAACAACTAACTTGTATTATCATGCTGACAACATTATTTCAGAGGAATGTTGTAATGTTAAGTTCCAGAGTTCACACTACCATCATAGGCTATTGTCACAGGTGCTCTACGCGAGCTTGATGTGAAATAAAAAAACAATAATCTAAAGGATAAAAATCATGCAGAGTGATAAAAATACCTTAGATTACCCTTATTGACCCATTTTGACATAGGACCCTCTCTATCATATGATCATACAGTAATAATATGCCCTATCATATGATAGAGAGGGTCCTATGTCAAAATGGGTCATGGGGGTAATCTAAGGTATTTTTATCACTCTGCATGATCTTTTTCCTTTAGATTATTGTTTTTTATCTCACACCAAGCTCACATTGAGCACCTGTGGGCTATGTCTGACAAGAAATGCTGGTGAGGCAAATTATGAGGAAAAAGTTATAAATCTAAGAAATCCATCAATACTTTAATTATACGCGACAAAATTACATGTACTATGAAGTATGTGAAAAAATAAATCATATCCATCAGGTGTCAACTATAACAGATAAATACTGTGACCCCTAGGACTCAAATACCACTTGATTAAAAAAAACAAAAGCTACAAAAGTTGCTACAGAAACAAAATCAAGTGACCTATGTTGGAAATTTATGAACATGAAACTGCATGGGACTGTAACTTGCTGAGCATCTATCCAACAAGTAGAAATGATATGCCCAAGAGCTTGTCCTGTATATTATGCCCAAGAGTATATTCTGCACACAGTAATACTATGCCCAAAGGTCTGCCCTGCATTTAGAAATAATATGCCAAAGGGTAGGTCATGCAAAAATACTATGCATGCAGAAATACTATGCCCAAGAGATTCTTATTCATATAAAAATACTATGCCCAGGAGTCTGTTCTGCACATTGAAATACTATGACCAATAGTATTTTATTCATATAGAAATACTATGCCCAAGAATCTAACCTGTGTGTCGAAATACTATGCCCAAGAGTATGTCGTGTGTAGAAATACTATGCCCAAGAGTATGTCATGTGTGTAGAAATACTATGCCCAAGAGTATGTCATGTGTGTAGAAATACTATGCCCAAGAGCATGTCATGTGTGTAGAAATACTATGCCCAAGAGTATGTCATCTGTGTAGAAATACTATGCCCAAGAGTATGTCATGTGTGTAGAAATACTATGCCCAAGAGTATGTCATGTGTGTAGAAATACTATGCCCAAGAGTATGTCATGTGTGTAGAAATACTATGCCCAAGAGTATGTCATGTGTGTAGAAATACTATACCCAAGAGTCTAACCTGTGTGTAGAAATAATATGCCCAAGAGTATATCATGTGTGTAGAAATACTATGCCCAAGAGTATATCATGTGTGTAGAAATACTATGCAAAAGGGTATTCTTAAGATTCTTACCTGCATGCTAAAATACTATGCAAAAGAGTCTGTCCAAGGAAGTAATTGTTTTTTGCATAGCATGATGAAAATGGCATTTAGTTTATTTTAACTTACATGGAAAAAGTTAATGATGTCAAAATTTGATTAAAAAATTTAAGGTCATAATGGGACATAGTCTCTGATATGTGAAATTTTAATTCACACTAGCGTGGGAAAGTGCGAGTTAACTTTTCTTAAATTATAATTTATGGTACATGTAATTTCATGCAAGCTGACTTTCAATGCATGGGGATATATGTGCAAGTGTTGTTCAGGTGTAAAATAAGATATTTAGAAATTTGCATTAATCTACATATTGAAGTTTATTTTAAGTTATAAAGCTGAAGTTAACTAAGATGAATAGACACAAGAAGTTTTTAAAAAAACGTAGCTGGATTTAGAACAACAAAAAATGTCTCAATACGACACTGGTATTTTGAAATTGATGGCCTAGGTGTCAACTTAACAACAAATTAAATTAAAATTTTCAGAAAAGAGCAAAACGGAAATGACATAAGTATTCTTAACACAAAACCTTTTACCAAATTCAGTTTCACTATATTGTTGTTGTTGTTGTTATAATAGGGTTTATCACCATTTTTCAGCATACAATAGGCTATACATGGTGGCTAGCTAGTATTATTGGTGGAGGAAGAACCAGGGAAAACCCCTGGAAAGAACCACCGACCCACGAGAAGCTTAGAAATGGCTAGATTTCTCATATAACTACATTAGCCGAATCTTAAACTCGAACCCACGCAGACAGAGGTGAAGTCGCAGTGATCCGTAATGGAGAGCGCTTTAGACCACTCAGCCACTCGGGGCCCCAGTTTCACTATATAAATTCTTTAGATAGAGCAGAAACAAAAATTCTTCTGATTTTTGCGCAAACTGCTATGTCCAACAGGTGACATGTCATCACTTTTTGTAGGAAATTGATGAAAATCAAATCTCACCAATATCTTCATAAATCATGTCCCTCAAAAGTTATCAAGTGGAAGCAAACTCTGACATTATGCAATTTGAGGTAATGGATGGGACATGGCTTTGTATGATGCTCCATACAGAAATGGCATGGGTTTAAAATTCCATTTGTCATAACTTTTTAAAGAATGTTGATGAAGCCAAAACCTATGTTCTTCCCGTATCATTATATATTATTAAATATAATTAAATAATATATAATATATTAAACAATTGAATAAAGCAACTCTGTGATCTTTGACAAACCCATCAAGAATAAAGAATGCCACATTCTTTGATCTAATTTAAAGTGATAATCCTTGAATAAAAAGATATAATGATTGATAACATTAACAGAATCTTTATAAAAATCAATATATAACATCATATATATAATATTACTCTGCTGTGGTAATTTATCTTATATAATTAGCTAAGCAAGTTTGTTGAGATAAAGTTTTATGAACCAATAAATATGTTAGTGACTGATGCACAAGCAGAGGTGAATATGTCTGGTTTACTGGTTTTAAAAAATTCGAATTCACCTCAACAAAGGTCTGCAACAGTTTGACTTTATGGAATAATGCAAAATTTGGAAATTAAATTTGTTTCAATAAAGTCGAAAAGTCAATCGCATTATGTCACAAGATATATGTAATGATCTCATAATGATGGAATATCGTTATCACAAATCACATGACAAGGTAGCAGTCAATGAAAAAGCATATCTCATGGGAATCAAGTAATAATAGATAATAGCTCTATCGCAAAAACAGGGAACTACACATGTTGATACCATGATATGAAAATAATAATGTGCTAGATTTGGGTACTTTATCTTCCACCATCAATCATCTTCAAGCTTTCAGCTATCTACCTGTACTTCCCAATCATTAATAATCAAAGCTTTACTACATGTATGGATTAATATCAATAACATTCATCATTTCTATCAATGCTGACACAAGTTTACCATGCTTTTCCAGTGTATGAAATGTTCATCAATCAAAGACAAAATTATTGCTTATAATCACACCACCAATGGAGCTCTGAACTCAATATAACCTATACTATGCAGCATATTCACAGTGGGCATACCGATAGAATCGTAAAGAAATTTTATTTTCCCTTTTCGTAAATCATTTTTGCATGTCAATTTTTAAATCCACAAAATGGTAATCCAATGTACTTGATTTTAGAACAATCCATTAACCGTTTTCCTCTAAAACCTATGTTGTGTTCTCCCAATTAATTGGAAAGAGCATACAATTTTAGAAGCACAATTGGACTTGTAAAGCTTATCTTTTTTTAAAATTAAGAAACAATACAGTCTGTAAATTTTTAACTAACCCTACACCTTTTTCAAGCGATGCTGGTACAAGAAGGATGTTAAATAAATGTAAACCATCCATGACAACTCAATGGATCTAATTTACAAATATTTGCAGTTTGCATTTCCAAATACTCAATGGATCTAAGAACTTTTGCAGCTTGCATTTCCAAATACTCGATGGATCTAACCTAAGATCTTTAGCAGTTTGCATTTCCAGATACTGTATAAAACTAAAACGTCTGTACAAATATGGACGTGTCATTGGTTTAGTTTGGCATATAAACAGATGCACATGTGAAACAGAGAAAAATCAAAATTATGTTTAATGTTATGAAATTTCCAATACATTCATATAAAAATACCACTATCTGACTAATTGTCCCTGTAGAACTTTGGTAAATGTTGTAAGCATTTCTAACAAAACAGCTGTGACAATTACTGCAGCAAATAAAAGAATAAAAAGGAATTATATTATTTCTATTTTGTTGAGCATAAATTCTTGCATTAAACTGAAAAATAAATATAACTGCATTTTGTCAGCATTTTAGGGGAATATCTGCATTTCAGTTACATACAAAGCTTTAGCTTTGATTTGGTATTGGTGTTTTATAATAAAGCAATGCTTTGAATGTTATATTGTGACAACAATCAATTGGGATGTCACATGCAGAGTTCCCTTTGCACAGTAAGGCATTTTGTTAATCTAGGCTGGTGACAAGTTAACTTATCACTAATTCCATAGTTTCCCTTTGAGGTCATAGAAAAACACGAATTTGCATTCTTTAGTTAGAGGTTGGAAATCAGTTGAATCTGATGTCCAATCTACTGCTCCAATTCCAGGACACGGCAAAAAGGTTTATCAATTGGTACTTGGAGGTCTGTCATCTGTGATCTCAAATCAATTGTACCCCTTTCAGGTCATGGTAAAACATTCAACTGCTATATATTCATTATTTTAGTGTCCTTACATTTTTGTAAAGTCTATCAATGAACATCAGCAAATTGGTAATGGCACAAATGTGAATTTTGGGTTTTATTATGGCTACAATAAATGCAATGAAATGACAAGTGGATTATCAAACCGTAAGTAAAAGGAACTGGTGAAGAAATAAGAGGTTGATTATCCAAAAATAACAAATGCTATGGACAAAATGCAGTGAAGTATTTCATTTTTAACAAGATATAAGGTCTATTTTTGAAGTTGCAAATCTGCTGGTTCTCAACTAATAATTAGTTTTATTCTTACAAACAGCTGCATTGATAAAATACATATTGATAGGTGAAATTCTATTGATAATAAAACAATTTTAATAACAAATTTGAGACGAAACTAGTGAATCATTGAGGGATAATACTTGTACTAAAACAGAAGCAAATCAAAAACTACAAATGACAGTTTGGGGTACATTTAATAAGTACGAATAACTGCTTTCTTCTTTGTCAAAGCTTCGGTAAAAAAAAATTTGGGATGGGTCCCGTGTGTGTGTGTATGTGTCCTGTAATAGGGAAATTAGTACACTCTACTGTACCAGCTTATCTACTGGTAATAATAGATTTTTCAAAGTGCTGATGTCATTGTGCTTGGATGGCATCTTAGTTTTGATCAACCATCCTCCACTTATTAAAACTTGTACCCTCCTTAGAGTTGTCTTAGGTTGTAATTATACTTTGTAATCATGCAAGGATAAATCTAGGCAACATACTAGAACATATTCATATGCTTGTACATTTTATATATCCTATAATTAAAAAATGTAATCAATACAGAAACCTTGCAAATATGTATTGGTACCAAGGATATTGTGGAAGCCTATATAGCTGGGAGTTCAACAAGCTCACATTAAACAATGAAACCTGATAAGTTTAATGGAACTGCAAGAAATTACAGGCTACTCAAATTAACTCTTTCTTATACAAGTATAGATAATCATGACTACAGAACAAATGTATTGCAGGCAATAAAAAAAAATCTGATAATGAGACTACTGTACTAGGCAACCATTGAGAAAGCTAGAATTAAAAAATTTATGTGAAATATCAGTTTCAAATTACTATAATATTTAACTACAGAAACTCATTAAAGTGCAAAATCAAATCTAGTTTTTTGTTCAGATGATATGACATGGGGCTATCATTTAGAAATGTATACAGGTTATGAGGCGTGTCCTTTAGAGTGGAAAGAAATATTTCGTGATGAGGTTTTTGGCATGGTTTAAAAAGAGTCTTTAATTCCAGCTTCATCAGAGTAATTAGACTGACTTTCCTTTCTGTTAAAATAGGTCAAGATAATGGAACAACACAAGATTGATCCCTGTCAGTTAACAGAGCTCCAAACAGATGAAATATATACAGTGGAATTGTAAAGGCTGCTTGATTGACAGTTAGCTTGTCAGTTATCCTTTGTTAATTGACATTTTTCAATCAATCTTGTGGTATCAATATCATCTGGAGTTAACACATTAGCAACAAATGGCTGATTCTGTAAAGCAGGATTCTTTGCTCACAGATACCTATCTGGACAGCTTTAAGAAATAATTCCCCAAAGGCCATTTTCAAATGACTTGTCTGATCTGGGTTTTCCAATTTACCAAAATACAGACCTTAATCAGATAACTGATAGCCAACACTTTATTCATTATCATGTGCACATCTGTTACAATCAATGCTTAGCATAAACAACACATTATTCCAATTATGTGGAAAACTCAATAACTGGAGAAGATTATGCCAGAATGGGCCAATTTGATGAATATTGTGTGACCATCTAAGGACCTATATTGGTTGGATGGACCTTGTTCAGTCACCTCCTAAGAACTGGATATAATCAGATGTAATATGATGTGGTAAAGCAGAACTATTTCTTCTTCTTGTTACATCTATTTATAAACAGAATCCATTCCCTGATTTCAAAATCATCACCCATATCACCCTGTTCCATGGATTAGATTGCACTTGAAGCAAAAACAGATATGCACATCTAATAAAACGTCTCTTTTAAGCCATAAATTATCAAGTTGGTATCTTTCATTGTGCAGGAAGCAATACTGTAATTTGCTTATGGCTGATTGTTGGCAAGATTCAATTCACAAATACAAATGCATACAGGCGCACTCATTCTGGAGGCAATGAGTTATATAAGTCGTATGGTCTAGTATCTCTCTAGGCATGAAATCAAGTATAAAATTTATATTGTTGCACTCAGTCTGTTGTATATTGATTATCGACAGCATGCTGACAAAATTCGTCTTAAAAAAATCCCAACAGGCTAATAAGATCATTTTGCAACATATTAAAGGAATTATACTGGCTCATTAATTTTTAAAGTTTTTAGCTACAATCTTACAAAGCTGAATGATATTACTGAGGATGGAGGTAATCTGAAATTATGAATTAAATCAGAGATGATTGCCACACTTCATCAATGGAATGAAAGTCCAATGTTAACCTGGCTCACTTAGGCATTATCTATTACCTCTACCTCTAGGCTATTAGTAGGTTTAGCTTGTTACTTGGGAGGTCAACTATTTCTGGTCTTTTGGAGGTCAGTGTTAAGGCCTTTAATCTCATTTCTATACAGATCAATAACAACAACAAAAAACAGTTTGTAACATATATACATGTAATTACAACCTGATGTAGAATGTGATACATTAATGAATTACTTGTCATTGTGAAAGATTAATGTAAAACAATTATGCAGACGACCACTGCATCCAAACAAACAAAAACATCGGTGGGAAAATTACATGCATTTTCTGCCTAAACATGTGATTTAACAGACTTCAATCAAAGTGTATATTCCATGAGATCAAAGGTTAGGATGACAACAACGTTGACAAGGGATCTCAAATACAACTGTAACTTAAAGCAGCAAATGTTTAGATCTTGTTAATTAGGTAAAATATGCATACCTTTAAATGCAAGTTGAAATGACAGAGATAAGAAGGATACTCTTATAGTGAGTCCAAATTTTCCCAATGTGTAATTTTGACCCTATCAGTGCAGGAGAAACATACAAAATCAAAATGCAAAACTTAAGTCACCTTGACATGAAAACGAATACAGATGGAGGGAAGGATATATAAATATACAGGATTTAGATGAACATTCAAAGAGGATGAACAAAGCACATTTTGAGTTTGCAAATACAATCAAACATTATTTTTGGCGGTTTTGATAAATTTAAATGTGATGATCTGAGAATACTGATTTATGCTGTTTCTAAGTAAGAATCAAAATTTTATAACAAAAGGTGGAATGAAGTTTGGTTCCTGGACAAGGCTTACACTTTAGGCCAAAGCACTACATCATGTATGGAGTCATGGAATGGAACTGTAGTGATGGATCATAATTGTGTTATAGTTACGGAACACAGTACTTTGGTCCTTGAGATTCTTAACTTTATGTAGACACTAATAAACTGGTAAAGCCCAACTAAATGTTTTTATCCGTGAAAATTATCTGGGTAGCATTATACAAGTTTACCCAAAAAAATCCATTAAATCTTTTTTCTTATTGCCTCTACTTCAAGATGAACCAATTAAGGCAAAAGCTTTAACAGCTATGTATATTCACAAAAAATGTACAGCAACCAATATATAGGAAACATCTGTTCTGCCTTAGAATTAGCAACAGTACATGAACTGATAGTAAGTGTACCATGTGTACTCGCTTACAAGACGAGTCAAACTGCAATCAATAAAGATCCTGATCTGCTGCAGCAAACTATGCCTGCAGATCAGGGGCTATCTCCTTTGATCTATTGAAAACGCCTAACAAACTGCACAGACCTAGATCTGCCATCGTATTATGTGATGGAAGATCTGGGTCTGTCCAGTTTGCAGTTGGACTCATAATCAAGCATACATGGTATTGCTCTAACTTCTCACTGGCTCTCTCATGTTTACAATTGTCAATATCCATCAATCATAACTCTTGGGAATCCAGTGATATTTTTTCACTGCTACAATATCAATAAAGCCTGGCTTTGATCTTTACTATCTTGTCATAATGATGGTTGGTATGGATTGTTTACCTTCTAAAATTTAGCATGCATGACTTTCAACCTATATTATGATTAACCTATCTTGTAAAGTACCTCTGATGTGAAAAACCACAAACAGATGTGCATGTATACAAAAGGGCTCCATGCATGTTCCTATCATTATTCCCTTGACTGCAAAAAATGTGACCTTTGACCTGCTGTTGCATCATGGTTTTGCAGCTTTTGTCAATACTGTGACCATATGCATAAGAGAACTTTCAGATTCAATCCTCAGCAATTATCATTACTGTACTGAGTGATGAATGTCTTCCGGACAAAGTCATGCCATTTCTCTTTTTGTATGGGCACTTCCTATGTTCTTTGTTAACACTAGAATATGAAAGGCAGGGAAACACAACTTTTCCATTAAATTTAGGATCATAAAAATGTCTGCCATGTAGCAGGAAGGTCAAAATATGGTTGTTACGAAAACTGGTTTAACCTTTTTTCATATGATACTATGCTGACCTTTCTTATCTGCTTTGAAATTACAACATTTGATAATCTCTCATCAAGAGTTTTCTTTAGTAATTTCCTAAAAATTCCTTTCATAAAAGTCAAACAATGGTCCTATGCTCCGTTTTAAATAGACACATGCATGCCCTCAGAGTAGTTTACAAAACTAAGAAGAATTATTGATACATCTTCTCATCTTGCATTTTATTTTTAAGTTCTGCACAAAGGAAGGACAACTTACAAAAGAGAAGATATAGTCATAGTTGTAACCACCTGATATTTTCTTGAAAGTCATGCTTTGCTTTGATTATTAAATTTAATTTACCTCCATTAATACAAAGAGATATCTAGTGCCCCAAAACCTGAGGCACCTGGTTTTTCTTTCAATTAATTTTCCCCCAGGTCCTGGATTGGCTACCCTACTTCCCTCTCCCCAGCTGAACCAGGCTTGATGATCTAGGTTAACATCAGCCTCACTTAGAATCATACCAATGACCTTTAATAGATGGGCTGAATAGCCTAATAAATGAATAGAACTCAGGCTACATGTTTGATGGAAAAGATTATACAAAATTAAAGCTTGAACCGAAGCCTATATTTCTGTTTTATATTCCATTGAAACTACACACAAGCAGAAGCCTCCAAAATAGGTGTGTTTCTGGTCAGCTGACTGCCCGTTTCTTACTGCTGACCCTAGCACTTTTTACCCATAGTTTATGCATAATCTGTGCCAATTAGCTGCATTTATAAATAAATGTTACATTGTTGGGGTATATAGCCCTTTTCTTCAACAGATGTTCCTGCATTCAATTAATATTACATGGAAAATATTATTCAAGTAGTGTGTTTAAAATCCCACAGTACAGATTGCTATCTACATAAAACTGGGGGATATGATAGAAGTCTCACCTAGTATGTTTATCTGCAGTGAAAAGGGATGCCAGACTTCAGGGCTATTAAAATTTAGCAGAATTTTAGTTGTTCAAGGACAAGATTAGAAACTGTACATGTGGCTGATTAAAATGTAAACTTTAAAACATTAACACAGTAGAATAAATGAATACAGTACAAGCTGATACCAAATAGTCATCAATGGATTCAAACCACTAGAACAAAAAAAAAAACTAATATATTTTTGTTTGTGGTTTTAATTGTACATGCAATAATTTTTATGTTGAGTTTTTGTTGCGATATTCAGATGTTTTTGTTCAGATTTACAGAACTTTCCCCATCCCATTTGATCATGACTGAAAATTAAACTGATATGTTTGCAGTCATGCTCACTTAAGTACGGCAATAAAGTGCACTGCAAGTCCTCTTAATCAAGAAGTAAAAATCTATTCATTGACTTAAGCAGCAAATTCCTTGTGAAATAATTTAACATCATTTCAAGCAATACAATTTATCCAAAGTAGCTCACCAGGTACAAAATCAATGCAGAATGTAACAAAATGTTTTCACTGGTTTTAACTAGATAGAAAAGCAATGACTAGTTTTGATTCAAATTTATCATGCCTCATTTAACTAACATATATACTCACTAATTAGTATCCAACTGCAAAGACCCCGATCTGCCATCCATAATGTGCAGGCAGATCTGTGCAGATTCTAAGGATAAATTAGTAGAACAAACAATATTGACCCTAGTCTACAGCAGATCAGGATCTTTCTTCTTTGCAGTTTTACTTGACTTATAAATTAGCATATATGGCAAGTACCAAAACCAAGAAGCAAGGGAGGTAAGACAGTTTTCTTTTATGATGACAACCAGTTCAAGGTTTTGTTACATCTGCTTAAAATCTAATGTCCATGGACAACAGCTACAAAATTTGCTTACCCCATACCTAACAATGTCCAACATGAACATTCACATCATAAATGATTTATTATTTGTCAAATGTGATGGTTTAGGAAATGTTTATTATATCCTTTTAAAACCATTTTCATTGAACTGTTGGAGGTCTCACTAAGTACACTAGGCACAATCAATATTTGAAATTGGCCACTACCCCAAGGGTACATGCAAAACAAATTAAGATAAAAGTAGCTAAATTTGCATTTATTTCCATAGTTGTTTATGTGTCACCATACTTTGTATGAGTAATGGACTTAATTAGGCTTTGCCCAGATAAGTGATGCCTTGCCATGCCCTATGATTAACATAAGGAGCTAATTAAAACTGTGTTGAGTAGTGGACCTGGTCCATGGACTGTAGGTTGCACATACCTGTTGTACTAAAGCAAAATTTTATTTCCCCTCTAAGTACTTTGGGAACCCATTAGCTGGAACTGGTTACATGAAGAGTCAATAGTCTTTTTCTAGTTTTATATTTTTTTGTTTTTACAGTAGAACTTTACTGAAAATTTATTTTTCACATCAGCAGAATGAATGAAGGAGTTTGACATTGGGAATGGAAATGAGAGACAGTCAGGGTGAGATGTAATGATATACCATAAGACAAGTTCTCTTCACCAGCATGGGGAAAAATGCATTATGTATTCACTACATGCCCCCTCTCTTAAGCTTTCTAATTATATCTGACCACTGGTATTGTATATGTAATAGGAATTCAAAACAAGTTTGGATTTTAAAAAGCTACCGTATTGGTGCATCTAAGAATATCAATTTACAAACATTCCTATTTAGGTGTGTATTTGTATTGAATGCCATTCAACTATTTAAGATTAAATGGGCATCTCTAGCCGATTTTTTTTCCCTAAGCAAATATACATTTTCATTCAGTTTATATCATGAGAATTTGTCATTAACTCCAAATACTAGAATCAGCAATGCAAAGCAGCTCTTTAGAATTTTCTGCATTTAGATCCTGTGATCCTTTTAAATTGTTTTCCTCTTTCAAGATTTAACCTGACATAAACTGATCCAAATAACCAATCTTCTAACCTTGATCTGAGATTTCTATGATTCTGCCATGATCAGTTATAGTTTTTTTTTCTTTCATGAGGAATCAGTGAATTGAAATTTTTTTTTTTTTTTTTTTTTTTTAAATGCACAGATCTTACTATACTGGAGAAGCAATGATTTAATTTACAAATGGAACAAATCAGAAATCTTGGCAAGAACATTCTGTTTGATGTCTCAGAACATGCCATGCACTAAGTAGTTTTAAATGCATATACCCGGTTATAAGTGGAGTTTAACTGCAAACAAAAAAATAGATCCTGACCTACCATAGTGTTCTAATGATTTGTAACTCCTTACAAACTGCACAAAGCCAGATTGGCTAGCGCATTATGCAATGGCAGATCTGGGTCTGTGCAGTTTGCACTTGGACTTGGCATGCAAGAAAGTACTTAAGGTAAGTGAACCACCTGGCAAACAAGGCCATTTGTCATGCCCCTATTAAATCCATCATGCAAATGAAAGGAGGAAAGAAAAAAGTAAGAAAGAAACAACCTGCAGTAAGAAACAAAATAGATGATTCATTTGTTTCTAAAAAATCATTTAAAGTCAACTCACTTTAATAGGCATAGAACTTTGTTTAAATTCATAATATCTATAGGTCACTTATATTACTTAGGTTTGCACGCAATTAATCAATAACAATCATAAGCTAAGGGTTACCAAGGTAACTGATGAATACATCTTATGTCCTCAGTACTAAAGTAGCAATAATCAAGGGGTCTCAAACTCAAACCACCTTGAGGGCTGCATGAGGCCATTTTTGATGGTCCGCAGGCAGCAGCAACTGTTACCTTTCATGATACATTGTGACGCCAATATTGCGAGCCACAGGATATGGGTTGACATGCTGCATGCGGCCCATGGGCCATGTTTTTGAGACCCCTGCTATAATCCATATCTGTAATAAGCATGAATCAAAAGCACAAACTAGAAAGAAATATTTTATGTTTTAAAGTTCAAGTGCAAACATTAATAATGAAACAGATCTAATTTTATAATGTATGCTGTAGCAACACATGTGAACAAAAACTGAGAGAATCTAAAATATTAAGGCAAATTATACGAAATATAGTATCATTTAACCAGACTTTCACCGGACTAGAAGAGAGCCAATGCAAGTATCTAGAAAGGTTTTCATACATGTCCTTCACTAACAGAGGATGCTTTGGTACATTTCGGTCTTAAACTATTCCTGATTTTTGTTGTTGCAATCATTGAAGACAAAATTGTAATGAATGATTACAAGAATATAATGTAATACCTGTACTAGTTTACCAATACATGCAGGAAGAGTGTCTCAATCAGCCAATGAAAAAAAAACATTTTAAGAATATGTAGATCAGACATGGTGTGATGTATTGCAAATTGTGAGAACGAGGGATGTTTTTGTGCAGCTCAAAATAAAAACCAACTTAAGGTGATTTCTGAACATGAATAAAACCTGCATTAAAACAACAAGTGTACCAGTAAATCTAATGTTTGACTAAAGTTGACATTTTAAAAATCATGTGTCATTTAACCACTGATAAAGCCAGTAGTGCTGAATATGATAATATTGATGTTCATAGATAAAAATGGTGATGAAACTAATTATGAATGTAATCATGATAATAATGATTTTACCTTTTCAAATTTTCTAAGTAAATCCTGAAGTGAGGCATTGATCTGAATCATCAAGGGAGAGAACTCTAATGCTTTCTTGGCCAGAATTATGATGTCTCAGGTTCCTCATTAACTGAATATTAGTCCTGTAAACTTTTGTGAACTCTGGTAATGAAACACCAAAAAATAGTAATCCACACAACAAGAATGTCTTGTGCTCGTAAAAAAAATGCGGAAAAGTAAATCCAGAACTTGTATTCTTCAGAAGCCTTTTTATTGCACTGGAAAGCTTTTTAGGCCAAAAGCTTTGGAGAACTGTTATCAATTACCACATTTGAACAATATTCAACAATGGTTTAACACACAACTTTTAATTATAAAGGCACATATAGTACATGCTCATCTTTGTTCATACAATTTATAAATATATTTCAATTTCACAAGTACAAGATTTAGAGTTTTGGTCACTTCGACAATACAAAACTCACTGGCATCAGAATATTTCTAATTGTAAATCCATTTGTGGCAATTTATGCATACAAATTTCCATTCATATGTAGTAGGTAATAAGTTGAAAGAAACTGATGTTAATGATCAACTGTAATGGCCCCAAACAGATAAAAGAGAACAAATATCGGAATCAATGTGGCAAAAAACCATTATGATACTTGATTAGCCACATTTGGTTACTTTTCATTCAATAATATGACAAATGTATGCCACTCAAATGAACAGGCAAATACATTGCAGGAACTTCAACACTGCAATCCTGTAGCAATCCAGATTAAATGGATAGATCTCTGTGAAAATTTACTGACAGATCACAGACCAAATTATTTGACATAAAAATGTCCAAGGATTAAAATCAAGTCTCCCAAATTGATCTTTTCTCCATAGCCTTATCCAGTATTCTCTTCATTCAGCTGAAAGATCATTCATATCTTCCCTTACAAACAAACCAGTCTAGATATGTTCACTCCATTAACCTTTTAGTACAAGCAGATGACTGGGCTGGTCAGTCCATTTTGATGTGAGGGGAAGCAGGGTACACCAGTAAATTACGGTACTTCCTGAAATACCTGTATCTCCAATGAATCAGTTTTTTTTTTTTTTAAATATCTTTAATGAAAAGAATACTGCAAGTGAACAATCAGTCAATGCCAAGTTAACATAAACAAGTATCATAGAGCTTAGGCAGAACTTTTCACTTCCTATAACTCCCCCCTCTCAAGGTGTTTATAATTAAGCATTGAAAAACTCACAATTTTTTTCTCTCCCTCCAAATGAATATATTGTCAGCTGCTTTGTTCTATAAAAAAAAACATGTTGAAAAGTACAAAAGGTTTTTTTTTTATATGAAATGTTTTCTTTAGATTACAAAACTTCTATTCTTGGAAACAAAATCTTGCTTAATTACCACCCTGGATAAAGGATAATGACAGTAACATCCTCATTAAAACTGAATGAGCAACAAGAATAAATCTGGTACTTCAGACAAGGGGATGTGAGTTTCCTCTTCTTATAATTGCATACAAATTGAAAGCTATGTGCTTTGAATGACCCAACAGTCAATACTATATTGAATGATAGATTTTGCCTGTTTCACCAATACATAATCCAACAACTTGGCATAGGCAGTTTAGCAAGATAAACTTTGGTCAATGCATCCACAATTTACTTATCATAGGTGTTAACATAAGTGATAAACGTGTGTGTGTGTGTGTGCATGTGAGAGAGAGAGAGAGAGAGAGAGAGAGAGAGAGAGAGAGAGAGAGAGAGAGAGAGAGAGAGATTTATAGCATCCACTTTCCCTTGGTAATACACGGAGATGACTACCATTGTCTTGTTTCACAAGAAATGACTTGTAGTTTCTACTGCTCTAAGTTATAACTACTTTACTCCCAATGCATTTGGTTTTCTATGTCGCTGATCGATGTTGGACCTTCCTATTTTCAAACATATGACCTATTGTATGGTGCTGAATAGCCTAAGAGTGTTGGTGCGCCGTTAAAATTCAATTAATCAATCAATCAATCAATCAATCAACTCCCAATGCATTAACACTATTTCATCTCACTGGTGTCAGCAGAACATTATAAGTGTCTATTTTATTACCACATATTAACACAAGGTCTCATCCGACTATACTTCGAGGAATCACATGACTATTTTATTCATAGTCAAGATCTATTTTTAGACAGAGAAATGTCTGACACAGATCAAAGCTTGACCATCTTTAAATGCAATTTTCATCATTTTTACATTTAATCTTAATGTCATGATTTTTCGGCACAATAAAAATTCAAGAAAATGTGTGTAGTGTTGCCTCAACTTTAAATTGCTTGCTATGATATTATTAAAGGTTAAAAAAATCTGTCTTGAGCCGATTCCCAAAAATGGTCTGATGTATTTGCATGAATACCAACAAAAAGCCATCTGACAAAATCTGTGGAGCAAATAAGCTAATTATTGTTAATGTCCATTTAGAGCAAAGATTTTGCTTAAAAACTATCCATCTTACACCACCACCCTGACACCACTATGTGTGCACAGGAATTGGATGGGGGGGGGGGGGATTATATCATCCATAAAAATAGATTCTTGCAGTGTACAGTCTTCTTTTTCTTTTAAACCTCGTAAGAGCTGTGCATACCATTCTAACATTATTTTATCTTGCATCATTCAGGTAAGACAGTATTAATTACTGCCAGGCACACCATTCTATCAACATCTTACACAGCAGGACCAGTCTGATGTTATGGCAAACCCTTCTTCATGGTCTAAGAAGAAAAAAAGAGAACAAGAAAGAGGTACTCAGCAGACCCAAAATATCCATACATTAAAAAAAAAAAACCACAAGTAAAGAGTCCTGTAACAAACCATAAGCTGATGGCTGCACCCTTTTTAAACAAAGATTTGAAAGTTATATTCAATTATTTAGAACTGTATAACATGACATTCCAAGATACTGTCTTAGAATAATTGCTTACGAGTCCAAATACAGACAACATAAATCAAATCTGCCATAGCATTATGCTCCTGCAGATCAGGGTCTATGTTGTTTTTTCAAATGATTACTCCTTACAAACAACAACATCCTCACATCTGCTAGCACATTATGGGACAGCAAATCTGGCACTGTGCAGTTTGCAGTTGGAATCGAGCATATACAGAAAATATCCTCTGTCACAAAGCTACAGGTCATATTGTTGATTGTGTAGGAAAGACATGCAGGTTTCTAATTCATTTGGAACGAGGACTAATGAATATTTAGTTTCTCAACATCATAATAAAAATAAAAATAATAATAATAATAATAATAATAATAATAATAATAATAATAATAAAGACTTTATGTAGAGAAGGTAACTCAATTAGTTACAGAACTAATCTACCTTGAGGCCTAATTCTATCTGTTATGTACAATATATACAATACATACAACATGATGTGAAGAGTCTGGCTCAACGCTAAATAATTAAGGAATTTTAAATTTCAAAGTATCAAGCCTGGAACACATGCACAGGCATCTGTAAAAACATAAACATATAAAAACAAAATATCATTCTGCATTGAAAAATTCAGCTTTGAAAATGATGCAAAATTACATTCAAGCAAGCAGTATTTTTGTTGGTACTAGCACTTCAATTTTCTAAAGATTTCATTCATTTAAGACATTGATTATGAAACAAAGAAATGCTAGGAGCCTGCCTTATGTCGCTGGGAATGTTGTTCCATACTACTGGACCAGTATATTGAAAACTTTTTTTTAAACAATTCCTTTCTTGGCCTTGGTATAATGTAATTTTTTCTTCTTATGGACCTTAAATTTGGAGTACCATCAGCATCTCTTTGGTGAAAGATATTGCTTAGATAGACAGGAATGGATTTTCTGGATACTTTATACATCATTTTGGCTTTTCTAAGAAATATTCTTTCATGTATTGTTAAAACCTTTATATTATTCATTGCATCCTGAAAATTGTCTATACATTGATCTAGAATTAAATGGCAAGCCCTCTTTTGGAGCCTTTTAAGTGTTGTTATGTTTGAATTAGAGGTATTACCCCAAATTACGTTACAGTAGTCCAGACATGGCTGAATAAAACTTTTATAAAAGATGACCATATACTGAAGAGGAATTTATGTTTTAATTTTCCTCAGTAGCCAAAGATAAGAATTAACCTTTTTTGAAATGTGTTCAATGTGAATAGACCAAGTAAGATTGTTATCTACGAATACACCAAGAATTCTATCTTGAGAGGTCATATTAACATACATAATTTCGATCTCATTGCAGCAATGATTTTCTGAATTATAATAATATCCCTTTTTATATGGAAATGCATCAGAAATTGGACCCTTATACAAGAAATTAGAATTTGTCTCCATCATTTGTCCTACGGAAGATTTCGTACATTTAACATCAATCCTGTCAAATCAAATGCAAGAATTTGTAGAAACATGAAAAGAAATTAAATTTGACATAAACATATGTTCAAAGTTGCAGCATGCAATTTTTATTTGCCCAGGTGATTATAATATGCAGGTACATGTGGCATGTCAAATGATTTCACCACTGGGGCAAACCTTCTGAGCTAAGATGACTTTGTCACAGCAGTTGTCTGGTTATTAATACAATTCAGAATTTGAAATGAAGGCAACTATGGTTTCATCCTGGATCAAAAGCCCTTTTTATAATATGATGTTCTGCATTGAGCGACCAAAAGCGAAAAAGAAGTGGGTCACTTGGAAGATTAAATCTTTCTGGAAAATACCACATAAATATATATATATATATATATATATATATATATATATATATATATATCTCTCTCTCTCTCTCTCTCTCTCTCTCCCTCCCTCTGTTAGGGTCTCAACAACCAACCACAGTTTTAAGCACATTCTATGTTGAAAACAAAACAGTAGGAAGCCAAACTAATCTGGAACCTGGGGGTTTACTACCAAGGCATGTGAAGAATTTATCCAGATGGCAAGTGAGCAACTTTGGTGTTAGGAAAAGAAGGTAATATTTTTAATCATTCTGTGGAGCAAAGGAGATATATAATGAAGTGATGAAATAAAAGTACAAGTGCTTACTGCAGATGGGAATCATAAAAGTTTTTTTAATGTTCTTTTTAAAACTAATATGGAATATTAATTGGTACAAAGATGAAAAGTACAAGTATAAAGACTTTTCAAGTTTATAAATCTTGTTTGGTATTTTTTTTATTGTGTTAATGCATCCTTAAAATGATTAAATAGGACAATATACCTGGGCTAATCCATGAATAAATATCCAAAAGTAAAAAGAAAGGAAGATAATATCTTTTGCTATTTTATAATCTTTTCAAATGCAAGATGAACTTGCCACAATAATAATAATAATAATAATAATAATAATAAAAATAATAATAATAAAAATAATAAGAAGAAGAAGAAGAAGAAGAAGAAGAAGAAGAAGAGGAGGAGGAAGAGGAATAGTGAGGACTTTGTACAACACCTAATCTTTAGAAGCTCTAAGTGCTTTACAAAAACATCTGTAATGATATGAATACAAAAAACAAAAACAAAAAAACCCCAGACACCATGAAATTGGAAAACAAAAAATGCTGAAAATATTTAAGTTAGGAAACATTTTAAGGTCCTTAAGTTTGTTCTTGCAGTCGAAAGAGGTGAATTTTAAGAACACTGAAACCAAGTATGAATTATAATTAGTACGTGTTTCTTCATGAAATGAGGTTAAAATTTCATTGCTTTGATGCAGTTGTATCAGAAACATTATGTGAATTTCTTGCAACATCTGAACATGAATCAGAAATAAAGAAGTTTCAATGATTTATAAAAAATATTTTCTTTACCTATGTTAATACCTGTGGTACCCAAAACATGAAATTTTAAGGTGTGGCAAAGCCACTAAATTGTTAATATACAAAAAAATTTGTACCACAAGATGAAATATAGCCAATTATAAAACAGGAAAAGAAAACTGTCCTTTATTATTTAACAAAAGTGCCCCAGAATAAAAGTTTACAATATTAAACTCACTCCCACCCCCTTTTCATGTATTCACCTCACTTTCAAAGGCTAATCATAAAAATAAGTCAAGAAAGTTGACCTAATCTGTTGCAGTACGTTTTTTTCATTATGAACCCTATCTGAAAACAAAGCAAGTGAAATTCTGCAATGCATCTAAGAAGGTTTATAATGTCCTGGACATTAGAGGAAATATCCTCTGAGACATGAATGGCATCAGTGGTTAAATTTCTTTATCAATGATTAATTTCCATTTCTGAATTGTAAGGTCATTTTTATTTTGTAATAGTGCAAAAGTTTTGTTGAATAATCTTTGTACACGGTGTAATCTATTTGTACATCTATACATTTCCTAGTACATACTTTAGAAAAAGCATACTAATAGTGACAATTAAATATTATGATCAATGAATTGGTTAATCCCACAAAAACTGTTGACTGTGAGGGATACAATCTGCTCTGTTTGTGGCATGCATAGAGTTTTAATCAGGACCCCTAACAGCTATAACTGACAGAAGCATCATGTTAACATCATGTCATAGTAATAAGGTGTCCATTACTGACAATTACACCAGAAGACAATATTTTAGGAAGTTGTGGTCCATTTGTGGTGTCATGAAATAGAATAGTTATTAATAAAGGCAGACTATAGGAAGAATACGACTTCTATGACAGGGTTCGTACTCAAATATGAATGATAAATTCAAAGACTTTTCCCAAACTTTCAAAGACCACAAACAGAGATTTCCAAGACCTATTTTTGCTAACATTGTGTATACAGGTCATATGAGAAAACAACGAATGCCAAATACCACAATATTGTTTACTGATTAAAGTCAAACTATAATTAATTTCCTAAAATTACATTATAATGATCGAGAAGATAGGTTAACATTCATTGTTTTTTTCTCCAGAAATAAGTAACATATGTGTCAGATTTAATACAACATAAATTGTTCTCTTAAAGACATCAGCACTGCTTTAAATGCATTATTTTATTTGCTTTTTTTTTCTCTTCAATCATTTTGGAAAGAGATGCCACCACTGTCATCTTTTCCTCTGCTCTTCTCCTAAGAGCATTTGACTCTGTGACAAGCACAATGAGTCCTTTTAACTCTGCCTCTTCTGCTTTCTGTACAGAGGAAGCATGTAGGCTGGCAATGTCAGCTTCAAGACGCAGCTTTTTGGCTTTAAGTTCTTCCACTTCATCCAAGGCCAACTCCCGTTTCTTTCCTTTTGGGTTTTTCTTCTCATCCTTCTCCTCTGCTTTCTTCTTATCCAGATAGGCATGGTACTTATGTCTTGCAGAGGAGGCATATGTCATCATTTCATTGCTAAAGTAGAAGTTGCTAGAGCTGCTTTGGTAGGCTGCTTTGTACTTGTCACACCATCTGCTGCTGGCTGTGAAAAGTATGCACTTACTGGTGCGACTTGTTTTGCAGATATTGTATTTTGTTGGTGCTTACATCCTAGAAACGAAACAAAAGTAATTATCACTGCAAGAATTTTAATGAATCTAAATGAAAACATACAACTTCATGATGCATGAAAGTAATTTTTAAATCGGTTTTACATGCTAGTAAGAAAAGCTATTTAGACACAAATTACCATTTAAAAATGGCTTCTGAAAAAGTGAAATAAAATATTGTTTTTTTTTTATTAAAAAAGGCTGTGATGTGTGGGCACCTAATTCTCTGACTTTAAAATTAGGTTAGGCGGGTTTTCCCCCATTTTTTGTGATAAACAATTCAAGAACAATAACTCTTGTATAGTGTACGCATGCGCACTTTGAAACTGTTTATCCGTGAATTTAATTTAGTACAATGCATGTTTCTGTATTAAATCAAGTAATATTGTTATGTAGAACAAAATTTTCGAAAATGAATTTTTTCCTCAAATGTGTTAAATAAACCGACCGTAGAAGTACATTTAAACAGGCCCTCTTTTGCTATATCTACCAAATCATCAAACTAAACGATCTTATTTTATACCCGACGAGTAATGAATTACCATTATTTTCCCAAAAATACCAATTGCTTATACTTCTGCATCTTTGTTCCACCAAATGAACATGTAGTTACTAATTTGCAACTTACCTTTGGCATGACTTGTAAGGGCTCCTTCTCCCATTGAAGCCAAGTTGATCGTCTTTTTACACAATGTACAAAACGCCTTTCGTTTGCATAACTTATCCTTTTGCAGCCATTCCTTGTACTTCTCTTGTTCAAGCCAGATATCGTTGAAAGAGCAAAGACCTGGCATTTTTAAACACTGAACTTGCAGAAGATGTAAATCGAATGAAGAAATTTTGAATTCTCGAGCGTGTAACTTTCGCGAACTTTCTACGTAGAATTAGTGTAATTAACATTTTGATTGGCTAAAACTGATGGACTCGTCCAGTCAAATTCAACTATTCGTCAAACGAAAGAAGCCAGGAAAACCAGCTGCTAACGACCATGGGCAATTTTATTGGCGACTTCCTTTGATGAAGTGTGTAGCGGCACCGTATGGCTTTGATGAAGAGTGCATGCGTGATTGAAGTCGCCGCCGAGGCATACTTTGGATGGCCAAACAAAACAAAGCCTCTTTTGTTAATGCGGCGGCAATAAACTGAACGGGTCATCAAAAGAAAGAAACCAGGATAACTGGATTACATCTGAATCTAACAATCTCGGATATTTTTATTTGTGATTTTGGAAAGAAATTAATTTTTGAGGGGTTTATTTCAATTTTCAAAGACTTTTAAAGACCTCAGGGTAATATGCTCGATTTTCCCAAACTTTCAAGGCCTTGAAAATGCTACCTCATTTTTCCCAAACTCTCAAAGACCTTCAAAGACCGTACGAACCCTGTATGAGACTTGTAATAATTATGGCAGGAAAAGTAGTAATCTTGTGTGTATGTGTGTGTGCGTGTGTGTGTGTGTGTGATGTGGACCCAGATGGAATTCAGGGGTTTTAGAATAGCTCCCCTCATTGATTTTACAGTCCAAGTTTATCTGAAATTCTGACTCTGGGAAATATAGATTTCTTGTTAGATTGTCCTAAAGGATGCATGTTGCTAAGTGATGAACATGAAAAAAGAAAGAGATTAACTTGGTAAGAAGGTGCAAATTTACACACATGCATATTTATATACCTCTCACAGGTCACAGACACCTCTTGGGTCTCAGACCTAGGGTCCGTTATTAATATTACTCTTCAACCTTAATGCACAAAAATCAGCATTTGATGAGCTGAACTTGTCTATGATGGGAAAGGTTAGAATACTGCAATATCTTCAACAATACTCATAAATACTGAGAATTACTTCCTGATGGTCAAATAAATATCATGCACAGGAAATCAAATAATATTGTAACTGAGACTGAGTATAAAGGTCATAAGTGACCCACAAAATTTATTTCCTACTTTTTATGCCAGGTATTCAGATTTTGTGTTTCATATATTGTCACAAGAGTATACAACATAATGTTATGATAAGTACAAAAGGGTACCAAATCACTTTCAAAAATGTATGAAAGCTGCAATCTGATTGGTTGAGAGAATTTAAAGTCAAGAAAAAAATCTGCTTGTATAAGTAACCCATAGTGATTCACAGCTTGAACAGATTTCACTGAAGAAAAAACTTTTATTTTCAAAGTCTCTCTCCCTCTTTGCTGGATAGTTAGTTGCCTGTGGCTCTTGGAATTTAAAAATAAGCAACCAAGTTAGTTATTGAAACATTGCTACCATGAAACTATATCTGAATGTGACTCAATTATATGCAGTTGCAAATCTTAATATGTTATGCCTTCTTCTATAAATTTCTGGCTAACGATTTTGCTGCATATGAGCTTCATGCAGACAGCAAGGGGGAGATTCTCTTTCAGCAGATGCAATTTCTGAGTAAAGAGGAAGCAATGGTTTGTGTCTTACAGGAGCCATCTTGTCTATAAGTGTTAATGAACTTTTCAGAGCCAAAAAGGATTCTATCAAAGTCATAAGATAAATCGTGTAAAATCTCATTTAAATACGACTGTTTTGTGAAATGTTGAAAAATTTGTATTTTAGTAAGCAATATAACATCAGCTTTACAGGCTTATGTACATATAGTAGATTCATACATGGTACCCAGTCTCTAATTGTTCCAAATGCACAAGTAGATGCATACATGGTACCCTGTCTCTTAAATTTTCCCAAATGCACGAGTAGGTGCATACATGGTACCCTGTCTCTCTAATTGCCCCAAATGTACAAGTTGATGCTTATATGATACCCTGTCTCTCTAACTGCCCCAAATGCACGAGTAGATGCATATTTGGAACCCTGTCTCTAGTTGCACCAAAAGAACCTGTTGAGCAAGTTTTAAAAATTCATTAAATGTGCCACAAATGAGATTCACCAACTCCTTACATTAAATACATATGAAAACTGTATTTAGTGAGTTTCTGCAAGACAATGCCCATGTGACTTATTTATGCAGGTCTTAAACTGCTGTACTTTTAATTTAATTTCTTTAATTTGCTTTCACAGAAATGTGTACTGCAATTATTAACACTGTATAAGCATTTTTCTTTTTTGCTGTTAAATAAGAGAGAGTGCAATCTTTTCCCTTTACTATCACAAAAAATGCACTTAAAGAGCGACGAATGTCATACTGATATTATACTGATCACACCATTTCATGCTGAAATGAGAGCTTTACAAAAGAAAACATTTAGATATTTAGATATAATATAACACTATCGTAAGAATAACTGCAGACCTTCCGTGAATGAGAATAATTAAAAGTTTTCTAGCCTCTGTGAAGGAATATTTTAGGGAATAAGAAATGTTTTGTTTGAGGATTGGAGGATCATGTTATGATGTATTTACTCTAGCAAAACTTAAAACACAAGATAGTTATTCTGACTCTAATACACATTGGTAAAAGTTATGGACAAAAATAATGAAAACAGCGGCTGATACTCTACTGCGCAAAAAGAATTCCAAATAATCATGTTATGATGTATTTACTCTAGCAAAACTTAAAACACAAGATAGTTATTCTGACTCTAATACACATTGGTAAAAGTTATGGACAAAAATAATGAAAACAGCGGCTGATACTCTACTGCGCAAAAAGAATTCCAAATAATTCAAGATGAGGCCATTTCTTACATTTAGTGTTGAAGCTGTCTCTCATATTCTTCAGCATTAAAAAATTTTTGAAAGTAGCTTCTGTTGTAACATATTTGATGTCAGCTTGGCACCATTTTCATTTAGCACAAAGTAGTTATATATAGTCTTCAATTGAAAACCACATACCGGTAGTTAAAATTTGATAATCCATTAAGGGGTACAGTGACAACAAAGATTTCAGACACTAATTATAGCAGTCACATAATGGATGTACAATTTTAAACAGAATATTGTGGATTTTACTTCTTCAAATATTAATGTTTAAACATTTCGAAAGCACATTACATTATTCAATGTGTTAGAATGTATGCAATATTCAGTAGATTTACAATGTCTTACTGGAAGCATTATGCAAAGCTCTATCATTTGTACAAGCATGCGGCATCAAATTAAAGCTACATCATGCTATTATTTCCAGTGCATATACTATTTATTTAACCAATCTATAACTGTTCCATGCACTTAAAAATTAAACTTTGCCTGGAGTCATATGGGTAAGACCTAATTTTTAGCAGGTATATCTGATGTGCTGAATGAAAAAACATCCTAAATCAGCTCATATTTGTAATTATTTCAATGAAAAAGTGTATGGCCTTATGGATCCGTTAATAGCTTACATTCCCACTGGCAAAGTAATAAAAAGAAATCTCATTTCAAGCATCCTGGCAGCAAATTTCCTACTATGATTTCCTCTTTATAAAAACATTTCCCCCCCCCCCCAAATAAATATCATGATGGAGTGTCTGGAGCTAAAGCAGAGATTTATAAGAACAAGCTTCCAAAGGTTTGCCAAGAGTTACAAATGTAACTATTCCCAAAAAAACAAAAACAATACGGCTAAAAATAACCTGTTCTAATTATCAAAAATAGCATAATGTACATGTACCATGAAAAATACCCAATTTGATTTACATATAAATTCTCATTAAACAAAAATGGGTAATTGAAAAGACCAGATCACTAAAAACGTAATTAATAATGCAGCACTCAGTCACTATGTTTCATCATTGTAAATTTTTGCAAGACAGCCAGTGTAGAATTATCATTATTTTTTTAAAGGCTCTGAATGTTATTTGAGAGAAATACATTCATACGTTAAGAACCGACCAGGGAAAAAACCTGCCAGAAACAAGGAATTGTCTCAATTCCACATGTATTGTGGTGTAATTATTATGTCTGCTTCGATTACAGGTCTACATGATTTTGTTGATACATTTGTATGATTAGTTTCATTTGTTACATTAATTTAGTAATGTGCTTTTGAATTATGAATTGGAATTCTTTAATTCGTAGTTAAGAATGACGTAGTGTTAATTTATGTTGTTATGGATAGGAAGTGTAATGTTAATTCTTGAATTTATCATATTGTTTGAATAATGATTGTGTTCTAAGAATTTAATGTCTTACTTTAATTAATGATTTACAAGAATACATGTGAATTCACCGAATTTTGATGCCATGGATAATTTAGTGACAGTGTATAATGTATTAGGTCAAGGCAAACCAAATTAACAGATGAATTAACTGTACATGTATTGATTTGAAGACGTGTAGTTAATTACTAGGCGTAAAATTGTTATCACTGATAGTAATTATCTGATTGTTCGAACCAGGAATAACGGACAGTCTCAGCTATTACCAGTGTAACGAGAGACTTAGATTGTTTTAATTTTCTTTTTGGAAGGAAGAAAATAGCTTTTGGGAAAGAAAGTACAAGTACGAGAAAAAGGGAATTGTGAAGGAGAAATCGAGAAGTGTATACATTGATACAGTGGACAAGTCTGATTTCAAGCGGAACATCCACAAGGGAAAAGTATCTCGAGGGACAGGAACTTCTAGATCAACATTGGATTGAGCAGAGAACGTGGTTCGAGGATAACAGGTTATAAAAATTGAACAAAAAGCATTGACTTCGATTGGACACTTGATCCTATGATGAGATTTAACTATCAGTAATAGAACAGCTAAATTTGTTTAATTCCATTTCAAATCTATTTGTAATTCAGTGAAAGTTTATTTCTAAACCGAAAGGGAATTTCACTGTGTATGTATTTGATTAAATTGATTATTTATCTTTACGAGGGCTCGGAGTTGTTTTGTTCAATATACCAGCTCAGAATACCATATACATTCTCTTACTCGAACCGGGCAATTATACCGAGGGCGGTCATCTCTTAGATAACGAGTATCAGAGGGGAGAGGGTTATAGTGTTGTTGTTATATGTTGTGCAATACCCTTTGACAAAGTGGGACATAACACTTACCCTTTGACAAGTGTGGCTTATACAATATTATACGGCTAACGCTCATGACCCACGAGAATCTGACGAGTTTGTGCAAAAATTTCTGATTTTTTTTCTTCTTCAGCTCTAGTGATGAAGAGGTTTGGGCATTTAGCTGAACAAACATATCCTTCAAAAAGAACACCTTTAAGAAATAAACCAAGAAAGCTCACATTATTATCAACAACAAAAACCATCCTTCTTCTCAAAATAAACAATAAAATTGCAGAAAGTATCTTTGATCCATCCTTTACCATTTTTGTTATCTGAATGATAAGAGAGAAACATGAGTATTTGTATTAGATGAAATGTTGAAAAAATAAAATTAGAGACAAAGCAGTAAACCAACAGACTTCGGAACTGAACTACTGATTTTTCTACGTGATACAAACTTTTTACTGTAGTTAAAAATATGTGGGCAGAATGTCAATGGTGTGAATTTTTGAAATGATCAAAATTAGCAATGAATTCTTGCATTTTATGTTCAAAATGTCTCTGAATTTGAATCCATTTTAGGCTGGAAAGATGAATTACCCCCAAAATGATATGAATTGTTAGCAACATCCATGTCTGTCGGAAGAAGGAAGGATTTGTCAAAGATTTCATATACTTGAAGTCTGCCAGTACAAAGCTAAAGTTTGTTCTGGAAATAAAGTGTGAATAATTGATGGACAAATAGACAAAAAAGTGCTGAAGAAATGAAAGATTGAATATAGGAAGGGTAAATGGGAACAAAACATGCCCTGGAAATGAACTTGTGGATAATAGATGGATAAATACATTTGTGAGGCCTAAAAATAAAAGGTATGTTGTTATGGTTTAGTGCTTTTTAAAAAAAATGGGTCAGTTGCAAAAAGATTTTATCTTTCCCACATGCCCCTCTCCCCAAAGGATTTGGCTATAAACAAAAGTGAAGGATGCTGTGTCTCTGTGCTATTTCTATTGCTTTCTTCAACTCTTCACACCACCTGAATAATCCTTTCCTCTGGTGACCAAATAATACTCCACCACCAAAACCTCAACTTTGACACTTATCCCAACTCCATTTACAGGAACTGAACCACAGTTACATAACTAGATTTTATTACTTGGGGAATTTACCTTGTAATTATTTATTACAATGTTTACCCTCATTTGTGTGTAAGAGACTAGAAATTTTTTATTTGAACCCTTGAATTTTGATACCATGGGTTCTCAATATTGTACTCCTTTAAGGGGTAATTTACACAGTCAATGACATTATTTATATAATGGTTAGATACTTTTATATGATGTTAGATATACACTGTCATTATAATTTATAAAATGACTTGCCATTTGTCTGATATAATTTTCTGTAAATTTGCTTTCTAGTATTTGTCATTTAGGCACTTAAAAATATTGTGAAAAATAGCATGAATTTAAATAAGTGTGATTCCTTAAAACTTTTTGGGGAAAATAACTAGCATTTAAACTTTTAATAAGCATGATGTCCAGTAATGTTCCCAAATAAATAAATTAAACTCTGACTGGCCACAACATCTAAAAAAAATCTGGAATTTGTATGGGGTGTGTGGAAGTTCCTTTTTTCTTTTTCAATTGTCAGAATAATATCCTGGGTTGTCATGCAAATATAGGATCAGTAATAGAAAACCAGACACGAGCCATTTTTCAGACCTAATATTGAAGCTGAAAAATTGTAAATAGCTGAGTTTTGTGAACTCTACATGTAGTCTAAATTGTATGATGTTTCAGTGAGATGTCTTCAACTGTTTTAACACATTAACACATTAACCCCTGGAGGTTTTTGCTGTTTTCGCATAAAATGCGAGTAGGAAACATATTTTGGGAACTATTTCTAAATACATCGTAATCCATCGATTTCCTAACAATAATCTGTTAGACAAATGGTTACCAATGATACAGAAAATGTTTTTCATTGGTTAGTTTACTGGCGCATGAGCAGAAGGGCAAAAATCGGAGTTCTTTTTTTTTTTTTTTTTTTTTTTTTTTTGCTTAACGGACCCATGATTTTCGTATGTAGAAGACTCTTTATTCAAAATGTCCATCTTATCCTACTTTTTGCACAGGTTCACCTGTCTGTGTGCGTCTCAGACCGGTCTGCCGTAGATCTGAGGTCATAAAGTCTAAAATCTGGACACAAATTCGGAACCCGACCATGGGCGATTTTTGGGTGAAAAAAAAACGGGTCCAAAAACTTCGGTTTTTTCCTCTGTATTTTGTAACACAATTAAAATATCCATATTACTTGCTATCATTGTAGAGCTACATCTGTCTACTTTTCAATGATACCACCCACTTTAGTGTATCATATATGACCTTGACGCTACAGACCATGGAAGTAGGCTAGTACCTCATACCTCGTAAAGTCGTCGCTAGGGGTTAATGTGTTAACAAGAATTTTTTAAAAAAAATAGAAAATTGTCCCGGAATGGCAAAATTTGTATTTCATGTTCAGTGTTGACGTACAAGTGATTGAATACGCGAAGAATATTCAAATTTTGTGGTATCATGAAAAGTGACTGTTTAACACATTAACCCCTGGAGGTTTTTGCTGTTTTCGCATAAAATGCAAGTAGGAAACATATTTTGGGGACTATTTCTAAATACATCGTAATCCATCGATTTCCTAACAATAATCTGTTAGACAAATGGTTACCAATGATACAGAAAATGTTTTTCATTGGTTAGACTACTGGCGCATGAGCAGAAGGGCAAAAATCGGAGTTCTTTTTTTTTTTTTTTTTTTTTTTTTTTTTGCTTAACGGACCCATGATTTTCGTATGTAGAAGACTCTTTATTCAAAATGTCCATCTTATCCTACTTTTTGCACAGGTTCACCTGTCTGTGTGCGTCTCAGACCGGTCTGCCGTAGATCTGAGGTCATAAAGTCTAAAATCTGGACACAAATTCGGAACCCGACCATGGGCGATTTTTGGGTGAAAAAAAAACGGGTCCAAAAACTTCGGTTTTTTCCTCTGTATTTTGTAACACAATTAAAATATCCATATTACTTGCTATCATTGTAGAGCTACATCTGTCTACTTTTCAATGATACCACCCACTTTAGTGTATCATATATGACCTTGACGCTACAGACCATGGAAGTAGGCTAGTACCTCATACCTCATAAAGTCGTCGCTAGGGGTTAATGTGTTAACATTAACCCCTGGAGGTTTTTGCTGTTTTCGCATGAAATGTGAGTAGGAAACAAATTTTGGGGACTATTTCGGAATACATCGTAATACATCAATTTCCAATCAATCATCCGTTAGACAAATGGTTGCTAATGATACAGGAAATGTTTTTCATTGGTTAGTTTGCTGGCGCATGAGCAGAAGGGCAAAAATCAGACTCCTTTTTTTTTTTTTTTTTTTGCTTAACGGACCCATAATTTTCGTATGTAGAAGACTCTTAATTCAAAATGTCCACCTTATCCTACTTTTTGCACAGGTTCACCTGTCTGTGTGCGTCTCAGACCGGTCTTCCGTAGATCTGAGGTCATAAAGTCTAAAATCTGGACACATGGACACAAATTCGGAATCCGACCATGGGCAATTTTTGGATGAAAAAATAAATGGGTCCAAAAACTTCGGTTTTTCCCTCTGTATTTTGTAATGCAATTAAAATGTCCAGATTACTTACTATCATTGTAAAGCTACATCTGTCTACTTTTCAATGATACCAGCCACTTTAGTGTATCATGTATGATCTTGACGCTACAGACCATGGAAGTAGGCTACTACCTCATACCCCGTAAAGTCGTCGCTAGGGGTTAATGTGTTTAACAAGAATTTTCAAAAAAAAATAGAAAATTATCTCGGAATGGCAAAATTTGTAATTCATGTTCAGTATTGATGCACAAGTGATTAAATACGCGAGGAATATTAAAATTTTGTGGTATCATGAAAAGTGACTGTTTAACACATTAACCCCTGGAGGTTTTTGCTGTTTTCGCATGAAATGCAAGTAGGAAACATATTTTGGGGACTATTTCGGAATACATCGTAATACATCGATTTCCAATCAATCATCCGTTAGACAAATGGTTGCTAATGATACAGGAAATGTTTTTCATTGGTTAGTTTGCTGGCGCATGAGCAGAAGGGCAAAAATCAGACTCCTTTTTTTTTTTTTTTTTTTTGCTTCACGGACCCATAATTTTCGTATGTAGAAGACTCTTAATTCAAAATGTCCACCTTATCCTACTTTTTGCACAGGTTCACCTGTCTGTGTGCGTCTCAGACCGGTCTTCTGTAGATCTGAGGTCATAAAGTCTAAAATCTGGACACAAATTCGGAATCCGACCATGGGCAATTTTTGGATGAAAAAAAAATGGGTCCAAAAACTTCGGTTTTTCCCTCTGTATTTTGTAATGCAATTAAAATGTCCAGATTACTTGCTATCATTGTAAAGCTACATCTGTCTACTTTTCAATGATACCAGCCATTTTAGTGTATCATGTATGACCTTGACGCTACAGACCATGGAAGTAGGCTATTACCTCATACCCCGTAAAGTCGTCGCTAGGGGTTAATGTGTTTATAACAAGAATTTTCAAAAAAAAAAATAGAAAATTGTCTTGGAATGGCAAAATTTGTAATTCATGTTCAGTATTGATGCACAAGTGATTTAATACGCGAGGAATATTAAAATTTTGTGGTATCATGAAAAGTGACTGTTTAACACATTAACCCCTGGAGGTTTTTGCTGTTTTCGCATGAAATGCAAGTAGGAAACACATTTTGGGGACTATTTCGGAATACATCGTAATACATCGATTTCCAATCAATCATCCGTTAGACAAATGGTTGCTAATGATACAGGAAATGTTTTTCATTGGTTAGTTTGCTGGCGCATGAGCAGAAGGGCAAAAATCGGACTCCTTTTTTTTTTTTTTTTTTGCTTAACGGACCCATAATTTTCGTATGTAGAAGACTCTTAATTCAAAATGTCCACCTTATCCTACTTTTTGCACAGGTTCACCTGTCTGTGTGCGTCTCAGACCGGTCTTCCGTAGATCTGAGGTCATAAAGTCTAAAATCTGGACACAAATTCGGAATCCGACCATGGGCAATTTTTGGATGAAAAAAAAACGGGTCCAAAAACTTCGGTTTTTCCCTCTGTATTTTGTAATGCAATTAAAATGTCCAGATTACTTGCTATCATTGTAAAGCTACATCTGTCTACTTTTCAATGATACCAGCCACTTTAGTGTATCATGTATGACCTTGACGCTACAGACCATGGAAGTAGGCTACTACCTCATACCCTGTAAAGTCGTCGCTAGGGGTTAATGTGTTAATTAAAGGTATGCTCTGGAAACTTTGTTAGCTGGGAATAATCAAAAATCAACAGGAGGGGTCAGCAAAATATGGCTGGTGGGCCAGATCCAGTACATGAATTACTTTTTTATTTTACATCAATGTGTGTGGATTTAAAAACCACTTAATGGTGCCTGCCCCAGAGGAAGTTGCCCATACCTGATCTACAGGAAATCATTAGAGAAAAACAATAGAATTTTCCACAAAATGTATCTTTGACCTTGGCACTAAGGTCTGAATTTGTCTTCATAGTGAAATGATATAATCATCATGCTATTTTTAAGTGTTTATCTTTTAGGTTTAACTTAATGTCAGCAAATACATTTTATATCTTAACAATAAGCTCACATTGGCACACACAAAAAATGGAAAACAAGCATGTCAGGGTCAAAGTCAAACTACAACTTGATTGCATTTCTGCTACAGCATAGAACATCAACAAATTTATTTACATTTTTAAAAACATTAAACTAAAAATAGTCAAACACAGCTAATAAATGTCTCTGAAGACCATACAGCTTAGGCAAGTGCAACCTTTATGATGGGTCCTAATAAACACCATAAAGTCAAAGGCAGGCAAAGTCTGTTTAATTTTGTTTTATTTGTACATATTCGTATACATTATACTATATTATTAACATTCACAATCATATATTCGTGATGTAACTTTTGTCTGAACACGCAGTTTCCGAAATTTACGATTACCACACCTCACATTATATCACTGTTCACTTCCTTCGTGTCTTTGTAAACCTGCATTGTGTCCTTTGATTTGGCTTCTTGGCTACCTTCGGGTCCTTATGGACAGTATATTTCCCATCCGAAGATGTCAGTCTTGAAACATTTGTAGTGCTTGATGTGCGTAAAAGTTTGGTAATCTTATTTATTTCGAACATTGCGTGTTCAGGTAAAAGTTACCCGTCCCGTATAATGCCCTTCTTAGATCCGCCATCTCCACTTTAACTATTTCGAACATCTTTTCAACCAGTTCGTCGGTTTTTCTGGGCTCCCAGTTAAGTTTCACTTTTAATCTGTGGTTCATGCTTTTGGTGTTGTTGTTTGTCCAAAGTTGGTCTTTGTCACTGGAAATAATGTAGTTCGCCAATTTGTTCTCAACATGCTGAACGTAATACTGCAGGAAGTCACTATGACGTTGTTCTTCAAGATTGTTTTTAAGTTTGATGTTTCACTCCTCAAAGGTCGCAGAGTCGTTTGCCGTTGCAACACTGTTTGCTCCGAAAATCATGTCAACGATTTCATTTCAATCAATAGTACTCTTTGGTATCTTGTCAGTCATTTGTCAAAGTATATTATCTTTTAGGTGCTTTGAACACAGTGATCTTGAGCATCCCGGAAATGTCATGTCTATGGCATTGATCACTCCCGTTCATCAGTTCCCAGGATCATTTCAATGTTTATAATTTCCATGCCAAGCACCCCTCTCAAATGCAAAAAAAAATCTTAAATATTTCTGTTATCGGCCATCCCAATGAAGCATGATGAGTGGCCCCAGAAGTATTGGCGCGTATCCAGTTCCATTGCGCAGTACCTTGTTCGATTTGTATACCGTGGTTGTGACAAAACACTTTCTCAGTGAAAATATTGTATCGATGTCCACAACAACTTCTTACAATGATAAAAGCAACTTCAAGTCCAGTATTTGTTCATTAGTGTAGCATATTACTGAAGGTAAGGGATTGTCCCTAGAATGAATTATCTCAGCTACATACAGATGCTTACCGCTTAACATACGTACAACATTCAAAAGTTCTTCAGCAACGTTCTTCAATTAAAAAATCTGGTTTTGTCACATTGAGATTGCTTTTGTCAAATGCTATATGTGTTATATGACTTCGTCATACTCTATGTGCCTTTGTTCTATTAAATGTGTATGCATGTACCAATTTTACTTTCAAACAACATTAAATCACATTTTTAAATATTTAAATATCAAAACAAAATTAATATAGTATAATATATACGAATATGTACAAATAAAACAAAAATAAACAGACTTTGCCTGCCTTTGTCTGACTTTGCGGTGTTTAGTAGGACCGTTTATGATGGGCACATGACCTGGTTTTATCAGCTTATTTACATATGGTGTGGCTTTAAATAATGTGTTATCTGCCCAGCACCCTGCAGGAAGTTGCACATGCATGCCACTGGTCTTATGGTAATGAAATAACTAATTTGTTTAAAAAAAAAGAAAATGCAAACAGTGACAAAAAAGTGAATGACTTTTTGCCTTTTTTAAAATGAAAATAACAAGATAATTTACATTGTATCCAAGCAAATAGAGCAATACACCTTGTCCATCAGAGACACAACTGCACTGACAGACATGCTGCTTTGTATGGGTAAAATTAAACTCTGCACCCCTCTAGCCCCATAGTCTTGTTTGTATATAAACCAGAGAACAAGAAGCTTGGTTTAAGCTGCTGCAAGACAACATTCTAACTACAGATATGACCAACAACAGATATATTTACATTTTTAAGACCTGAGCAAGATAGAGCACAGATGTTTAATCTTTTTAAAGACCCTTTCTATGGGTCATTTGGCCATAAAATGAATACTTTTCTTTTCAAAGGAATTGTCCTGCTAAAACCATCAGCATCAAAACAAGCATTATAAATAGGCTGATAAATACACAAAGCAGTTTTTCTTGTTTGATTAGTACCAAGTCATGATCAGGTCTGCCATTCTTCAGCCTAATTATTTCATGGCCTCAGTGTTACCTAGCAGAGACTCGTTAATGTGATTTCTTTACAAGTGTATGCAGCAATGCAGTATAATAATAAAAATTATTTAAAAAAGAGTTCTACCTCAACTGCTAAAATATTACAGACCTGGTCTGGATAGCACTTAGAACATGCCTACAGAACTTGCAAGCCTATGAAAGTGAAAAAAGGTGGTAACCTGAGACAGGTGGTTGCTTGATGGCAATTTATTTCAAAATAAGATGATGAATGTAAGGAACTTTGAATGCTTTGAGGCAGGTGACTGCTTACACAAGGTGATGCAAGAAGATAGGTCCAATGACATATTTATAGCAGCCTGAAATGTCAGCACTCTGAAGTACATTTTATTTTCTCAAATTTCATTAATTCAGCATATTGCTGCAACAACAAAAAAAAACAACAACATTGGCAATTTAAACAAATTTTTCTTTCCAAGTTCCCAAAATTGTGGCCAATTTAGTTCTCTCCCTGGGGCCATGGTAATATTAAGCCAGTTAAAATATGGTGATCAGAATAATATAAAAATGGCTACCACTGGTCCTAACATGTATAATGGCTAAATAATTACTTTAAATTCTGAAGAATAAATTCTGCACAGCTTTTTCTAAAGCCAACATTCTTGGACATAAATAATTAACTAATGGTTTAAGTACCACATAAAGCGCATGCAAGTAGTGGCAGAAGACTTTTACAAATGAGTAGCCTGGACTAAATTACTTTATAACCAAATAAATTTGATAAAAAAATAACTTCCTGTCAGATAATAAGAGCATAGAAGAAAAACTGTCAAAATCACAGTTTTGAAGTACTTCAATCTGGCAAGAAAAAAATAATTTGAGATTCAAGTACATGTGAGATAAAGATACACATGGTTATTTCTTTGGAAGTAATAAATAATGACCTATCAACTTCATGACCAATACAACATTCTTTCTCTCTGAATTAAACAACATTGCTGAATGGCAGTGCATACATTTTTAATTCTGACATTAAAATTAAACAGAATGGGCCATTCTTATTCATAACTGGAACATAAGCAGTTTGAGAAATAAGCAAGAACATAGACTAAATAAATCAGTCCCTTGCCTGCTTAAAACTGGACACTAATACCCAAGATTATATTGGCCATCCATACTACTACTGTTTTATCTTCTTCTTAGACAGCTTAATGGATTCTGTTTAGCAGCTAGAGGGGAATTATTTTCCCCCAATCTTCTTATCTGGCCCTGTCTTACCTCCCCAGGCCTGGTTCTGTCCAAGTCCAGACTTGATAAGATTGATGTAGGATTAGGGGCAGATAACTCTATTATTATATATGTACCTCAAGTAAATGCACAGATTTTAATCCTTCTTGGATTGTGCATAGCCCACTGAACAAGTTTCATGTCAGTTTATTTGGTGTTTTATGGCACTGCAACAAGTGAAGGTTATATCCAGCAATGGGAAGCTGAAGAATTAAGTGCCTGGCAAAAGTCCACATTATGGTAGTTAAATCCAGGCTCAGCAATGATGGTCACAAATTCAACATGTTAACCACTATATTAGGCACTGTTGCTCCGCCATTGAACTCTCACACCAACCGATAAAAAAAATCATTAATTATACAGGTAAGGTCAAATGCATTAATTTTTTTTATTAATTATATTCAAAATCAAGTATTGAGACAAAAAGTCTACTGGTGAAAACCCATGCTGATAGGACTTTCCATTATGGAAGAAATAACAAGATTTTTAAGATGGCTGCTATGGTTGCTATGCTGCATGTCAGATTGAACCCATTTTACTTTACGACCAAGTAGACATCATATGAGGTTTCAATGTGAAAACTCCACTATAATTTTACATGACCATACACATTCAGGTGAAATAGCATTAATAACATTTTTGATGGCCACACTGGATGGCAGCACAATTTTAATCTAGAAACAAATATACATCTTAAAAAGTATTTTGGTGAAAACCCCATACCGATTTGACATTCCATTCATGAGGAGTAGCAAGATCAATATTTTCAAGATCTTTTTAAAATTCAACAAACAAATCAAGTTTTATTTTAAAAACTCTCAAATACAGGATACACTCATTCTTTATAGAATTATGGTAACATATTTACCGTATTTACCGTATGTTTTCGGACTGCAACAAATAATTACTTTTTTTGTTGTCCGAATACATATTAAATTCTTTGATTAGGTGTCCGAAAACATACAAGTGAAGATAGAATTATGCCGCCCCCCCCTCCACGTCCGTAACGAAGTTACCGTTAGCTCACATGACAACGTGCTGCCATGAAGTAAAACAAGTATTTTGTCTAACACCACGGAAAGGATAATTAATGAAAAATGGGCATTACTTGCCTATTTTGTCTATTTGATACATGTCCATCAACCAGAAAACAAAGCCATACATGTATTAGAGCCACGATTGTGTGCGTATTTTCCAAAAGAACCGCCATATTAACATAGTAATCTTGCAATCCAGTTTAACCTTCTGCTAATGATCATTAAAATCTACATTACAAACGCACGCAAGCTTTATTTCTGTGTAATTAAGATATTAATACAAACTAAATAAAAAGATTTTGGAGTTATAAATTTTAAGATATTTTTGGGCAGAAACATTTTAGTATCGAGAGTCGAAACACCGGTACATGTATGATGGCTATTCTTAGAGCACCAAGGGTGAGAGGCTCCAAATGGGGTGAGTGTTGTATGTACGCCTACGAAGGGTAAAAATAAAAAGCAATTTGCAATATACGAGTCGGCGTGATTAATATGTTGATATTTGTTTTAAATAAAGGTGATGCATTTGTTGTGGTTCTCTCTTCTTTTTTTTCCCACCTAGCCGAGGGTAGATTAAAATGAGAAAAGCTTGCCGGCTGGAAACGATCTACTGCTCGAAGATTGTAGTGATGCATGTCAGAGATTTCAAAGTGTCTGGGTGTTAATTGTTAATAATATAACTGGTGGGATTTCTTTGACAGATGTGTTCGGAAATAATAGGCAGCCATCTGGATTTTATTAAAAGAGCACACGATGTACCTAACATTTAGCACCCACAATCAAATATATCGTCTACCAATAGGTTTATTACCTGTAGAACAATAACTATGTTTAAACCTTTGTATATAATGCCTCAGGGATAAGGGGTTTGTTTTGTTGGACAATGCCAATGAATTTTACTAATCAATACCGACTCTGATGTATCGTTTAATGATATAAAGCAGGGGTCATGGTTTCTAATCAAAGCCATAACTGTCACACCTGTATGAAGTGGTTTCGTGTGTAACAATGTCTATACTGACAACCAATCATATTTTTGTTAGCTGAATCAAACTATTAAAATAAAAAGTATAAATAAAATACCCACCACATACAAAAGTTAGCATACTGGATAGCTATCGTTGTGAAACATAATACTGTTAGTACTGTAATAAATTTGATGAATAAGTTTATCATACGTTATGTAACAAGTGAGGAGGCACTGCCTAGTTCTTGCAGGGACTCGCCCTTGCCAAAATCGTCTCCAAAGAGACCAGTAGGCCGTCCACAGAAGCGACTTCGAATTAATGATTCTGAGGAAGCATCACAAAAACAACCGCCTACGAAGAAAGCTGCTCTAGATGATGAATCTGATCAAAATAAAATAGCACGCGAGTATCATCGTATGTTGTCATATATGTGACACGATCAAAATGTCGATACCGGTCTGCAAATATCACAATATGATTTCAGAAATCTATATCCGATCTGTTACTTTTTGTTGGAACATCTTGATTTAACAAGACAATCCGTTGTTGATATACACTTTAGAGCTCGTGTAACACGTCCGACTAATGCAGCAGGTGTTGTCACTATCCCGAATTACATGTGATTAATAATTTTAAATTATATTAGTTCATGGACGTTCATGATCGCATTAAATAATTGGCGACCAAATGAAGCGAACTTTGTATCAGTTAAATTAGCGGCAAACACGCTGTAAATTTTACATTAAAACGACGAAGCAGATTATCCAAGATTGTGTCCTAAAACATAAATTGTAGAAACAATTATAGCGGAGCAACGTCCGAAAACTTACAAGGCATTTAAATATGATTTTTCCCCGAAAAAAACGGTGTCCGAAAACATACAGTGTCCGAAAACATACGGTAAATACGGTACTCATTTATAAATCGAGTCAAACTGAAAACAACAAAATATGCACCTGCAGATCAGGGTCATTGTTGTTGGTTGTACTGATTACTCCTAACAAATGCACAAATCCATATCTGCTGGCATATTAGGTGATGGCAGATCTGGGTTGGTGCAGTCTGCAGGTGTACTGATGTTGTAAGCAAGTATATAAGGTACAATGATGGGTATAAGAGACAGAAAGACTGAGTCAGAAACAGACATAATCTGCACCACATGAAAATCTGTTCCTGCAGTCCCAATGTACTCTTTTTTTTTGCAATCCTTGAAAACTGGAAAATTGTAAACAAATATGTGTGCCCAGTTAGTTAAGTTCTACAATACTGATTATTTAAAAAAAAACTCTTTATGACTGATTCATATTACAAATATACATTATGGAATCTTCACTGTTAAAATTTCTGAAAGGTTCTTAGATATAATGGTCCATGAAAGAGATACCTGTGCCTACCATTCAAGACTGACAGCTAATAGATATAGAGAGATAAATGTTCACTGTCAGTGTCAGAACCCCCTTTCACTGGGGTTAAAGACTTACCATAGCAGGTGGGTGCTGAAACTAAGACAACCACCTGCTTACTTTATTGCCAATTGTAAATCAAAGTACTGCCATTTGCCACCATTTTTTATTTTACATGACTGACAATTTTAATTGCAAACAAAACTAAAATAAATGGTACATCATATGCCCAACACGTGGTACTCTTTCATTTAAGAGAATCTTTCACTGGTCAGAGACTCTGGCACTGAAAATAGAGCATGTTTAGCTTGTGTTCTATCCCTTTGTTACTAAACTTTGATCTCGGACAATTTCAACCTTAAATCAACAGGTTTCTTCCTTGCAGGTATATAAACCAGTCAAAAACCTTTACTAAATATGCAAGCAGCAATGTATATGCCATACAAACACTATGCCAAAGAAGTGACTCTTTTTAAAAGTTTGTTAACACGAGTATTGACATAACTGATAGGTGTTTTTCTCATCTCTAATGTCATTCACAACATTTAATTACAGTCTGTCATAGGACACTAGTTATTTGGCAGAAAACATGTTTCTTTCATTTGACCTTGAAATTGGACCTTTGACTCTCAAAATCAATAAGTGTATCCCAAGATGTCCACAAATATTAATCAGAAAATGTGGAAAAGAAATTTATTTTGTGAAACAATTTTTCCCTTCTTTTAGTGCCCATGATGATTTTGACCTCTGACCCATTTTTACCCCAAAATGAGTAGATGTATTCCTGTCTCAAAAAAATGTCTCCATTGCAAGTCATTCAGTTTTCCAAACTGGTATTTAAGAACTCCAGATGTTATGCAGAAACTGGCATACTTCTTACAATCAATGACCACTACCTTTGACCTTTTGACCCCAAAATCAACAGGTTTCTTTCTCATCACACAATGCAAGCCGTTTATGATGTTTTGTCAATGTATTTTTTATGCAAGTCAATTACTGTTCTCTTCATTTCAGTCCCTGTGACTGTGATATTTGGCTGTTTGATTCTGAAATCTAGTTTCCTTGCCCCAAACACAAGTTACTTACAATGTTTGGTGGAAACATTATAAATAGGAAACATACATACAGACGACAAGCTTATAAAATATTATATTTTCTGCCATATGGGTAGCATATCATATAGGTGATGAGCAATGAGGTTTTTCTTCAAATTAACAGTGATGTCTGGAACATTTTGTGCTTACATGCCAACATAAAATTTTCTTCAATAAAAATCTATCATCTCAAATTAATATCTAAATCAGTTCAATACATTTTGTTCTAAATTTGGAACTGGCATTGCATAATCAGCCATTACCAAGGCAGAGCATTGTTATTATAGTAGTAAAACCTTTATCTTATCGGTTTTCCAAAGAATGAGGATATTCTCTCTCTCTCTCTCTCTCTCTCTCTCTCTCATGACCGTTAAATTTATGTGATGACTTTTAGCAGAATGTAATAGATTATTAATTGAAATGGTTTCAAAGAGTTGAATTGTTGAAATAGGCATGGGAATGATTGAATTCATTTGTTATATTTTATTAAATTGTAATTCTTCTAGAAAGAATACTGTAGGAGGTTTGTGTGTGTGTGTCTATATATATATATATATATATATATATATATATATATATATATATATATATATATATATATATATATATATATATATATATATATATATATATATATATGGGGGTATGTATGTGTGTGTGCACATGTATTAAGGATGTGTGTATATATAAAGGGTGTGTGTGCATATATATATATATATATATATATATATATATATATATATATATATATATATATATAAAATGCATGTGTCTGTATAATATATTATAGGACTTGAGCTTCAGTTAAATGTGCTTGCTAGATGAGTGGCATTCATTTCTTTCATACAAATAAAAAAGGTGGGATCCAGGAATCTGCACTTTCCTTTCTTTTTGGTACATATGTGCCTATAATCAATTCACTCTGCTGGTTATTTAGCCCATGGGAGTAGTTCTGTGTCCATTAGAGATTGAAATCAATCATGAGGCTGGAAATAGACTGGTTATTTCAAGTTTTTTCTTGTGATAAGTATTACATTAATAAATTGTTTCCTTTTTTAGAAACATAATATTAACCCTTCGTGGTGCAAAACGTAAAAGCATTGTGTGATACAGTATGAATGTCAAGTCAAATTTGGTTCATTCTCTCTGAGTGCATTATATCTGTAAAAAGGGTTTTTACTTATTTAGATCCTAGTTTTGGGCAAATGATGTTGAGTTTGCTACCTGAAGCAAATTTAATTTCAAATTTCCCAATGATTAAAAATGTCAAAAACAAAAATCAATGCTTCTCAGAAAGAGCACAACAGCATAATGCCAGTGGAGTGTACAGTATAGCTAGCAAAGTTATCTCCCTTACATCAAAAGGCACAGTTGTACAATAGCACTATTGTCAGACTACATTTAAAAGTAAAGCTTTGTTCACATGTCATAACTTAAATTAAAAAATTTCCAGATAGAAAAATGTGTAGAATGATGTTTTTTCTCCATTACGAAGCTTTATTTTGATTTTATAAAATTAATATTTGCTTTCTTCATTGGTTAACTGTATGTAATGAATTTCTACTCAATACAAATGCCTGTAAATTAAAACATTTCATTATATGATGTACATACATTTTATACCAGGTGGGTAAAAATACATGTTTCTATTTGTTACATGAATTTTTTCTTCTTCATTTAATTCAATCAACTACAAAATAGTACACTGAGAGGACCCCTAAAAAATAATTTTGAATGCCTTTAACATTGCCTTTTGGTTTGAGTAATGTAAATTTGGTGTGATGGAGGAATTGCCCTTTCATGCATAATGTGTAGTGGAGGAATTTTCATCTCATGCAGGGTCTCTAACACTCTGCCAATGAAATTATTTCAAGAGGACCACAAATTTTTTCCTCACAATCAGTCAGTTTATAGTTTTTTTTTTTTATATTGTTACCTCATTTATTTTATTTTCAACATTTCAAATGGCTAACCTTTTACATAAGCCGATTTTGCCATGTGAAAAGGTTTAAATGATGTTGTCCTTCAGCCAATGTACTAGTCCTCATGTGGCCTTTGTGATGACCAAAGTCTCATATCCTTGATTTAATGTATAACTTTTAAAACCCTTAATAGTTCATTACATCGTCATTCTCAGTGATTATGTCTCATTTTTTGAAACAGACCTTTCTTTTGATGAATTTTTTTTTTCTTATTAAAGGGTAACAATAAATCACAGATATCACAGAAACCAATATAACTTCAGATGAAGATCCAAACTAATGTTAATAGTTTGTACAAGAAGCATTCTTTTCATTGGAAACGTTTCTAGTGTAAATTTAGTGGCATGTCCATTTATACATTTTTGTTCAGCAAGGTCACCATGCATAACATAATATGAATGACCTGCATTTAAACTTAATGTCAGGGAATTCACATACCAATATATATTACAAATATAACTATATTCAGAGTAAACAAACTCATAAATTTCCTTTACTTGTACAAGTTTAAGTATGGGATTTGCATACCAAATCCAGTTTGAATCCCATTCTCGTACTTTTCAATCATAAAAACTGAGCACAATATCTATAATCATCTGTTTCGCAACTGGTACAATACAATTCATAACCAGTAACGTGATAAACATTGTTATCCCACTCGTGGATGGACCCGTAAATTATGTATTGTCAAAGTCGTGAGTTTTTTTTAAGTGTGAGTTCTTTGATCAGTAACTATGAAGGCAGGTTAATAACCTCAGTCACACCTTCAAATTCATTAAAGGTGTTTTCAAGACATTGGGCATGTAATTAAAAAGTTTCTTGGGTTAGAGGTTAACTATAAATATACCATATACTGTAACATAAGAATATTATAAATCATAATTATATAGATGGATCATATTATAATGATCTAATTAAATTTATGAAGTCAATGTTGAAATGTTATTTTTTAAATGTGTTGCTTCTATATGATATTTCCATATTAATTCTTTCACTCAAATAATTCTGTACTACCAATGGTCACTGTATTTCTCAATTACTGTGGTAATCGGACATTCTCTTTAAAGCACCTCCCATTATAGGTTGACCTCGGAATATCCAGCACTTTGACTGAAAATTAAAATAATTCACCAAGACAAATACAACTCATGATCATTACTGAGGCAGTAGGATTCAAACAAAAAGTGAATATATTAACGAAACTTGTCTGGCTATATCTTCCATGTGGTAATGTGGTAATAGAAAATACAAGCCTATATACCATCTCATTTGTACTATTTTTCGTTTATTTTGTACTATTTGTCGTTTATTAGTGGGATCCAATGGCAACCAACACATAACCCTGATCTAAAGTGTCATAATACACCTGCAGATCAGATCAGGTTGTTTGTTCTATTGATTACTCCTGATAAAGTACAAAGACCTTGATATGTTGGAGCATTAGATGACAGATTTGGGTCTATGTGAGGATAATGGCATCTTTCATTCAATAAAAAAATTACCACCACCCCATATATATATATATATATATATATATATATATATATATATATATATAATAGTTTACTTACCATCTGGGTCCTTTTCAATTTGTTTTCATTTCAAGTCTTTGAAATATGAGAATTATTTTCCATTTATCTGAACTTTGGTGGAAAGTGAGTAATATGAATTTTGTCATAAGAAAAAGCAAAACAAATTGCCAAACTAAGTGTAATGAATTTGAGCATTCCAAATCATGCAAGAATCAGAGTCTGGAAAAATTGAATTTTACAGCTGAAGGCATCTCTGAAGCACGAGAAACTGAAAACATCTTGAAAATCCAATTTGAAATGAATAATGCCTTGGCTAAGAATGGTTTAATATTATCAAGTGGACAATTCTGGCAAAATAATACAATAAGATGCTACTTGGCAGTAGACAAAGTTATTTACCCTTTGCTCAAGTCTCCATACATTCTAATCCATCAAGACCTAGCAAATCAGCAGCCAAACAATTTGACTCTTAATGAAGATTTAACTTGAAATGTATTTAAAGGATAAATGAATATATACAAGCACATTGCTATATGCCATATTTATTTTGGGGCATACAACTGCCAGTTAAATGAACCCCTATTTTATTCTGACTATGGTTTCAATAAACCTAAAGAAATGCCCTGAAAATTTGCCCAGTAGCCATTGACATCATGGAATTGTCATCTACAAATCCAATTGTAAACTACACAGACCCAGATGCTATCACACAATGCAATGGCAGGTCTTGGTCTGTCCAATTTGTTTGGAGTAATCAGTGGAACAAACCACATATACTCGGATGTATACTGACTTATAAGCAAGTATAACTGGTATGTTCTCCAGTGAATAGAGCTGAAAAGAATGATCAAAGCAAACCTGTTGAACCTGTACATCATGTCCTTCATAGACAGATGTCCTTAACACACAAGTTAATATTTATAAAAAAAAATTTAAGAGCTGAAGATGTTTACCCAGAGCACTATTTGTCAAGCACAAACTTGTCATAGCAGGGTGCCTTTAGCCTCCCTGACCAGTGGACAGTAGGGTTTGGGTATAAATGTGATTAAGATCATATTGTATTTCTGTGTGCATATACCACAACATCTGAACCTTGTTAAAATTGGGTAAACTGACTGAAGTCGGTCAATTCCAGTTGGAATCAATGCACAAAGAGGACGATTAGGAAAAAAAAATAACAGAAATCAAATCTCACAGAATTTATTCAAATCTAACAATATTTTGTGAGCTCTCATAGACTGGTACCATGAAAATATCAAAGGTTTTACTGTGAAAATATATGTAATGATATGGTGGTCCCCTACAAATAAACCTCCCCATTATACACTGTATCTACCTCCTTTATAAAGCAAGCATGATCGTCGATACCATTCAAATGGTCAAACTTTGTTTAATCAATGCAACTGACTTAATATCTCTTTTAGCTTTAAACTCGTATAAACCAAATTAATAAGTAATATCCAATTAACAATCTATGCATGGCTTTATTGGAAATTCCATCAGGGTAAGATTCCTTCGTTATAAATCATGTTGCATTTAAGGATCCCATTAACATAATAAAGAGGTAGCAAAGACTGTCAAATTCCTGAAACAAGTCACGGGATTTAAGTAAACTAAATACCAAAGGAAATGATTTTCTAATTTTTATAAAGTTCCTCACTAATTCTCTGAAGTTTATATTTGACAAAGGGTATGAAAAAAAAAATTGGACATTAATTTACTATAAATTTCTCTATTAATTCTCTGAAGTTTCTAATTGACAGTGGCTATTAACAAAAAAGAGGACATGCATTTACCAGGAGTATCTGATAATTGGCAATGCCAAAGATATATGGAGTTGTCTGATCGATAGTGGTATACTGATGATGAAATATCAAGAGAATACAGTTAAAATATCCACTATGAAACTGAGGACCATTGCTAATTATCAAGTGAGGATGGAAATAACAGGAAAAAATGATGATGAAAATCTTTTGATCTGATGAAAATGTGAATGATTCAGTGGATGGATGGGGATGGGGCATATGTGGAACTCCTGTGCTAAATAGAGTAAGAAACATTAATAGACAATCCATCTTGTGTTCAATCAATACCCAATAACATTCTCTGTGTGAAATGATTACGCTGACACCAGGGGGCAAGTTAACTAACTGGAATGTGATCCATCATCATTCCTACATTGGAGCATACTGATAGGGATTATGGTGAGGGACCCTGCAAAGGTTTCAAACATAAAGAACACATCAAAAGTAAGTGTGGTCTCTGTATAAAGAATGTTCATGTTTAAATGTACAATCTAGAGCAATTGTTTGTAGTTATAAGCGGAACTTTTGTTTGCTTTGATTAGTTTTAGTGGCACTTTTGGAATTCAGTTCAGGGCCCGTAGTGGCTGAGTGGCACTCTCCATTATGTATCACTACCATCTTACCTCTGCTTGCATGGGTTCGAGTCTCAGATTCAGCCAATGTGGGTATGTGAGAACGTTTGCCAGTAGCTTCTCATGGGTCGGTGTATTTTTCCATTGGTTTTTCCAGGTTCTTCCTTTATCAGTAATACTGGCTGCCATGTATAGCCTATAGTGTGCTGAAAAATGGCATTAAACACGACAACAACAACTAATTCGGTCTCCATAGTAAACCTATGAAAACACCATGATATTAAAAACGGAATAACTTTAAAATTTTCAGTGCTCATGATCAAACATGTATTTATAATTTGAGATGCATTCTGGATGACAGCTTATGGGTAGAGAAAAGGGTAAGCGCCATGGCATTTTCTGGACTTGCATGTGTTTGAAACATGTGCTTTCAATTCTGCACCAAAGAGTCAGGTGCTAATTCACTACTGAGTGTTCCAAACTCAAGACAGTTAAGGGACTAAAAATCCATCAATAAAACAATGTCTCTAATTTTTTTCATGACAACTAGGATAAAAGCTCCAAAATCTAACTTTCATTATCAATCAATTCTGGTGAGCCAAACACATATATGCTCACCCATTTCCATGCTGGTTCCTATTTTTCCATACAATTAGTACTTCAAGTCCTATTCACAGCTACAGCAATACAGTGACTCCACATATGCATGCGCAAATAACTTTACTATAAATGCAATCATGTGGTTCTACTTTTGGAAAACAAAACAAAATTAATACCTTTTGTAAACACAGTGACTTTCTATTTGATATTAAACACATATTCCAATATACCCACTGTTGCCAAGAAGGGTGGGGAATATTGTAGGTTTGACTGTTAGGTGAAGTGTTTTGCACTTTGGTTTACATCTAAGCAATATATATATATATATATATATAAAATTTACCATTTAAAGTGTAATTACAGTAAATACATATTAAAATATATACTATTTACAATTTATAAAGTAATTACAGTAAGCAACATTATATTTCTGAGTGGTGTTTTCATACATAATGCTTCAAATGTAATCATTTTGGTCTCTTCCACCCAACGTTCCCTCTAAGCAAATGGTAGATGTGCGTGCATCATGCTCGCTGCATTGTGCAAGCATTATGGAGACGAGCAAACTTTAATGCTGGATTGACAATTCAGCTGCGCAGGGATGTCTGAGCAGCTGTGCGAGCGCGTTCGCATGCAGCTTTGAGGGAACATTGCTTCCATCATGCTTAATATGAATGACTAATGCTTTGCATCCCACTAATTTCTTTTATTGAATAAGTTGAAACGTCATATTTTGCATTTTAATGGACTTATGTCTACCTAACTTTACTTTTAAAACTGATATGTCCTCTCGGAGGAATATTATGTACTTTTTTGTCATTTAAATCTCTTCTTCTGCAATAATACATGTATATATAGATGATAACCTTGACTTTTAATCATTAATTACATAATATGAGAAGGCTGGTAATATACTTGAACATTAAATTAAAGAAAGATAATAGGTGATCTTAAAAAAGGTGATTATCCTAGTCACTAATTATGACCATAATCTCCACTAACATTGAACATGGTCTCTTACAATTTAGCAGACCTGTACATTGGGCAATCATATTTGGAAATGGGGATGGGTGGAGCAAATTTCTATAGAGACACATAAGGCAAGTTGGTTTTCTGGGATTATGCAGATGGTATACTGCCACAGACGATATTTAATTAACAGTAAAATCATTGATCAATAAACATGCCTATAAATGTTGTCATGTGGAAAGGATCTATAGAATTGCAGTCCATACTTTAGATGGGCATTGATTTCTTAAATCTGTACATTGAGACACTCCGGTATTACCGTACTGACAGCCATGAAAATTGAATAAATAATTTAACAACGGAATATTTATGCAGAAAATGAAATTTAAACACAAACCAATTATGAATATGAATATCTTTATTTGTTAAAGCGTTGTAAATTTATTTTTCAATTAAAAAATATGGAATTATTGGCAATGAAAACAATTACTGTGAGTAATTCAATTCAAAACTCAACTGCTTTGCAAACACTTGATCAATCATTGCACGTAGTATATATTTTTTTTAAAAATGGGTTATTAAATTTAGCATGAATTCTGAAATAAATCTAAAAGTTTGTTATGTGTCTGTCTTTTTTTAAAACATATATACACATTTACCTGAAAGGAGACTCTAGGTTTCAAGTGGTTGGGAATTCTTTGCCTGTGAGGACTGCAACTACGTGAGCATCTTGGTTCCATTACAACACCTCTATAATATTTTTCCATGCTATGCAAGCTTCCAACGCATTTTAACTCAATTTAATGACTAGGCTTGAGCTCTGCTTTCAGCGGTGAAAACATTTTGATTCCTTCAGTTTTTCTGTTCCTCTTGCTTTAAATTTTCAAATGCCATGTATGTTGAATTTCAAAGCATTAATCCTGAAGAATCCTGTGTATCGATGGTGACATGCTATTTTCAATACATATTCTGTTCTACAAGATTTGCAGTCTAGAAGGGCTTTATTCAACATCAAAGTCAATGACTCGATAAACATCTCTTCCAATGAAAAGTAAATCTGAAGGGCAGTTTCGGACTGAATGAATGATGTTAAATTAGGGAAAACGCAATGCAAACCCAAAACACTTTGACGTACCAACCAATCAACGTTGTACCTTGGATAAATACAACCTGTTTACTTCTAAAACTGTCATACTTTTCTAGAATTATATATCATCAAATCTGCCATTTAACAGTCAATAATAAACATCTAGGCTGTGGGAGTTAATAACCTTTGCGTGTTTAGTGTCTTTGCAAAGTTATTTATCCTTCCATACATAATACATTCAGATATGATTTTGAATTCTCTTGACAAAAATCCATCCATAGTCCACAGAATCTGTCGTCTTTGCTCCTGTTTTAAATTTTTATTCCGGCATTTAGGTTAATCCAAAATATGATACAATTTTGTATCTATACATAAGGACTCTGTGGTGAGAAGAAGCATTGCTACACAATAGCCAGAGAGGTTTAATTCATAAAATGGAGAAATGAAGCTAAACGTATTATCTGATTAACTAAATTTACTGCTAATCAAGAACATTTCTAACCAATCAAAAGTAGGAAATCTTCACTTCTAAATAATAAGGTACTTGTTTAGAAATGGTAAAATGTCTGAATTATCTGACAGAACTCTAGGCAGTCAGAAGTTCTGACATTTTTTTTTAGGTATTTTCTAAAACATTATGCAAACCATCTCGACAGAGGAAATCAAAGATTATTTTCTGCTACAAAAATTACACATATAATGTTAATTTTTCTGAAAGAATCCAACAAATCTTATGCAATCATTTGTCAAAAGACTATATGTATAATCATCTGATGTCTGTAGACTGCGTCAAGATCTTGTGCCAATACATTCTGAATAATTATCTTGTGTCAAAAAACTAAGTGCAATCATCAATTGTCAATAGACTATGGGTGATGATCCAATGTCAAGAGACTAATATGCGTGTTCACTTTGTGATAACTGATTATATGTGTAATCATTTTGTGTCAATAGACTATATGCATGATCATCTTAAGAAAATAGACCATATGTGTGATCATCTTGTGATAAAAGATTACATGTGTAGTTATTTTGTGCCAATCAACTATACATGTGATCATCTTGGGAAAATAGATTGATAATCTTGTGTCAACAGACTGTATGTGTGATCATCTTGTGACAATAGACTGTGATCATCTTGTGACAGTAGACCATTGTGTGATCATCTTGGGAAAATAGACTGTGATAATCTCATGTCCATAGACTGTATATGTTTTCATCTTGGGACAATAGACTGTGATCATCTTGTGACAATAGACTGATCATCTCATGTCAATAGACTGTATATGTGATCATCTTGTGACAGTAGACTGATCATCTCATGTCAATAGACTGTATATGTGATCATCTTGTGACAGTAGACCATTGTGTGATCATCTTTGGAAAATAGACTGTTCATTTTGTGTCCATAAATTGTATGTGGGATCATTTTGTGAAAATAGTTTACCTGTATAATCAGCTCATGTCAATAAAGATGCTATGGTTTAAAGCTCAACCATTTTTGTTTGTTGTTTTTCAATGGCGCTTTTAATGCACTATTGGCCAATGTGATTCTGACAATATGGATCTATGTGTCTTTCTATACATGTACAAAGGCATCTAACCTACTCTTTGACTGGGTATCAAGTTACCCACAATCCTTGGATTACAAGTCTGATATTCCTCAAAAATCAGAAAATGTAAAGTAAAATTATGAAACACTTTGAACGGCCATAAAAACAACTGGTGACCCACAATTTTTGTAGAAATTATATGCTAATATATGCAATGGTTGTATTACTTTTATGAACATATGAATATGTATTTCATTATTATAGTGTAAAATTACACATCCTTAAGTGTGTACAGATTAATGTAATATTTCCCAGCTGCCTTCTGACTTTTCCTGTCAGCTATTTGTTAGAGATCAATATATGTAGTCCATTTGATGAAGAAACAAATTAATGATTACAATTACAACATTTCAAAAGAGCTTCCCTGAAAATAAAGTAGGAATAAAATTCCTTATGTTCATTACCACTGTTGAAAACATTTAAAGTAACTTTCAAATCCATTTTAATATGAACATAAAACTCTAACTGTGGCACTCTGTATCATAGATTATGACAGAATCCACGAACGAGAACCAAATATATTAAATATGTCCAATTAAATCACTGAAATTGTTTTTAAAAATGCCCGTGTTATAAAAGTGCTATCTAACATTTGCATAAAATTAAAGAAACAATGGGCTTCCACCCTGCACTAAGCTAATATTAACTCCTCAGTTTGCATGTCAGATGACAATTAAGATGGGAAAAAATGATTAGAACAACATATGTCAAGCCATTGATTTCCTTTTCTGTGAGGAATTTGTGACCATAAAGAAACAGAAAACTAGGTTCCTCGATTACAGTGAATCTGTCACTGCTTACTGTAGTATTATTTCAGGGAACATCAACACGAAATCTTTTAACTAACACATTAGCCTTCCAGACTCTTCAGGAATCATAGCTTCTGCAATACCATTAAAATGTTACGAAATTTAAGCTATATTTTGTTACCTTTCTTTTAAAAGGAATGTAGCTGCACTTCACAGGATTAAAACCAACAGCAATATATTTTGCTTCCCTTCATCAACTAAATCTTCATCTAATGATATCCATCATTTGGATTAAAGTAAGGGATAACTTTTCCATTGACAATACGTTATTGACAGGTGGTTTTAAAGAGAAAAAAACTGAAGATAAGAAAATTTTGCATGCATCAGAATGATATAACCTTCTCGTCTCTTTGCCAATGAATATGCCAGACTCTTCAGGAATCATAGCTTCTGCAATTCCATTAACATGTTACGAAATTTAAGCTATATTTTGTTACCTTTCTTTTAAAAGGAATGTAGCTGCACTTCACAGGATTAAAACCAACAGCAATATATTTTGCTTCCCTTTATCAACTAAATCTTCATCTAATGATATCCATCATTTGGATTAAAGTAAGGGATAACTTTTCCATTGACAATACGTTATTGACAGGTGGCTTTAAAGAGAAAAAAACTGAAGATAAGAAAATTTTGCATGCATCAGAATGATATAACCTTCTCGTCTCTTTGCCAATGAATATGCCAGACTCTTCAGGAATCATAGCTTCTGCAATTCCATTAACATGTTACGAAATTTAAGCTATATTTTGTTACCTTTCTTTTAAAAGGAATGTAGCTGCACTTCACAGGATTAAAACCAACAGCAATATATTTTGCTTCCCTTTATCAACTAAATCTTCATCTAATGATATCCATCATTTGGATTAAAGTAAGGGATAACTTTTCCATTGACAATACGTTATTGACAGGTGGCTTTAAAGAGAAAAAAACTGAAGATAAGAAAATTTTGCATGCATTAGAATGATATAACCGTCTCATCTCTTTGTCAATGAATATGTTTCTAGTTCTAAGATAAAACTTTATACTTCTTGTTTTCTTTTCCTTACATTATTCCTTGCTTCTCCAAAGATTTTCCACTCAAATCTCAGGATGACTCAGCATGTACTCCATCTATCCCTTAATGCTAATTTCTTCCCACTTTTCTTACACTGATCATCTATTAATACACAACCAGTTAAATGCTAATTAACTATCCAGAGTTGCTTGATAAAATTCCAAGAAATTTCCAAATAGTCACGTACATGGGGGCACCTTGTCATAGAAGCCACAACTTGAATATCTTGTATCGTTTACAAGTCACTTTCATGTTGAGTTTTCAAATGAATAGAATGCATGCAACCTGAATATGATCCCTGTCACAAATAGCTCCTTTATCTCTTTCCTTCACATCAAGTATGATATTGATGTTGAACTTGCCTGTTCCTTCCAGGCATCAGTCTTTCAATGTGGTGATCAGTGTCCATCAGTGGGAAACTACCATAAACTTTCAGCAGCTTGTAGAATGCAAGATCAATATATATACTATACCACTCCATGTCCCTATTTCATGGCCTGATGTAGCTGTTACTAAATTAATTTTTCCAGTGATAATTGCATGCACCTGTTGACATCATAAGATGGCAATTTGAGCTCTTTACAAAAAGAGGTTAATTAAGCTATCACATTTTAGAACAGTTTGAGCAAGATGCAATTAAAACATTTACTTAATCAAGGACAGCACTCAGAGGGTATGGGAGACCCACTGCATATGCATTAGGGTAAATTAAGAATGAAAGGCATCAATAAATAACTGCTGAAATAATTGCTTTTTTCATGGTTAACTGTCTCTGGAAAACAACTTATAGCACTTAAAGAACAACTGATGGAAATGTTCAGCTAGCTGGCTGGTTGGTTGGTTGATTGGTTTTAATAGCATATTGTTGCATGAAAAGCTATATACCCCGGATGTAGAGGGAGTACAGTATCCCAATCACAGACGCAACACAGGAGCCAACCAAGGTTGATTAATGGAGCAAGCAATTCCACCTGCATGTCTGGCATGTTTAATGCTAACCATGGCCCTCACATGTTTTGTTTTTTTATGGTTTAACGCCATTTTTTCAGCACAATATAGGCTATACATGGCGGCCAGTATTAATGGTGGAGGAAGAACCTGGACAACCCCCAGAAAGAACCACCGACCCACGAGAAGCTACTGGCAAGCTTTCTCACATAACTACATTTGCTGAATCTTAGACTCGAACACACACAGACAGAGGTGAGACGGCAGTGGTCCGTAACGGACAGCGCTTTAGACCACTCGGGGCCCCCTGGCCCTCACATTGCATATATAATAGCGATGAAAATACTATCAATTTCAAGTAACAAAATTCTTTAGAAAATTGCAAGTGCCATCAATTAAACTAGCAACTCCATCATATACAGTATTTATTTTATAATAAGCCCATATTTGATAATGAGACCATCCATTTTTACCAAAGTTTGCCAAATACTTCTGATAATAAACCACAACCTACTTTTTGGGAAGTTTTAGACTCACCATCCATACTTGACCCTTTTGACTTGATAGTAGAGAATACTGTATCTGAAATATTTACATGACATACCAGTATTCATTATACATGTACCACCATTTTCCTACATTTTCCTCAGCATTACAGAATCCAAATTGTTGATTATTATGATATTGTTGAAGACCTGGACTGAAATTCAGTTTATAACTTTTAAACTTTCAAAGAGGGAATTAGATTCTTAGCAAGCCATTTTCCTTACATCAAAAAGAAAACAAAATTCCACTGGTGACTGAATAGTTCCACCCATCAACAATGATCAGTCTCAAAATTATTATTCTTTACAGAAACAAAAAGAATATTTGCATGAAGATACAGCATTTCTTTAAATAAAAATATATTCATTAAATAATGGAATCTTACAGACTGCCATAATCACACTATTTTGTTCCAAAACCAAATCATTTATTGAACAAAGACATTGTACTGGTCCTATATTAAGACAAAAATGGACCAATTTATCAAACTTGTCAAAAATAAAATGTGGGCTCATTATCTGATCAAAACATCTACAGGAAACTGCTAAGAAAAAATCTGAGGATGGGTTACAGTGATGACAATCATTATTAATGTGAAATAGGAATGTTGGTTTTACAAAAATTACATACTCAAAGGAACTAGTGATCTCCTGTCTGAAAACAAGTTCAAGAATAATAACACTGTCTTAAACTGCTGAATCTCAAACATTTCTAAGCCACCATGGCAGCCAGTTAGATATCAGATTGGTATTAATTTCAAAAAGGACTGATAAGACATCACAATAAGTCTTTTAGTGATACTTTGATATGACTTTTTTTATCGGAAAAGACTTTGTTTGATTAGGATTTTTAACGTAGCTTTAACAATTTTTCAATCATATCGCTACGATGTTTGCAGTGAGGCAGTTTATAGTGATGTCTAGCACTGGGGCATCATGCCGCAGACATGTAGCATGATCTTCCACCCTATCCTGGCACCAGGCCGACCAGTCCTAACACTAACCTCTTAATGCTGAGCGTCAAGCGAGGCAACTATTAGTACCATTTTTGTAAGTCTTTGGTATGAATTGGCCAGGGATCAAACTCACGACCTCCCGCTTCCGCGGCGGACGCTCTAACCACTCAGCCACTGGAGCAATGTTTGGAAGAGTGGCAGTAACAATATTTTCATGATGGAAATCATGCTGAATATTAGATCAGCTCCATTTTAGCCTCATTCAGCCAAAATGTTCATGTGACTTTGACAGATCCGAGTTCTGGTAAAGGTCATAATGATTGATTGTTACTGATTGTACTTTACTGCAGTTTAGTAACTGCCCCATTGAATCATGGTACCAATTGTTTTTCCATAGACCTCAATGCTAATGTTTTGTGAAATAAATATACTTTCTATCCTACTTCACCATGCATGTCACACAGTGTCACAGAGAACAATCCTAGATTATCCACTTGACAAGGACAAAGCCAGGTATTCCATTGCATTTAAGAGAGAGAACTCTGCTGGAACTAGACGGGTAGGAGTTGTCTAGTCACAACAGACCCAGTTTCACCCATGTGAGCCACATTTTAAAAAAATTATATAAATTAACTTATTCTCACATGTTGCCAAGAGGCTTAACTTTTTTTAAAAGTCTAACAGAAAGTGCAACTCTTACATAATGCACCAATCACAGCTAGTGTTGTTGTTTATTTCTGAATGCAATGTTCCCTACACCATTAGCTCCGTCTACCTGGGGTTGTACAATTGGTACTGTTATACTTGATATGACTAAGTTTAAGAGGAGCAGCAATAACAAAAACCAGCCATATGATATCAGATAAGCATTATTTTCCTTTGTGACCTATTATTAAAATTATGTTAAAAATCTAAATTACACACACACAGGACCTACTGAACATCCAATCAAAGTCTTGCAAAACCCAATATCGATATGACCACAAATCCAAGAGTTCCCAAAACCAAGGTGTTCTATGTATGTGTGTATCTGTGTGTGTGTGTGTGTGTGTGTGTGCGCGTGTGTGTGTATGGATGGATGGATGCGTGTGTGTGTGTGTCACTTCTACTGTGTTACTAAAAAGGCACTTACATGGAGAAACTTTTAAGTTGAAATTATGTTTTGGTTCCCTTTCTCAACCTCCCGTATTAGATTCACAACTGGGTCAGTAAATATACTGCTTTTACATTTTATAAATAGCATTTTCGGATGGGTGAGAAATTTTACCCCTAGAACTCATAGTTTATTGCAGCAAACAGACATTTAATGTATACCAATATTTTATTGTCCTACACTGCAAACTGATGAAACTGACATGATTAAAACAAGGTTAACAACTGCATACAGTTTTTATCTGCCATGTTTGTTGGGTTTTTTGTTGTTGTTTTTAAAATTCATGACAAAATCTCATTTGCCAAATTGTCAAGCATCTGACAAATGTCAAGCTTCTTGATCATGCCATAATTTCTGGATCTGGTACTGTAAATAAGTTGAGGCACACTGTAAACAACAAAGATCTTGATCTACCCTTAGCATCTTGCGGATAAGGAACTGTTATTTGTTCTACTGATTATTCCTAATGCACATACCCAGATCTGCCAGTGCATTGTGCGATTGCAGATCGGGATCTGTGTAGTTTGCAGTTTAACTTATCTTATAAGCGAGTATTTAAAGTAAGTTCTTGAGTGTTCAATAAAATATTTTTATCGAGCTGCTTTTTTTGCACAAATTGCAAGATTGCCAAGGTGTTCCCAATTAAATTCTTCCCTGCACCATATTTATAGTATGCATCTTACAAATGATCAGAATAGTATAATGTAAACTGTTAGACATAGGAAATTCCGCATCATATTAAATTTTATGGAAGGGATGAAAAGCAATGTTGATGCCATAAGAAATTTCCTCCCAGGACGATAGTTTATATGAAAGGACTGGGCATTTTGCAAAACAAAAAAGGGCATGATTACGATTAAAGGTACGCAAGAAAAATGAATCCTAATAAAGTTTTAGTCAATGTACATATGGGAATGTGCAGCGCCTGTTATTCCCCCAGATATTTTTTAAACTCTCGTGTCTTACATCTGGCATAATTCATCTGTACATCCTCTATTACAGAATGATTTTTGGGGGCCCCGAGTGACCAAGTGGTCTAAAGCGCTCTCTGTTACGGATCACTGCCATCTCACCTCTGTCTGCGTGGGTTCGAGTCTAAGATTCGGCTAATGTAGTTATGTGAGAAAGCTTGCCGGTAGCTTCTCGTGGGTCAGTGGCTCTTTCCGGGGGTTTTCCCGGGTTCTTTGTCCATCATTAATACTGGCCGCCATGTATAGCCTATATTGTGCTGAAAAAATGGCGTTAAACCATAAAAAAACAAAACAGATGCATTAAACCCTACAAACAACAACAACAGAATGATTTTTAAAAAAAAGCTTTTTCAAATATTAAACTTGATTTGGGAAAATAAATGTAGCAAACCATATTAAGTCACATACAACTTTGATTTTAAAAGAAGTTTCAACATCAAGCTTTCCACATAATTCATTAATTTACAGAATCACCGTATGTGACTATAGGTTGTTATCCTGTTTCACCGTATGTGACTATAGGTTGTTATCATGTTAACTAAGTCTCTGTGATGAGCTATTTGAAGTTAAACTACTAGACAATAAATGACCATTTTGGACATCATTCTTTATTAACAAGACAAAATCTTCAGGAAAGATGAACTAACTATAACAATGAAATTAGGTTTTTGGATTTCCTCACTAACTTTTTATGAATGCTTATATTTACGTCATGACCCATCAATTCTAATCAGGCTGCTTGATACTGAAACGGAGATACAATACGACAATTTCGCTAAATTTAATTGGTAAAAATGGTCTTTATAGATTATTTTAGTCCCATGCATCACAGAGGAAAGTAATTTCTTCATAGACACACCATGATAGCTAACACAAGCTGATGCAGGGTAGACTTAAAGCCCATAACACGTTGTTTTCATGTCCAGCCTCCTACCGGTAACTATAACATTGCCAATGTCAGTCCTGCCCGTCTCCAACAGTTGGGTCTTATGGCAAGCCGCATTGCATGTCGGACCTATTCTAATCTTCAAGCCTGCAAAGGCTTGGTCTTCAGTTGTTTTTGTTATAGAGTTTAACGCCACTTTTTAGCACAAGACAGGCTTTGACGGCCAGTATTATTGGTGGAAGAAGAACCTAGGACCACCACCCCACCCACCCTGGGAAGAACCACCGACCCATGAGAAGCTATTGGCAAGGTTTCTCACATACCCACATTGGCTGAGCTCGAGACTTGAACCCACGTAGAGGTGAGATGGCAGTGATCCATAATGGTGAGCGCTTTAGACCAATGAGCCACTAGGGGTCCCTCTTGGTCTTCAGTAACAAGTTCTGTTGAACTCTTAAGGAAAATTATTTTCATTGAATTTTCAACTATTTTAGCAGGACTGAATAAAACTGGGAATGGGTTTTCAGATAGTTTTTTTTTTTACTATGTATGTTGTCGAGTTACAAATCCTCCAAAATGCATCACTTGTTTGAAATAGTTATTTCAATAGATGGCAACAATATGTACCAAATTTACAGTAAACCCTCCCCCCCCCATAAAAAAAAAAAAAAAAAATAAAATTGCAAGACAAATTGAGACTAGTTTTACAAACGAGACCTTATCAGAAACAGCATTAAGCTACAAGACAAAAAGGGGAGTAACTCCAACATAAATTATGTTGACAAAGTGATTTGCCAATATGTGCATCTTCAGAAAATAGTACATGTAGTTAACAAGTTTATGATAATCCACTGAAAACTGCAGGACTAGTTTTATATGCAAGACAGCATCATATACTGCATTAAGCCACAAGACAAAAGGAGTAACAACTCTAACTAAAGATTTGGCAGCAACGTAAATCTATTGATATACACATCTGATCATGCAATGACCATAATATATATCTAATTTCAGGAAAATCCATCACGTGTCAAACAGAAATAATGATGGACAGACAAGGAACAGGTGGTGACATAAGGAATACAATACTGGCAACACTAGAATACAAAAGATGTCAACATCAATAATATTTCAGAGTAATTTGACAGTCATATTTTCTGAAGTTGGCAAGAAATAATCCTGCATTTTATGTTAATTATAACAGCAATTAAGAAGATATAGTCTGATAAGCATGTGTGAAAGAATTCCCAAATCACAGATTGTTAATATATGTATTCTTAAAATCAACAGAATTTCATTTATTTGGCTTGTATGAAAAATATTGGTCATATACCATTGGTTACAATAAGGATAAATTTGATAATGGTGTTTCATATACCAACTGATATGCAAACAATCCCATTTAAATATTAGCACTGAGGAATTGTTTTAAAGTCTTACTTATCTCTACATACTAAACATGTTAATTCCATCTATCATTCTGACTATTCATAGATGAATGATGTATTATTGGTTTAATGTTAAACTTGTGAATGCATCTAATCTGCCCCCACCCCCACCCAGTGCCGGTTTTACTTCATCTTCAACAGCAGTAATATCATCATAAGAACCTTGTATGAAAAAGTCTTGCAAGAATGTTCTGAAATTATGCCACAAGGAAGGACTGACCAAAAGCAATAGGTTTGCACCTTTCTAAATCAATTATTATTTACTTGGGGAATAAACGATAAGAAGCAATAGCTTTCACTAACTTGTGCTTCTGTCAGAGGACATATAAGGGATAAAAAGTTTCCACTGCATTACTCTGTCTTGAATGAGTTACCTGCCTAATGTTGAAGAGGGCATCATGGGGAGAAATTGCCAACTCCAGCTCATTCAAAGACTCCTGGGACCTATTGCAATGACAGGGTAAGCTCTGTCCAGTGCAATTTAAAGATGCCCCTGTGATGACAATGCAGGCAATGAGAGTTTTGCATTCAATCAATAAAGATAATGGTTTCAAGTAACAGACATCCTTTTTTAATATTTTGGATCATTCACATTAGCTGAACACCATAACTTTCATACAGACATCAGAAAGCTTTTAACAGCAATCATCTGTTAAATAATACACAGAACAAATAGATTTTACAAAGCTTGTTGCAGAATGAGACAAGTTACATGTCAGGGGAAATTCTGCTTTAAAACAGAAAACATGAAAGCAGACATGTTGGAATGCAGTTGAATCCAACTGAAGTTTTTAAAAAAATACAACAACAAAAATCTGAAAAAGAAATATAACACGGAAAGATGTGGAAAGAAGTTATTGTTCCTAAAATGAACAATAATGTTACAGCTATCAAAAACAGGAAATATAAATGTTGCTGAAATCATTCCAATTGTACCAGAAACAAAAAATAAATCGTATCTTGTTGATATTTTTTCAAAATGTCTGATATAACAATCACAAAATATCACTATACATGTGTATTTTCAGAATTTTTGGCAACCTCTCTGTGAAAATTTGATCACAAATTCTCAACAATATTTTCACGCTAAAATCAGTTATCTCTCTTTTATACAAAAGCTTCATACTAAATCTTCCATCTCTCGTGTTGGTAGTGACAAGAAAAAACACTACCCATTCTCCCACAGCATGAATTAAGCATTATATTCCCTCAACAGGGATAAAGAAGAAGTACCTTATTCATCTATGTAAAATGTGTTCTGTTCTCAATTTAGACAGTCAACACCCAGTTCTGTCATAAAATACGTACTAAAAGATCAGGGTCTCTGCAGTTTTACAGAGAACAATGATGCATTATGTGATGGTAGACTAGACTTACAGTTTTAGCAGTTATCTGTACACAGTCAATAATCCAAACATTAACCACATTTCCTCCACATACAAAAATGATGCATATGATAAAGTCTTTGCATGATTTTTTATGATGGCTCATTTAGGCAAAAAACTTCAGCTGAAAATATGCAAAATAAATTCCAATATCTCTGAAAAATGGCCAATTACTGAATAACAAATTACTTCTCTGATCTGAGAAGATCCATGTTGAGAATTTACACTTTTTATGTATATTATTCAATACTTGTAAGGACAGGACCACAGGGAATGATTATTTGTAAGGGAAAGTCTGTTCTCATGATGTTAATATTTAATAACACTGACAAATTTAAGTTCACTATCCAAATATTAGATTGTACCATCCTGAAATCCTTGTGTGATTACCTATGAGACAGCGAAATTCTTTTCACATGAACCTATTAATTTCTTTCGGTGGTGTTGTCTGTAAAAATAAATATCAGCATGATGTAAGCTTCCAATTTTCTGTAACAATTTCAAGTATATACTATTGAAACCGTGAGATAAGAAGAATCTCACTACCATTACTTCTTGCCTGTTCAGTGCTCATTCTACAAACCTTGCAAATTAGGTCAATACAGCAAAAATGTACGTCTCTATCATCTACTTTTGCTGATGGAGAGATCTATCCCTCAATATAAATGATAATGCACCAGTCATCCAGCTAACTCCCCCCCCCCCCAAATCCAATCTGTGGTATAACTAGGTCTTTTGTATTCAGAAACTGGTTATTGAATAGACTGTTAAACCATTATAAAGCATCAATTAGCTGAAGGTTTTTGTTAATGGATAGAGATTAATACAGCTGACACAATCAACATTTGATTGCAAAGCTCTCTATAAGAAGGGCAGTCAACACAGATGAAAAGTGTTGTTAATGAACAGTAATTAAAACAGCTGACATGCTCCACAAATTCTGATGGCACAGTTGCCCAAACCATTGAAATGTGTTGTCAATGGTCAGCAATAAAAACAGGCAACAAATTTCACATCTCTGATCATACAGTCAATGATGCACGTTTCACTAGTTCTTGACGATTCATACATTGTCATGCACTGCTTATACCAACAGGAAACAATAATTCAGTTCAACAATCAGGTGACCTTTCTGATATAGATTTCCTATACATTTTCACCTTAATGTCATTGGTATGTCAGTATATCATTTCATGCATCAGGTGTCATTTTGGATATGGGTTTCATATACATTTTTCACCTTAATGTAATTGGTATGTCAGTATATCATTTCATGTATCGGGTGTCATTTTGGATAGGAATTTCATATACATTTTTATCTTAATGTCATTTAGGTATGTTAGTATCTTATTTCATGAATCAGGTGTCATTTTGGATAGGAATTTCATATACATTTTTATTAATGTCATTTAGGTATGTTAATATCTTATTTCATGAATCAGGTGTCATTTTGGATAGGAATTTCATGTACATTTTCATCTTAATGGCTGCAATACATTTGAAAATTAATACTTTTCATGTCATATTACTGAGGAACTGGTGAAATAAATCACATTCATTTTTTATCATTACTGGCATTGTATAGTAGTCCTTCACTATAAAGGCTCTAATCATTATAGGCACTGTAGTCTGCTATAAATTCTCTCATTATTAATGGCAATGAACTGTAATCATTCCCTATAAAGGCCTTATTACTGGCAATGTACAGTACTCCTTTGCTATAAAGATCCTAATTATTACTGGCAATGAATGTAAAAGAGTCCTTCGCTATAAAGGCCCTCAATATTACTGGCAATGTATAGTAGTCCTTTGCATCCCATATCCCATACATTACAGTTCCAATTATAATGTGGGGGCCAGTCATGCATTACATAATTACAGTCCCTATTATAATGTGAGGACACTCATACATCTTATACATTACAGTCCCTATAATAATGTGAGGAAACTCATACATCTCATACATTACAGTCCCTATTATAATGTGAGGACACTCGTGCATTACCTTAAATGTCAATTATTTTCTCATCATTGTTTTTTTTTTTTAATGTCATGTGATTTTAGCTCTAGACCCATGGCACAAACTACAATTGGATTAAAATACATCAAATACTATAATTTGCATCTTAAATTAGTATCAATAATAATAATAATAATAATAATAATAATAATAAAAATAATAATAATATAAGCTTTATTTATTGATGGCAAGGCACAGTCTTGTTGGAACATAATGCTTTCTCTTTTAATACCAGACATAATAAACTGAGGAAAGATTATGAAAGATGGATTTTCCAAAGGTTATTTAACTATTTTGGAAAAACAAAAATATGGATAAAATGTGCAGTTCAAGGTGAAAGTTAATAAATGTGGGAATAAAAGAAATAACACTATATCAATTACATGTGATTCACAACTGACTAATGATGGATGAGCTCTATGATTATCAGGTGTAAATGCAACAAGATATTTTGTATTAAAGACGCAAATGATGATGAAACATTACTGTTCATGAATTAGGTCCTTCTGTACTTCATGGACTGTTGCACCAAGATATTGAAAATAGAAAATGACTTTTATGTTTGGAAGATAAACAGATACAGAATCTCTTCATCTGGCACGTCCCTCTTCTCATATTCCTATCATGCTGACAATTATTAACACTTGTTCACTACTAAAGACAATAGTTCTGAGTGTTACATTAATCAGCAAGTAACATTAATCAAAGCCAAAGATATTACAATGAAGGGTGTTTCTGCGGTGCACTGAACAGTATACCCAGACATATCCATACACAAGAGATGAATACATAATGTTCTGAACAATGAACCAGTATCAAAGTGTTACACAATATATCTAACGAGAACAAGCTGAACTATATTGATATTGCCCAGTAAAGTAAGGAAATAAATCCCCAAGGAATAATTATTATTCATAATCAAAATGTCAACAGAGCAAAATGGTCCTAAACTTTGAACAAATCTATATGATGTGAAATTAGATTTTTTTTTTTTACTTCAGTCTTCAGACCATTTAGAATTTCCACTTCTCAAATGAACTACTGGTACTGCTTTATCTTGAATGAATTATTGGTAATGTTTTATCTCAAATGAACTACTGATATCACTTTATCTCAAATAAACTTTTGCTCAATCTCAAATAAACCACTGGTATCACTTTATCTCAAACTATTGGTAATGCTTTATTTCAAATGAACTACTGGTAATGCTTATCTCAAATGAACTACTGGTAATGCTTTATCTCAAACGAACTACTGGGAACACTTTATCTCAAACAATTGGAACAGCTTTATCTCAAATGAACTACTTTTATCTCAAACGAACTACTGGGAACACTTTATCTCAAACTATTGGAACAGCTTTATCTCAAATGAACTACTGATAATGCTTTATCTCCAATGAACTACTGTTAACATTTTATCTTAAACTACTGGTATTGCTTTATCTCAAATGAACCATTGGTATCGCCTCAACTCAAACTACTGTTAATGCTTAATCTCAAATGAACTACTGATACTGCTTTATCTTGAATGAATTTGGATATTCAGTATACTATGTAATTACCCTCTAGTTCATCTAATCCCATGTATGCCATCATCTTTAGGCCCAAGTATCAAATTATTAACATAAACAAACCAAATTTTATCCCATATTTTGCTAAACAATTACTTGTTTTGTTAGTTATTAACAACATTTCTAACACATTATTAGCTATATCATCTCCAGGAAAAGGGAGCAAGTATCACTCTAAATTAAGGACACTGAGGTAACTGACCTACTGGTAGGCTGGTCTGGCCTAGGTGGTCTAGAACAAGCAAGCCATAGATTATAAGAACCCTAATAACAGAGCAGGATCACTGAGTGGCTGAAAGGTCAAAACTACTCTGTTAATTATCATTGCCATATCACTTCTGTTTGCATAGGTTTGACTCTTGGGCTTCGCCGATGTGGGTACATGAGAAAGCATGCCAGTAGATTCTCATGGGTCCGTAGTTCTTTCCGGGTTTCCCAGGTTCCTCCTCCACCATTTTTACTGGCTGCCATATATTGCCTATCTTGTGCTGAAAAATGGTGTTAAACCTTATAGAAACAACAATAGAACAACACCAACTAACAGAGCAATTTGTAGCTCTCAAAACGTATCCTCATCTAGAAGCTACAAAAATAAGTGCTGCCAACACAGCCGAATTTTAGGTTCCAAAATCACTGCTTTGGTTATCATTGCTCTGCCTCATCTGATCACTACCAATTCCAAAAGGTGGAAGAAACCATGGTATTAAATCCAAAAATCAGCGCCCCAAACTCATGACATTTATCAATGATGTGAAGGTCTAATGTCAAAATTGATGAATTTTTGCCAGCAGATCTACTTGTAACACAATAATGTACATTTTAGACATGTACTGGTATTTTTCTCATCTTTCAAGGTACCATCTGTTGAAAGGTTCTTTTGGTGATACGTATAGAATATTTATGGACCAAATCTTATGATCAACAGTTTGTAAATCCATGCTGAATAACACAACCGTATGTCCTGTAGGTATTTTTAATTTTGTGGCTAGCTAGGGCTCATACTAAATATTGGCAAGTGTTTAAACTGTATACGCCATATTCCAGACAGATAAGTATGCAAAAAATTGCAGATTTTAATACACAGTTGGCATCATACCCATAAATCTTCCATAAAGTATCACACAGGTTGGTGGAGGGGGGAGGATAGAACTACTACAGTGGCACAGTAGCAAGCTGGACTCCTGAGTGGGTTTAAGTCCTGGCACAGAATCAGCCTGGGTTGGCTGCCATGCTGTGCCCATGGGTAAAGCATTTTCCTCCAAATTGCCTCGGGACTAAATATCCTGTGGTGATGTGCCTTAAAGCACAAAACCAAACCAAACCAAACCAAACCAAACCTTGTTACATATTTTGAACTTACCATTTATGAGGCACTATATAGCCATTAATGTGCTGATGTTCTATTAAACTTCTACATATATACTACATTAAATTCATACTCGAGAGGTAACCTACTTCAATTGTCTAATACACCCTCAAATTTTCCTAAGCTCTGTATAATAAATTTAGTACAGTAAATCCTGACCTGGGAGACCACAAATCATTTGCAGTAAGTTATAATTTGTATATTAATTTTTATTGAGAGACAATTATTATTAAGCTTCCAACTGTTTTCTGAGATCACCTCTGTTGGAAAGAATGGGTGGTCTTTAAGACCTGTTTTACTGCTGCAGTCTATAAAAAAACATTGTTTTTCCAAATTATTTTAGTATGTACTGTAAGGAAAACTGTTGATAAAGTAAAACTGGACCTCAAAAGTATTTCACAGCTTTAGAAGAAACATTTAAAAAAATTTAAAAAACCCAGCCGACAGTAGAAGAAGCAAATTATTGAGGTAAAGTTGAAAAAAGCTTAAGAACTAACAAATGGGCAATAAGCATGTCAAGAAGAAAAATGTCTAATTTCTTTAGTAATCAGTCAACAAAGTTATTATGCCCCTCTTTGACACAGACATGTTCAAGTCATGTGGATACCTATTGTTAATTGAGTGTACAAATAAAACGTTCAGCATATTGCTATATAAAACATATTAGCATACGAAATGTCACGGGCAAGATTATGTTGTTAGTTCAATAAATCGTCTTCGAAAATACTAAGAATTTGTTACTAATTCTTTTGTGCATTTCAGTAGAACGTCAATTTTATAAGTACCTTTTCTCTACTCTTTTTTTTTTTTATCATGCAAACCAATGAAGTAGTGTCCCCCTAGATTTAAAAAAAAAAACAGTTACAAATGTATTGAATTTCCAAACATGCAGTTATTCAGACAAAATCAAGGATTGTCAGTTATTCAGGATTTTACTGTAGTGGGTTGACTAATTTGTGAACCACGATGAAATTATCAACTTTGAATTTCTGCATGTGCCAATTTGGATGTCTATTGAAAAGAAAAGTTGGCAGGAAACTTACACTTCCTTATCAATTAAAACATCATACATGCCCTGAAAAGATTCAGTTCTGTGCAACTGATGTCTTCAATGATTATTAGAACAGTCATACCTACCTTAATTAAACAGATTCAGTTTTGTCCAATAAATATCTTCAATGGTTATTAGAACACTCATACCTACCTTAATTAAACAGATTCAGTTTTGCCCAATAAATATCTTCAATGGTTATTATAACAGTCATACCTACCTTGAATAGATTCAGTTCTGTCCAGTAGATATCCTCAATGATTTGCAGGTCAATGGCAGGATTATCTGTTTTATCCATATAAGCCATGAGTTGACAGAATGTAGTTAAACGTAAAGTCCTTTTAAAACTATGATTCCATATGACAGATGTGACAGGGCATCAGTCTATGATTTTAAATGATATAAAGTACTGGGCATCAGTCTACAATTCCAAAATGATGTAAACAATAGAGAATCAGTTTAAAATTCCATAAATGATATATCAAACAAGGCATCAGTCATTGATTCCAAATGTTGAACACAAGGCATCAGTCATTGATTCCAAATGATATGCACTGTGCACAACAAGGCATCAGTCCGATTCCAAATGATATGCACTGTGCACAACAAGGCATCAGTCCGATTCCAAATGATATGCACTGTGCACAACAAGGCATCAGTTTTTATATTATAGGATGAAGTTGACCCAAATTTGTCATCATAAAGTTAATTCATACACTCCTTTCTCTTACAACATACAGTTTTAGATCAATGGAACTGACTCATTTGTGATAAAATCTGTTTTATACATATTAATAAATATACAGTCAGAAATTAAAAGTTTCATTCACAAATAATTTGATCAACAGATCTGTTCAACATAAAGACTCCTCTGACTTTAGATCAAGAAAGACGTACTGTCGTATGTTGTGTTGGGTTCTGTGAATACTAGACAGAATACCATTCAAAGCAGAGCAGACCCCTCAATGATGATCCATTATTATAATCCACTAGTTTGCTGACTCTGCATTTCAAAAGTTCTCTTCAGGTGAAATAATACTTGTGTATCCAGTACATTTTTCAAATATGACTAGGCATTAATATACATCTGTAAGTATCAAATGCTTCGATTATCTAGCATCATCACTTCTTCCACTGAAAGCATATATTATCCTTTATATTTCATATCTATTCAATTTACTCAAATAATATTAAAATGTTTTACATAGTCACAGATGGTTTCTGTATCACCATTGCCTTGAAGCCTTAGAAAGTAACTGATCTTGGTAGAGCTGCATGAATTCGTGCAAAAATAGATATATAAATCTAGTTGAACTGGGTGCGACCAGTGTTATGTGTTGTTCTCCATGGAAATAATAGTCCATGTCAATGATTTATATCTAGCCACAGAAGTATATTCATATCTTGTACATCAAACCCTCATTTCTAGGGCAGCACATTTTTGCTGTTAGTTTTTTTCCTAATGTTACTTCAGGAGAAAGCAAAACATTCTATCAAGGTATAAGAACCACTTGCATAAATGAACTAAAGCCACTTGTCTTCTGAATGCAGGTATTTCTATAGAGTTAAATAACCATTCCTACCTATATGAACACATTTTAATAGTTATAATATAATCTGACACAGTTCTCTTGCTCTTTCCGGGGTTTGTCCGGTTTCTTCCTCCACCATTAATACTGGCCGACATGTATAGCCTATATTGTGCTGAAAAATGGCGTTAAACCATTAAAAAAAAAAAAAAAAAAAAGTTCTCTTGTTCTGTTTCAGCAACACCTGGGCAATCATCTTTGGGACAATGGGTGTCATGGTGTGTAAGAATATTTGAATTCATGGTATCCAAAGTTAAACCCTAAATTGTCAATGATATTGGAATCTGGTCTAATAATGAATCAACACCTGAAGCATTACTACAACAATTATGAAACATTGAATCTGCAATTTTGGCAAAAGTTTTCTAACTTTTAAATTTGTACATTTTAGAACTATCACATTCATTTGCACAAGTTGTGCACATTTTTACAAGGAAAACTTTTTCTTATTAAAAAAAAATCTCTAAAACTTTAAAATATTGACCACCGTTTTTAAATAAAACATTCCATTTCCTTCAAAATCTGAATATCCATCGAAGTAGAATCCATAAGCTGTTATCTGTTGCTCTTAAGGCAGTATTTTCAAAGAAGTATCAAATCTAAGTTCATGAAATAATCTAAGAAGCACAGTGTTAATTTTAAGAAATTCAGTGGTTACTCATTCTCCGAAATACTACACTTTATTTTGATTCTATTGGTCTCAAGCAATTGCTTTTTCTGCAAGCACCACTTAATGCATTGTATCAAGTTAATATCCATTACACCATCACCATATGATGAAATTAACTCTCCTTTCTGAAATGCATGTTACACAATCTGAACCATTTTCTCTGTATTGGAAACCAATGTCAGAAATGTGAACATTCTCCTAACTCCCTGGACACTTGACAGAATTAGTCATTACAGAATGAAACAATATTGCACCACAAAACATCACACACTTGTAGACTAGCTCTGGGCTCAAAGACCTATTCAAGAATCTTGTACTTCTCAATCCTCCAACAGTGGGATACAAGTGTTCCGTTCCACTTGCTGATATGCAATTTCTCTCATCTAGTCCTAGGGATACATGTATTATAGTTTATTCTTACTTGACTGGTTCTATCTTATCTGATACATACTTTCATAATATTATAGTTTATTCTTACTTGACTGGTTCTATCTTATCTGATACATACTTCCATAATAATGAAGGCTTTGAAGTTAAACCAGAGTCAAGGGCATCTCATCTTCAATAAATTTTATGAAAGATTAAATCCATGCTTAAAAAACATTAAAAAATAAGACTGACCATTAAGGTTGCATACAAAAACATCAGGCTTCAGAAAGTAATATTTTATTAGAAATTCAATAAATGTCTATAATACTTATGCATTGTTTACTGTTATGAGATGTCAAACCTATCTATGACATCTAGACAGTATTTGGCCATGACAGATGTACACTTAACTGTAAACTGCACATATTCTGATTACTGCCATCGCATACTGCTGTTCTTCAAATCATTATTACAGTTACAGCCAGCAAAGACATTGACCTGGCAGAACAAAACCCAACTGAATATCTGGAACATGTAGTTGGGTTAACTACACTTTTTGTGGATACGTACAGTTCTTTATGCTCCATTCCACTCAAACATTGCAGAAACATATGCAAAATCCCCAGTGGTTGCAAGATTTCTGTAAATTAAACCTATAAATCTCTGTAGATTCAATGGGCAAACAATTACTTTCACCATACGTTAGCGGGTTGAGCTTTTCCAGTGACTGGATGTTTTTCTTCACATTCATTAGAAAGGCATCATATTTTCACAGAATTTTTCATCAGCTTTGGTTAACTTTGGGTCAGAATATTTATTTTATAAAAATTTCAAAGAAACAAAACAATGATTTTTAAAGTTTTATCTTTCATCTGTAATCAATACAAATCATGATAAACTATCTCAATACTGTTCATAAAGTATATCCTATCTATTTTGTGAAAAAATTCTTCAAAATGATAACAATAAAACTCTGCAACACAAGGGCTCATTTACTTTGAGTAGATAAAAATGAATATCGATTTTAACTGATTTGTAGCACGACAAGACAATAAGAGATATTCTTGTGCAAGTCACTGCTAGCAATTTTCTGCAGGTCATTGTGGTTAAAACACAAAAAAACTACGGTTTTTTTAAGGACATAAAAGGAGGTAATTATGATTATGCATGATTTTTTTCTTGTTATCAGATATGATTATGCTTGTGATGACAGCCAAATTCACTACTTAACCATAGATGTTAAAAACATTAAAATTAAAATAAAATGTTAAAAAAATGCATTTTTTTCTCAATAAATAAAAAAACAAACAAAAACTGTTCCAGTAGTTTTTAAGCAACACAAAAATTAATATTTTACTTATTTACATGCTACATTAAACCGTAGTCCAGATAACATTGAAATTTTTTTCAATCAATGTCGTTATTACCATCTAACTGATCCTCCATATAATTTATATATTTATATTGTCTAGCTTTTTGCAAATACAAAATAAAAAAAGTATTAAAAAAACGCGTTTTTCAAGGTAAAATTAAAAACAAACAAAAGGTTTTTATCATCTACGACTTAAACAATTTTATTACCATAAGTAATAAAGAGTTTTTCTTTATAAAAATGTGCACCATTTGTCATACAATTTCTGAATCTGTCAATTTGCATGATTGATTTGGCAAAACTAATTATAACCAGGTAATATTTAAAACATACTTTTAGTTGTTTGAGATTCATTTTTATGCATTCCTGACATCACCTTTGCGTTAATTACATAAATGTATACAAGAGAGACAACGGTGTTGGCACATTCTAAACTCTTTTCATCATATGTTATATGGTGAGTCTATACATTAATTTCCCCAGAATCAACTGCCTGTGATCTTGATGGGGGTGAGAGATAGGATGGTTGTGAGAGAGAGAGAGATGGAAAAGAAACAAAGTATGAAATAGATAATACATTTCAATATCTCATTATGAAATATAAAATAAAATGTCATACATTAATTAGTTTACCCATTTTATCAATAATAGCTGCAGAGAATTACCCAAACTGTTTAGATGGAATTGATTTGTACTGGGCTTTCTGAAGTGAAGGCTGTTAACTGAAACTGATATTTGTTTACCTGCTCATAAAAAAAGAAAAGCTCATGTTGTCAAGGTTTGTAGTTCTCACTTTAATCTGGTGAGGGATTTTTTGTTTCAGAAGAAGAACATAGGATTATATATCCACATGACTGTTTGAACTTTACTTGACAATGATGACGGATACTTTAACCATGAAATTTGCTGTATGACCATTTGTTGATCCCAAATGAAATAATGGTCCAAAGCGCGCGCGCACGCACACACACACACACACCCCCCTCTGTTTGCATGGGTTCATTCTTGATTCAATCAATGTGGGTATGTGAAAATGCTTGATAGTCACATCCTATGGATTGGTAGTTCTTCCTGGGCTTCGTCCACCAAATATACTGGCCACCAAGTATTGGCTAAGATGTGCTGAAAAATGACATCAAACAAACACACACAAAAAAAACCAAACACCAGCATCATTTCTATAACGTAGACTGCAATTTGTTATGAATATTCATTATTGTAATACCAAACAGAGTCCAGGATAAATAGCCAGAATTATTCATCATTAATCAAATCTGAATTCAATGCATTTCCAGCTGTACTGATCCCCTGTCTCTATTTCATACAAAATTCATGCTCTATGGATGCTGAAAAATGGAAGCTAAACTGAAACACTAATAACTAAATTTTACATCATGATATCTGGATAAGGCTGGCTGCATCTCCATCCATTCAATTAGTTTGTGAATCAAGTTAAACGACCAATTTTATACAGTTCTGAAATGAAAGCTAAGGTAGGACTCCATCACTATATGCTGTCTGTTTTGGTTTATCTTTTATTGAAATGGTTTTTCTTGTCCAATCCATCTTGATCATTGTACAAATATGATGGTGTAATTATAATCCGCATGCACAAAATTTACATGTAGAAAGGAAAACAGAAAGCACATCATATTCTATGTAATTTATACAACACTTGAGGAAACTTGTAAGGTTATTTTTTAAAAATTGAGAAAATTACAACTGGACAACATGGTTTTGTTTTCAAGTGAAAAATATCCCCCAAATCATGTGCATTTGTGTTTTTACAAAGTCAAAATTTGCTGAAAGAATTCCTGTTTAAAAATCTGAATTTCTGAAATCATCAGCTAAAAGTCTATGTGACATACAACTTAACTGATCAAATTTCCATAGCATTAATTTATAAATTAAATTATGAAAAAAGAATGGGATAAAAATAGCTTAAAAAAAATGGACTTGAGGAAATAATTTGTCTTGTTTGTAACAGCACAAAATTAGAAATTACTTTATTCAATTTATTGTTGAAAAGGCTCAAATGTCATATTCATTTAAAGATAAAATCCATGTTTGATGACAAGTCAACCGTCCAGTTTTTATTTTTTTCTCAAAATATTTACTGAAGAATATCTATATTTGATAACAAGCCCGCGCCATACTCTTTAATAAATTTATTAGGCCATCCTCTCTGGTCTTATCATTACAAAAACACTGATATATATTTAGTAGACTAGTCCCCTGGTCTTAGAATGGAAGAAATACTGAAATATATTTATTAAGCTGTTCTCCTGGTAATACCATGGGAGAAATACTTAACATATTCATTAGGCTGACCCCCTACTCTCATCAGGAGAGAAATGGTTTAATGTATTTATAAGAATGGTCCCCATGCTCTTATCATGGGATAAATACGGTTATAGGCTCTGTTGTCTTATTATAGAAGATACGTTGCAATAGGCTCTTGGTATTATCATATGAGAAATACTATAATATGCTGCTTTGCTCTTGGTATTATCATATGAGAAATACTATAATATGCTGCTTGGACTCATCCTGAGAGAAATCATGTAATAGACTCATTGTCTTATCATGAGGCAAATACTGTAATAGGCCTGAACTTGTGATAGAAACTGTAATAGGCCTCCTGGTCTTATTATGGGTCAACTACTGCAATCGGACCCTGGTCTTATCAAGAGTATTACTGTCACAGATCCCCTGGATGGTAGCATCAACTTCATTTGGGTTGCTAGACTTGTATATTTGGGTGTCATCCCCTGGTCCAGTCATGGGGGAAATAATGTGACCCTTTAGATGAGACCAATACTATTTATTAGAATATGGACCAAGTACCACCTTACCATGATATTACTGCAAAAGTCTCTATTCCCATGTGACTAATCTGGTTATTTAAAAATAACATCTGCTTGGTCTTTTGTCTTCATCATGAGTCCTCTATCAATCCTTTGATACTGAAGAGTACATTGAATCAAATCAGAGTCTTTGAACCTAACCAGTCTATAGTTGGCCCAGTTAATTTAGTGTAAACAAATACGTATTGGGTTTAGATTGTTGTGGCTAAATAGTGTCAAATTTTTTTTAATATTTTTTATTTAGGACCAACTAGGGATCATAAGAAGTCAATCTGTGAAAACTCTGTATTGATATACTCTTTTGGGGGCAGTGCTAATTATATTATTTTCAAGATAGTCCCCAAAAGTGGACATATTGAGTGTTGGTTATTTTTTTTATGACCACCCAATGCCAGAAAAACTTATCTGATGAAACCTTTATGTCAAAATTACTTTCCATTTAAGAGGCATGGTAAAACAAGATGTTCAAGATGGTCACATATTAGAAGTCGGATAAACACAATTCTTAGTTTTACAAACAGTAAAACATTATAATAAGTATTTTAGTGAAAAACCCATACTGATATGGGCATTCTTGTGAGACAAGTAGCAATAACATGATTTTCAAGCTGGCCATTGTGGCAGCTATATTTAACCACAAATAAGCACCAATCTTAATTAGAACGAAATAGCCATCAACAGAAGTTTCTGACGAAAAACCCATGTCCATATAACTTTGAATTCAGGACAAACTTTGATAACAAGAATTTTAAGATTTGCCACTCTGTTGATAACTTGTGCTCTGATAACTCACAAACCTGCTTATAATACTGTGTCACGCACAGATCCCATTTTTAAAACAAGAAAATACCTACAGCAAAAATGAATCCCTATTTGCTGGACTTTATGAAAATCATGATCAAAACTGGTAACAGAAACTTTGATATATCATTTGTTTATCATCAAAGATGGTAGATAGAAACTGAAAATTTCTATCAACATTATAAAATATCAAATTTGAAAATAGGTCATACAATTTGTTACATTTTCTTTCCAAATGAAACTCCGCAATTAACAATCTGTAAGGAAATCTTGATTTTAAAAAATGTCACTTATGCTGAGTGGAGGCAGTACTTTTAATAAATAAGAACAAATTAAATAATTTTTTATGAATTGAAATTTGTGTTCTAGTTCTATCTTTAGTTTCTTTTAAGTGTAATCATAAAAGCAATCTGTCCTCTTGTAATTAAACATAAAATGCGTTAATCTACCGTTACAGCTAAGTGCTGACTGTTTTGATAACTGACTTGCGGAAGTATTTGTTGTATTGTTGCACTAAATTAAAAGCTGGCCTCCTTTTGTATTATCACTTTAATTATGTCTTTTGAATCAAGTAAGGGAGGTGGAATAAAAGAAAAGTTAAAAGGCACGAAAATCATATAAACTTAAGATCTAGCAGCCCCAGTCATATGTCGGGTGAACTCACTTCATCTGATCAATCGAACACGGTTATAAATGTTATTGATTGTGTATGTCATGTCATGTCATGAACATATGCAAAGCTGCATATCTTGAGCTGAGATCCATCAGCTCCATTCGTAAATATCTCTCAGTTGATGTCACTAAAATTCTTGTGTGTTCATTAGTACTTTCAAGACTGTACTATTGCAACTCTATTCTGTCTTGTTCATCTCAATATCTACTCCAGACACTTCAAAAAGTTCAAAACACAGCTGTTTGGATCATCTTTAGAGTACCACGATCAGAACACACCTCCCTGCTGCTCTGTACCCTACACTGGCTATCCATTTGATCCAGAATCAAACACAAAATTTGTTCTCTGTGCTATGTTTCACTAATGGACTCCAGTCCAGCATACCTATCCAGCCTCACCCATGTGTATACACCAGCAAGATACTTATGCTCTTCTTCTTTCAATCATATACTCAGTATTCCCACTATGAAAATGAAGTCATATGGACAACATCTTTTTGCATACCAGGGCCCAGCAACATGGAATGAATTGCCCATTGAAATTAGACACAAAGATACAGTGATCCCTTTCAAGAGTGCTCTTAAAACTCACGTTTTTTGACTGCAAGAACAAATTTAAAATACCTAAAAATGTTTCGTACCTTAAATATTTTCAGCATTGTTTGTTTTCCAATTTCATAAAGTTCTTTTTTTTCTTCCTTTTTTTTGGCATACATATCATTTTAGATGTTGTAAAGTGCTTACAGCTTCTATAAATTAGTTGCTATACAAAGTCATTATTATTATTATTTCTCGAAGTCAAAGCGATTTTTAAAATTAAAAATGGAGGTAATTTGGTAACTCTTGCCCTTGCTTATAGCGTGATCTATGTTTGTGGATCTGTTGTGCGTGAGTTATTGAGGGAGAGGAGTAGCTGCTGTGTGAGCGATAACAAATACCAGATCGGTACCATTTTCATTTTCATGGCTTATTTTATTTAAAACTGCACCAGTTTTTGGAAAGTGGCAGTAAGCTGGATGTACTGATTTTTAGTTCTGAAAGCTCAAGAGCTTTTATATCAATTTTACAACTCTAACTCGGACATAAAAACATCAATTTTTAATTGCATAATTCATATCACACCACTGTGATACTTCATAAAGCCTACATTGTGTAAATGCACACTCAAAATTCTAAATTCACTGTTATCAATTTTCTACTGTATGCATCCATTAATATCCAAAGGAACCATGACAGAAATGTTTGTAGATTTATGAGAATATAATTTCTTTGTGGCATAAAAGATGCTATAAAAGACAAGCAAAGTGGAAATGATCTGCTTTCATTTTTTCTATTCATATCATATTTGTCGTCATGTCAGCAATGGTGCTATTTATTTCTCCTTCAGTATCGTACAATGCAATTCTGTAAACGGCAATATAAAATAAACGGGGAGCCAACACTGCACTGTTTGTACCCCATTCCAATACCCTTGTGTAAAGGTAGAAAATAATAAACCCTCAATGTTATATGTATTTTATTGGCTAGAAATTTGTAAAATCTCCATTTGACAAAACATCAAATTCTATCAAAGTTTCATCTAGTCAAATTACAATGTTGTAATGTTTTTCATACAAGTTCACCAAAAGAAGAGCATGCCATGAATTTCTACTGAAAATTGAATTTTTTAATGCATGCATTAAACTATTATTATGCATTAGGTAACATGGGCAGTGGCAGATGCTCTATCTGTTCGGGAAATGGACAATCCCACCCATACACAAATTTCCTGTTGCCATGCAGGTTGGCTTTGGTTAGCCAAAGGCTAAGGGAGTAAAGCCTAAAAGAAAATCAGGAGTGGAGACCCTAAGGCAGTTGGACGATGTACTACTCCTTGGTCTGGAGAGGGATGGGCTCCGCCAGACGACTTTTGCCCAAGACACACTGATAATGCTGGACAAATCTGAAGTTATCATACCGGATCGGTCATCGCCCGGGTCAACAAGGACCGCACCTGCCATTTTCCACCAGGACGGAGGTGACAAGTGTGCTACTGGTACTTTGCATAAAATCAGAGTGAGAGACAACGTTGCCATCGCCACCTGGAACATTAGAACGCTGGCACAAACTGGAACACTCCAAGAGTTGACACATGAGATGGAACACTACACATGGCACATACTGGGACTCTGTTGAAGTAAGATGAAAAGCCCTAGGAGAACACCAAACTGAAGATTGGCATATATTATACTATAGTGGAGAGTTGGACAAGTCCATAAATGGAGTAGGCTTCCTTGTAAACACAGCCATCAAGGGATTTGTTCTTGAATGTCGCCCCATATCTAGCAGAATCATCTCCATCATAACCAGATCGACTACATACTGGTTCAAAACCGGTACCGATCTGGCATAACAAGAATGTTCCCAGATGCTGATGTTGGGAATGATCACGACCTTGTCATTATGAACTTCCTAGTGAGGTTGAAGAAAATTAACGAGCCAAAGAAAATCAGGCTCAAATTCAACCTTGAATAACTGAAGGACCCTAACATCTGCAAGTCATTCCAAGCCACAATTGGAGGAAAATTTGCTCCACTTCTTGTGATGGATGTTGATGTTAAAGTGATGATAGACACTTTCAAGGCAGTCATGACAACAGTTGCCAAGGACATCATTGGCCTCCATCACCGAAATAAAAAACCCTGGGTTACAGAAGAGATTCTGAATCTGTGTGATGCCCAAAGAGACCTAAAAAAAACACCAGACACGCAACAGGAACAGTGGAATATCGAGAAATAAACAAGAAAGTCAGAAAAAAGTTTAAGAAAGCAAAAGAAGATTGCATTGGACAACAATGCACAGAAATAGAGAGCAGTCTGATAAAGAATAACAGCAAAAAGGCATTCCAAATTGTGAAAGACCTCATCAGAAAGAAGCAACCAAGAGTCAGTACCATTCAAGATGAAAATGGAAAATGCCTCACAGAAGCAAGTGACATTGCAGAAAGATGGACTGAGTATTGTAAAGAACTCTACAACCATCCGTCCTCAGGAGACCCAGAGGTGCTAGAAGTTCCAAACTCCACAAATAATGATGATTTCCCCATTCTCAAAGAAGAGGTGGAGTCAGCAATAAGAGCATTGAAGAATGGAAAGGCAGTTGGAGTAGACAACATCCCAGCTGAACTTGTCAAGAACGGTGGAGAATCAGTGATAGAACTAACAAAAATCTGCAACAAGATCTGGCAGACAGGCGAATGGCCAACGCTGTGGACCCAGTCACTAATTATAAAACTCCCGAACAAAGGCAATCTCCTGCTGTGCCAAAATTACAGAACTATCAGTTTGATCAACCATGCTAGTAAGGTGATGCTGAAGATCATCCTGCACAGACTGAACCCACAAGCAGAAGAAATAATCGCTGAAGAACAGGCAGGGTTCCGTAGTGGAAGAAGCACAACAGAACAAATTTTCAATCTTAGGGTTCTGTGTGAAAAGTACTCACAACATCAACAAGACATCTATCATATGTTCATAGATTTCAAAAAGGCTTTTGATAAGAGTGTGGCATGAGGCATTGTGGGCCACAATGAAGAAGTACAACATGGGTCAAAAGTTGACCGACACCATCAAGCAGCTGTACGCCAAGGCTACCAGTGCAGTAATTGCTCAAGGTTCTGTGGGGGACTGGTTCAAGACTAAAGTTGGAGTACAGCAAGGCTGTCTCCTGTCACCCACGCTTTTCAACATCTACTTAGAGCACATCATGAGCGACTCCCTGGAAAACAACTGTGGGACAGTCAGCATTGGAGGGCGTAACATCACCAACCTCCGCTTTGCAGACGACATTGATGGGCTGGCAGGCAGTGAAGATGAGCTTGCCACCTTAGTGAAGAACCTGGATGAAACATCTTCCAGATTTGACATGGAGATAAGTGCTGAGAAGACAAAGCTGATGACAAACAGTGGCAAACAAATCTAAACCAAGATTAAAGTCTGAGGACAGGAACTGGAAACAGTGGGCCAATTCAAATATCATGGTTCCATAATCACGGAAGAGAGATCAAGAGCAACAATTTTGTCACGAGCAGCACAAACAACAGCAGCTATTTCAAAGCTAAGACCCATCTGGAGAGACAAGAACATCTGTCTGAAAACTAAAATCAGACTATTGAGAGCACTAGTCATTTCAATCTTTCTGTATTCATGCGAGGCCTAGACCCTGACAGCAGTATTACAACGAAGAATTCAGGCACTTGAAATGAAATGCTACAGAACCATCCTTGGCATATCTTACATGGACCATATCACAAATGAAGATGTGCGCAACACCATCAGGCACAAAGTAGACCATTATAAAGACCTCCTCACCATTGTCAAAAAGAGAAAGCTAAAATGGTATGGTATACAGTTTTTGCAATCTTGTTGACTATTCATTGAACTGTGGTCTTGTGGGAACTGCTTTATATATTGAACTGTGGTATAGTGAGAACTGCATTATGTACAAAACTGTGGTATATGAAGAACTGCTTTATATACTGCACTGTGGTATAGTGAGAACTGCATTCTGTACAAAACTGGAATATTAAGACCTGCTTTATATACTGAACTGTGGTATAGTGAAAACTGCATTATGTACTGAACTGCGGTATAGTGAGAACTGCATTATGTAATGAACTGTGGAATAGTGAGAACTGCATTATGTAATGAACTGCGGTAAATCAAGATCTACTTTATATACTGAACTGTGGTATATCAAGATCTACTTTATATACTGAACTGCGGTAAATCAAGATCTGCTTTATATACTGAACTGTGATATATCAAGATCTACTTTATACACTGAACTGTGGTATATCAAGATCTTCTTTATATACTGAACTGCAGTATATCAAGATCTGATTTCTATACTGAACTGCGATATATTAAAATCTACTTTATATACTGAACTGCAGTATATCAAGATCTACTTTATATACTGAACTGTGGTATATCAAGATCTACTTTATATACTGAACTGCGGTTTATCAAGATCTACTTTATATACTGAACTGTGGTATATCAAGATCTTCTTTATATACTCAACTGCAGTATATGAAGATCTACTTTATATACTGAACTGTGGTATATCAAGATCTACTTTATATACTCAACTGCAGTATATCAAGATCTACTTTATATACTGAACTGTGGTATATCAAGATCTGCTTTATATACTGAACTGCGATATATCAAAATCTACTTTATATACTGAACTGCGGTATATCAAGATCTACTTTATATACTGAACTGTGGTTTATCAAGATCTACTTTATATACTGAACTGTGGTTTATCAAGATCTACTTTATATACTGAACTGTGGTTTATCAAGATCTACTTTATATACTGAACTGCGATATATCAAGATCTACTTTATATATTGAACTGTGGTATAGCGAGAACTGTTTTATATACTGAACTGCAGTATATCACGATCTGCTTTATATACTGAACTGCGATATATCAAGATCTACTTTATATACTGAACTGCAATATATCAAGATCTACTTTATATACTGAACTGTGGTATATCAAGATCTACTTTATATACTGAACTGTGGTATATCAAGATCTTCTTTATATACTCAACTGCAGTATATCAAGATCTACTTTATATACTGAACTGTGGTATATCAAGATCTACTTTATATACTGAACTGCGGTTTATCAAGATCTACTTTATATACTGCACTGTGGTATAGTGAGAACTGCATTCTGTACAAAACTGGAATATCAAGACCTGCTTTATATACTGAACTGTGGTATAGTGAAAACTGCATTATGTACTGAACTGCGGTATAGTGAGAACTGCATTATGTAATGAACTGTGGAATAGTGAGAACTGCATTATGTAATGAACTGCGGTAAATCAAGATCTACTTTATATACTGAACTGTGGTATATCAAGATCTACTTTATATACTGAACTGCGGTAAATCAAGATCTGCTTTATATACTGAACTGTGATATATCAAGATCTACTTTATACACTGAACTGTGGTATATCAAGATCTTCTTTATATACTGAACTGCAGTATATCAAGATCTGATTTCTATACTGAACTGCGATATATTAAAATCTACTTTATATACTGAACTGCAGTATATCAAGATCTACTTTATATACTGAACTGTGGTATATCAAGATCTACTTTATATACTGAACTGCGGTTTATCAAGATCTACTTTATATACTGAACTGTGGTATATCAAGATCTTCTTTATACACTGAACTGTGGTATATCAAGATCTACTTTATATACTGAACTGCGGTTTATCAAGATCTACTTTATATACTGAACTGTGGTATATCAAGATCTACTTTATATACTGAACTGCGGTTTATCAAGATCTACTTTATATACTCAACTGCAGTATATGAAGATCTACTTTATATACTGAACTGTGGTATATCAAGATCTACTTTATATACTCAACTGCAGTATATCAAGATCTACTTTATATACTGAACTGTGGTATATCAAGATCTACTTTATATACTGAACTGCGATATATCAAAATCTACTTTATATACTGAACTGCGGTATATCAAGATCTACTTTATATACTGAACTGTGGTTTATCAAGATCTACTTTATATACTGAACTGTGGTTTATCAAGATCTACTTTATATACTGAACTGTGGTTTATCAAGATCTACTTTATATACTGAACTGCGATATATCAAGATCTACTTTATATATTGAACTGTGGTATAGCGAGAACTGTTTTATATACTGAACTGCAGTATATCACGATCTGTTTTATATACTGAACTGCGATATATCAAGATCTACTTTATATACTGAACTGTGGTATATCAAGATCTACTTTATATACTGAACTGTGGTATATCAAGATCTTCTTTATATACTCAACTGCAGTATATCAAGATCTACTTTATATACTGAACTGTGGTATATCAAGATCTACTTTATATACTGAACTGCGGTTTATCAAGATCTACTTTATATACTGAACTGTGGTATAGTGAGAACTGTTTTATATACTGAACTGCAGTATATCACGATCTGCTTTATATACTGAACTGCGATATATCAAGATCTACTTTATATACTGAACTGTGGTATAGTGAGAACTGTTTTATATACTGAACTGCAGTATATCACGATCTGCTTTATATACTGAACTGCGATATATCAAGATCTACTTTATATACTCAACTGCAGTATATCAAGATCTAGTTTATATACTCAACTGCAGTATATCAAGATCTACTTTATATACTGAACTGTGGTATATCAAGATCTTCTTTATATACTGAACTGCAATATATCAAGATCTACTTTATATACTGAACTGCGATATATCAAGATCTACTTTATATACTGAACTGTGGTATATCAAGATCTTTATATACTGAACTGTGGTATAGTGAGAACAACATTGTGTAAGGAGCATACATGAATTGTGGATGGTGGTGGAGGTGAAAGAAGGAGTATAAACAAAATGCCAAAAATATAATACAAATTTCAGTTTTTGCAAATTTTATTTTGTAGTATCATGGTATCTAAAAGTTAATTTTGGCAAACAATAATGTTTTAAACTAAAAAAAAAATCATACTTAGCTTCATCGTATTTTCTTTCAACCCAAATTGTCATACATTTGATAGACCAATTCAAGTAAAATGGTTTAATGTTGATTACTGGGTCCCATAGACCCATGACAGTTTTATTAACAGCTGTATGACTCTCCTTGAAAAAGTTTCAAAACTGTGCCATGGCAACCATTTAAAAAAACTTTGCATCTGTTCCAATGTTTCAATGACCAAAACAACTGGTGAATGAGTAGATACAATTTACATCATGTATGCAGTCAAGACTAGAAAAAACATTGGATATCAAAATACTTTATGGTCCTCACACAGGTGCTACATTAATGAAAGGTTATGGATCAAGGCATTCCAAACATGCTTCTAAATTAACTTGCCAACTCATGCAATTATGTACAACAGTGTTCCATTATTAAGAGATCAATACTGGTTGAAGTAGCTAGTTAAAGATATAAATTATAACTTGTGTAGACTACATGTAATCGAATGTGTCCTAGCAGATATGAATTAGTTTAGTTTTACTTGCAATAAAACAGCCTGGATATATCTGGAAAAATGTTGAGAATCTGTACAAATTTCATTATTGGATTTGATTAACTGCATTTACAAAAGCAAGTGATCAATGATTATGAATCAATCACATCATGAAATCACTGAAAGATTAGAAACAAGAGTAATTTTAGAGGCACATTATAAGCCTATGTCCTGTTCAATGAATTGCCTTATATCCTGACACCAGGCCAACAAGTCCTAACACTAACCTCTTAATGCTGAATGCCAAGCGAGGTAGCTGTTAGTACTATTTTTGTAAGTCCTTGGAATGATTGGGCAGGGGTTCAAACCCATGACCTCCAATTTCCAAGGTAGATACTCTAACCACTAGGCCACTGGATTGGTTCAATATGTTGTGCAAGTTAACATGTTAGCAGAAACTATTTTTCTATCTTCAGTCACACTGACCTTGACTTTTGACCTCCAAAACAATGGGATTCTTCCTTGACCTAAATGCCATACACAAAGGCTGGGTCAGGTCTGTACTACAGACCAAATGTTATTGTACAAAACTATTTAGTCACACTGACCTTGACCTTTGGGCTCCAAAATCAATAGGTTTATCCTTACCAAAAATGTGTACAAGCCATCCACACAATCAGATTTTTGTTTGGTAACTACTGATGGTGGAGAAATCAACTTGTTGTTTGGAAACCATTTTTCTTTAATAACTCGCAGTGACCTTTTGGGAATGAAATTGATAACATTCTTCCCTACCCCAAGGGCAAGCAATCAACAAAGTTTACTAGATGGTGGACATCTTTAGTTAATTATGCAGAAACATTGGCAACATATGGGTGGAGGGACAACATCATGGATGGTGTCCAGAAATGTGTTCTCATTATTATAGTGCATTGAAAAGTCTTGGTTCAGCATATATGAACAGTTCTTACACAATGGCCATAGCCCAGCCAAATGTTGAAAATTGAATCGACATAACACTTTTTGCTCAGTTTAATAATAAGCCTCTTTAACTCCACCAAGTCCTTCATAAATATTATTGGCTAAAACTTAGATTCGTGGTGGGGGGACGACTACAACTGGACAGAACTTACAGGGATAATACGAACAGACACTGGTAACATTATATGCAACTGGATGGCAACAAGATAAAAACTACTGTCATCTAATTACTGGTAGTAATCTTTATTAATTTTCATTTTCATGACAAGTCTAGTCATACAAGATATAAAGCAAAAGTTAATATTACATATATGAATCAAATCAAAGTATTCTGGGTCTCAACCTACTCGAGTGAATAATCAACAATTTAATGAGACAAGAAAACTGTATTACGAACATGGCTACAAATTACTAACAATAAAAGATGAAACACGATTTAATTGCCCACCGTATTTTATTTCGTTCAAGCTATGTATGTTTAGAAAGTGCCTTTACTATAGCACCGTGTACAAAATTATAAAATTATGCACTCTGTGGTTTGCTTAAGAAAAATGGTGTATCCATTCCTCCAATTTCAGGATCTTGAATTCCTTAAACATTTTTGCCAAGATAATAACAATAAGTGGTAGTTTTCTTTGTACCCGACTTTACTCATTATTATATAAACTGCTGCTTTTCACCCATTTACAGTCTAATCAACCAGTTGTCTTATACATCAAGAAACTATATTCTATGTATCTATCACATGTGTACTGAAAACTTTCTTTCTACCCTTGTACATAAAAAAGCCCTGATCATTATTTCATTATATATATATTATCTCACAAACAGTGTTATAATCTGTGAGTAATTTTATTACAACTCAGAAGAGCATAACATTGAGAGATCACTCTGGGGATCCTTCAGGAGCGGGGGGATCTTATGAAGAGGATATAGTGAGAGGATCACTGTTATGACATCCCTAAACTGCACTGAAGTCAGAGAATATTTGATTGGCTCTTCAGCTTATTCAACAGTGAATTATAGTGAGGGCATACTGGTTTATTCAGTAGTAGTACAGTGATAGAACACTTTACAGGTTATTCAACAGTGAATTATATTGAGGGAACACTGGCTTATTCAGTAGTATGATAGTGATGGAACACTTTACAGGTTTTTCAACAGTGAATTATAGTGAGGGAACACTGGTTTATTCTGTAGTAGTACAGTGATGGAACACTTTAGAGGTTATTCAACAGTGAATTATAGTGAGGGAACACTGGCTTATACAGTAGCAATATCATGAGGGAACACTGGCTTATACAGTAGCAATATCGTGAGGGAACACTGGCTTATACAGTAGCAATATGGTGAGGGAACACTGGCTTATACAGTAGCAATATGGTGAGGGAACACTGGCTTATACAGTAGCAATATGGTGAGGGAACACTGGCTTATACAGTAGCAATATGGTGAGGGAACACTGGCTTATACAGTAGCAATATCGTGAGGGAACACTGGCTTATACAGTAGCAATATCGTGAGGGAACACTGGCTTATACAGTAGCATTGTTGTGAGGGAACACTGGCTTATTCAGTAGTATGATAGTGATAGAACACTTTACAGGTTTTTCAACAGTGAATTATTGTGAGGGAACACTGGCTTATACAGTAGCAATGTTGTGAGGGAACACTGGCTTATACAGTAGTATTATAGTGATGGAACACTTTACAGCACTTTTCAACAACACGATAATGAGGGAACAATATATAACATATTCATCTGCATTTAAGTGATAGCGCACTTCATGGCTTATTCAATAGCATTATAGTGAGGAAATACTTTAAGGCAACCATCAACAGAATTACAAAGAGGAAACTATTTATTACTTATTAAAAAGCATTAAAATGATGGAAATATTTATTGCTTATTCAACAGCATTATAGTGATGGAAACATTTTTTTGCTTATTCAATAGTATTATAACGAGGAAGTACTTTATGGCATCTAGCATTAACATTATATTGAGGAAACCATTGATGTCATATTTAACAGTATTATAGTGAGGAAACAGTTATGGTTTATTTAACAGTATTATAGTGAGGGAACACTTGATGGTTTATTTAACAGCATTATAGTGAGGGAACACTTGATGGTTTATTTAACAGAAATTATATTGAGGGAACACTTGATGGTTTATTTAACAGCTTTATAATGAAGTACTTTATGGCATTTAGCAATAGCATTATATTGAGGAAACCATTGATGTCATATTGCATGGTATTATAGTGAAGAAACATTTATGGCTTATCCCACAGCTTTATAATGAAGTATTTTAGGGCATCTAGCAGAAGCATTGTATTGAGGAAAACATTGATGTCATTTTTAACAGAACCATAGTGAAGAAAAAGTTTCTGGTTTATTTAAATTCATTAGAGTTAAGAAACATTTATGGCTCATTCAACAACATTATATTGAGGGAATATTGTATGGAATACAAGCAGTGTGTCTGCTGTATAAATATCTCCACCCAACCCCACCCCAATATATCTTTGTGGTATGAAAGTGTCAGAAGTACCATTAACAAGATCCCCAATGCCTTTCTTAGCTCTGTTGTATAAGCATATGGGTCGAGTGACCAAGCTATCAGGATCCCACTCTTCTGTATGGGTCAGTGGAAGATGCAGGCATGAGCACTGTCAGGGGTCTAAGGATATAGCACAGTGGAAGCAGCATATTAGCATTGTGTTAAAAACAGGACCCTTCAATACAATGTACTAGGATGTCATATCCCTGTATAACTCAGTACTGTAGTATGAATGTTTGGATGAGTGCCCGAGGTTTTAGGACCCATACACCCAATCAGTCAGTGGTAGGAGAATATGGCCAGTGTGCCTAGGTACTAAGTACCCTCCTCTACACACTGTATAGCTCAGTGGTGAAAGCACAGGGTGATTATGTTATCAGAATCCCATCCACCCCTGTGCAGTTAGTGGTCATGATCTTACGGACAGTGTGTCAGACCTATCAGTCTCACCCACCCCTGTACAGTCCAGCAGTAGGAGTATATAGGTAGTATGTGAGAGGTATTATGATTTATCCCACCCCATTTTTCTTTTTAATCAACATTTCATTTCCAACATGTTGACAAGTAATTTCAAACTTGTGTAACAAGAACTCTACATCAACAAAAACAAACAACTAAAATGCATGGAACAATTAACCCTATCAAGCAAGGAAAACTTTCATCGCTGGAAGAACTTTTAATAATTCAACCAGAATTACATCAATGCTTCACAGTTTGTGAAAGTTGCAGTGACACAAAACTTCCCAGATAAAAGAAAGAGCATCAAAAAAAAGCTAGACTTACCCGAAACTGCTCCAGATAAACAGAACACAGTTCTTTATCTTCCAACACCTCGTTCTTGCTCGTCTCTTCATCCAGACGCTCATAGCTATTTTCTGTGGACTCCAACCAACGGATGAACTCGTCAAGTGCTAGGTCTAACTGCTGTGGACTCATGTCTGTTTTCTGTACTGCTTTCAAGTTTTCTGCCAACCTTTGAGAAAAGAATTACTCTGTTCAGCTTTAACGACCTTAAATTTGCTCCCTTGCATTTCCAAGTTAAATATGAAAACAAGAATTTCTCAGAAAGTAAATAGCACTACACAGAACCAGGTCGGCCATTACATAATGTGCTAGCAGATCTAGATGGATGCAGTTTGTAAGAATCAATCAGTGAGAACAAACAACATCACATTATATCATGGCAGACCATAGTCTATGTTGTCAGCAGTTGGACTCCATTTGTGAGTATATAGTAAGTACAGTCAACAGGTGGAAAAAAAAAACTAATGTTAATTATTCTCACATCACTTCTTTTGTTTTTAAATGAAGCAACAAAATGAAGAGAGCAAAGCCAGTTTTACCTTGAAAGAAAATGTTACCAACTATTTACAATTTCTAAAATTATAAAAAATTACCCCACTCCCATGATGACTTTCGCCAGGCAACTCATTAACCCACTAATAATACAGGGTCAGACACAGATCCCACTTTTATAAAACTAGAAAATACCAGCCAATTGGAACAATTTGATGAATGCAGAGAAATTGTCATCAAAACCAGTAAAAGAATCCTTGAATATCATTTATTTTATCATTGAAAATGATGGTTATTACTCAGAAATCTGAATCAACATCATGAAATGCTTTGCTTATAATAGGTCATTTATTTTTCATTCCAAACAACATTCTCAGTACATGGTAAATAACAAAGATTGATGAAATTTCAATTAATACAATTCATGTATACTGGAGTCAATACTTAACAGATACATTGACGCAAGTATTGTCGAGTGAGATACGTTGTTTAAGTTTCAATCTTTTATTTTGCTTTTGGTGCAATCATCATAAGTGAAATATGCCAAGATGTATTAAAATGAGAAAAATGTCAATCTACCATCACAGCCTTGTTCAAGACTTCTGATCTTTGATTTGCGGAAATATCTGAAGCATTGTTCATGATCTGCTCTGTATTATCATGTTAATTATATATTTCTCAATTAAATTTTAAAAAAAGAGTGAAATAGCAGAGTTATTAGGATTGTATAACAAACCTGTGAAAGTGTTAGTGTTGTGTGTCTCATTTTAATTGATCCAGTGAACACTGTTTTAAATATTGTTATTTAAGTAATGTGATCAAACTACTGTATATTAGCCTACTCATTTACAACTGTTATCATAGAGAAGTAGCCAAGTGAAATGTACATTTGGTGAACAAAATGCTTTGTATCACAGGTGTGGTTCATTCTGGAGATGTGATTTCCAGAGTTTCTAGTGAACTTAAAATTCCTGTATTGGAAGATGGAGATTTCTTCAAAATGAGAACAAGTTTACTATAACTTGCAATGAAATTATGGCATCAATATTTTACTCAGGTTTCGTCACTGATGTAGTTTCATGAGATAAATTTCACAAGGTTATAAAAACTGATTCTTGTTTTGTTGTGAATCAACAACAAAAATCAGTGACGTCATACACAGTGTTTCATATGCACATAATGAATTGTTGAAACCTTACTGTCTAATGTTGTAGAACAATTTTTTAAATTAAAAAATGAAGTATCAACATTTACAGTGTCTTCAAAAGATAAATATAATATCCCACTATTGTGTTAGTGTGAATCAATAAGTATGAAGTGATGTAATACAATGTTTTCGCATATCATGGTAAGCATCCTTCAGAGATTTGGTATCTTGAATGTAAAGATAACGTGTACAAAAAAGAAAAAAACTTCATTCAAACTCTTTACTGACAATTATTTTCAATACTGCTGTATATTAAAAAAACAAGTTGTAGCCATTTAGCCATTAAATAACCCTATTACCACACTCCACCAAGTTTTTCTCAATGACCAGTGGAGAGGGCATTCCTATCTTAATGTCTTTGAGGTCCCTCAGAAACTCAAGCCTTCACTTATAGTACAGTAATGTTTTTGGACCCTGCTGAACACAAGCTATTTAAGGAGAGGTGTACCAAGAATTTCCTATAGCCTACCTGTTAAGAAGTGTTGACCACCTGTTCATGGCACGTTCTAGTTTCAGCTTGACAGAGCTTGTGTCATCCTCCCTGTATTCCTCCACCAACTTGTCAGCCAGTCTCTTTAGACTGTCTGCCTTCTCCTGCCACTCCCTTACCTCACTCTCCAGGGTCTAGAAACAAAGAAGCTGAGATCTTAGGCATCTGAGAAAAACATACACTAACAGTGTAAAAAATACAACTTCACTTATCCAGATTACAGTCAACAACAAATTATCTGAACATATTCTTCTCGTTATAACTGCATTTTTGTTTTCTTCATTTAAAACACAATTTGAGTTTAAGGATAACATGGTAAATGAGGTGGTAATGCATCCGACTTTCAATAAAGAGTAAATCTTTACTGTAGAGTTTTAAGAAAATCAGTCTGGAATCAAATAACAAGATAAACCTGTAGTTGCATTAGTAGGTGGAGGAACAATGGGGGAGGAGGTATAGCAGTTGAGATAGTAGTAGCAACATTAGTAGTAGCGGTAGTATCAGTACTAGTGGTTGTTGCAGGGTTTAATGCCATTTTTCCGCACAAGATAGGCTATGCATGGCAACCAGTATAAATGGTGGAGGAAGAACATGGGAAAACTCCAGGAAGAACCACCGACCCACAAGAAGTAGTATTGGTAGTAATAGCAGAAGCAGTAAGTAGTAGTAACAGTAATAGCAGTAGCAGTAGTAGTTTTAAAAGCAGTAGTAGCAGTAGTATTAATAGTGGAAACCGTAGTAGTAGTAGTAATAGCAAATATAATAATAAATAATAAAGGTAACAGCAGAAATAGAAGTAACAGCAGTAGTCATAGTTGTTGATGCTTTTTGGTGTAAGACCATTTGTCAGTAGACAATAGGCTACACATGGTGGGCAGATTAACTGGTGGAGAAAGAATGTAAGAATCACCAACACACGTCTAAGCCCACGATTACAGCCTATGCATAGAGCAATGAGATGGGAGTAATTGGTAAATGGGAGCACTTTCAACAACTTGGACACCACATAGTAGCAGTAAATATAGTAGTAGCAGCATAACAGCCATAGTGGTAGCAGTCATAGTAAACATTTGTAGAAGTAGTAGCAGAAATAGTTGCTGCAGTAATGATAGAAGCAGTTGTAGCACTGCTTCGATGGCCTTGTGGTTAGTGCATCCACCTCAGATGAGGGAGGTTGTGGGTTTGATCCCCAGCTGAGCATACCAAAAATGGTACTAACAGCTGCCTCGCTTGGCGTTCAGCATTATGAGGTTAGTGTTAGGACTGGTCAGCAAGGTGTCAGGATAATGTGACTGGGTGGGACATCATTCTACATGTCTGCGGCATGATGCCCTAGTGCTAAACATCACTATCAACTGCCACACTGCAGACATTGTAGCAAAATGACTGAAAAAGTGTTAAAGCTATGTTAAAAATCCAAATCTCACACACAGTAGTAGTAAGAGTTGATGCAGTAGTAGTATTATAAGCAGCAATCTGCTGCTGCAGTACTATTAGATGAAATAGTATTATTAGTAGTAGTTGTAGTAGTAGCAGTAATAGTCATTGTACCTTATTCTGACTGATAAGCCTCTGTGTATTGCATTTTTGCGGGGAAGTTGGATCAGAATTAAGATCCTCTTCCACCTGTGCAAGCCAGCGATCAAATTCTGCATACAACTCATCAAACTGGCGACATTCTAACAGCATGTCATCAAGCTCCGTCTGCCGCTGTCTCATCTTCAACATAACCTGATCCCAATCCTTTTGAAGTCTGTCTACTAAAATAATGGAAAATATCAGTCAACATTTTCATCTTTTTTGTGCTGAATGGTCAAAATGGGCTGTAGAGATTTCTAGAAGATAGTCTTTTTCAAAAGCTGTGGCAAATATATATATATATATAATACAGATATAGAATACAGATCATATGGTGAATGACAGACTTTTCAAACCCTGGGACCCAATCCAATTTGTGCTTAGAGCAGGAGCCAACTTTCATTTAAAGCAGTGGGAAAAAATGATTTTCAAATTGTTACATCAATCTGTACTTTACTGTATGTCAAAATCTGATTAAATGTGGTTGGCTATAAAATATATTTCTTGGTATATGGGCTACTGTGTGTAAGAATTATTGAAAAAAAGAGAAAATTTTCCCTCAGATTTTATATGGTCTAACAGTAAGAATTAAAATGGCACAGAACTCAATTATGGAAACAATAGGCACGTTTAATAAAGAATGAATTAAAAACTTCTGTTGCTTTTGCTTTAAAATGATGCCCCAGCTCCCAACATAACATTTGCCTTATGAAAACTCAACGACAGATAGCCATAAGGTCCTTTACACATAAACGAAGTCAATGTTTTATATCACAAATATAAATAGAATCTAGAAGACTATGCAACTTACAAAGAAATGTGTCAAGTCAAAGATACAGCTATCAATACAGTACACCTTTGATTTTGGTTCAAGATACAAAAGAAAATGAAGCTAATCAGGAACAAAACTCCAGTCAATACTTTGATGGCAAAAAGCAAAATTAATTTTTTTATACTGGGCTTCCTGACGTGAGCTCCAGATTAAATTTGGTAAAAGACCATTCAAGCCTTCAATAAAAAACCCATGTGGGTCTGACTTTACTCATATGGTTGATATCTACCTGATCAGTAGTAAGCCAACAAACTTGTTTCAGTAGGAAGCTGTAACTTCTTCTTATACTGTCAATTGTACTTTTGTAGGTAACACAACAGCATTATCTGACCAATACTGAAAGGCCTCTATCAATACTTTAAGGCCTCTACCAATACTGAAAGGCCTCTATCAATACTTTAAGGCCTCTACCAATACTGAAAGGCCTCTATCAATACTTTAAGGCCTCTACCAATACTGAAAGGCCTCTATCAATACTTTAAGGCCTCTATTCAAGAACTTTTTATCAATGACGATCAATTGCTGCTGAGCAGATTTTGAATAGTTATGTAATTTTTTAAATATTTTTTAGTAACAATCGCCATTTTTGAAGGCAGACCTGTATCATCTGTAAAAATTGGAAAAGCCTCCATGCCAGGACTCTTGTTTTTAGATTTGGCTTAATTCCGTGAACTGCTTCTTTTTTTAATAAGTTTAAGTTTGTATAGGTTTCTCTCTTATTAATAATGTGCTCAAAATTTTCATTGCAGATTTTGAAAAGTTGGTTTTATATTTTTAGTAATAATGGTCATATTTATTGGTGGATCTGCATTATTTTTATGTACAAATTTGAAAATCCTCCATCTCCAGGTGCTTTCTGCAAAATTTAAGTCAAGTTCTGGTGAGCAGTTATTTAAGGGAAGATTTTTTTTCTATTTTTTTTTTTTAAAGTCGCAGATGAACATTATTCATTCATTGCTGAAATCCATCTTTCTGTGGATGCTTTCTGAAAATTTGCTGGTTTTTGGAAAGTCGTGTAAAGTATTTCCTCTTTTATTAGCAATTGCAGCCAGATTAGAAGAGGATCAACAATACCTGTAAGACAGGAATTTTACATATTGGGTGCTTTATTGAATTTCATCAAAATTATTTTGACAAGTTTTTGAGAACATGTTTAAAGCCTGTTTTATTTTAAGTAACAGCAGCCATGTTTGATGGCTCAGCATAATTTGTAAAAATGTGAAAAACCCTATCTCTAGCTACTTTCTGTTGAAATGTGTTCAAACTCTGTCAATCATTTCTTAACTAGTACTTTATTGCTTTCCTTTACCTACTTGTTGGCAGGTCGACATCATTTCAACATCTGAAAGTCCTTCATGCCTATTAATTTCCATAATATTTGGTCAAATTATATTTCGTGGCTTTTGACAACAGGTCACTTTCGAAAAACATCATTTTTAATAAAATGGACACACTGAATGAAGAATTAGCATCCATTACTGTAAAATCATGTGCAAAATTAACTGAAGTCGTTTTTAACAGGAAACTGAAAACAATGATTGTGAATGGACAGAACACACAATGAACAATGGAATAAGGACCTTTCTATAAACACACATGGCTTACTGAGCAGACTAAAAATTCATGATGAACATGATGGATGTATAAGGGTAACAATATATAACCCCTGGAATAGGCACACAAAAAGTTTTCATAAGTGTCTTAGACTGGTTCTGTCTTGATGTAGGTGTGAGACTTGCCTTTATCTTTGACTGATTTCTTGTCTGCTTCATTGGTACTGTTCTTGTGGAAATTTTCTGCCTTGCATGTAACTTCTTCCAGCTGAGGCCGCTTGTTCTCAAAGTCCTGTAAGAGACTCTGCAGAAAGTGGTATGGGGGAAAAAAATCACAAATTTGAATACATTGCTGTAAATATCATTTAGCAATCTGCAATTCTGCAGTTATTAGTCATGACTTTAAGACAAAAATTTTATACATTAAAAATGCAAGTTTTATGGGAAGATAATCAATGCAACAACCTAGATTTTTATTACCTCCTACTAACATATGAATAACATTAATCAATTTTATTTCCCAGTTATGTTTCAAAATGAAAGTAGCATAGTTTGATTCCCATCATATTACAAAAGAAACTTCTTGAAAGACCACCCTTTCTGCCCCCCAAAAAGTCTTTCAAGACAAGTGGTCTCTCATAACAGGTCATAACACTATATAATCAATAAATCTGTGCACCAGTGGTCTCACATAACAGTGGTCTTTCAATGCAGGTTTTACTGTACTGACAAAACAATTAGGATTTATCTATGATGCATCAAATGATTCCAAGCTTCACAGATGAGTAATGTATATTATCTATCTTGGCATCAGAAAGCATCAAAAGGATAACATTTGAAAAAATATTGATAATGCTGTGAATTTCTGGAATAACCGTCTTGTATCTGAGGATCTGATTATGTTAATGGTATTTCATAGTTTAAACTGATTTATGCACAGCCCGTCAAGAAAGATATTTTCAACAGTTACTTGATTAAATATCCTCAAATCTCAAACTGTATTTTCTTGCTTATAAACTGGCTCCAAATACATGAAATATTTAACCTGATCTGCCTTCATATAATGCACTGACAGATCAAGGTCTATGTTGGTGTTCCAGAGATCACTTCTAACTGCATAGATCCAGATATGACATTACATAATGTGCTGGCAGATCTTGGTCTATGTTGGTGTTCCAGAGATCACTCCTAACTGCATAGATCCAGATGACATTACATAATGTGCTGGCAGATCTTGGTCTATGTTGGTGTTCCAGAGATCACTCCTAACTGCATAGATCCAGATATGACATTACATAATGTGCTGGCAGATCTTGGTCTATGTTGGTGTTCCAGAGATCACTCCTAACTGCACAGATCCAGATATGACATTACATAATGTGCTGGCAGATCTTGGTCTATGTTGGTGTTCCAGAGATCACTCCTAACTGCACAGATCGAGATATGACATTACATAATGTGCTGGCAGATCTTGGTCTATGTATTCTGCAGTTGGTCCAGACCTGAAGGTGAGTATGTACAAGATTCATGTGCCAAGTCTTACACACTTATAAAAGTTCTGACAATACAATAGTCCCCTCACTGTAAGTCTCATGTTAACACTGCTCCTTATATAAGTCAGGTAGTCATGGATCCCATTTTATTACTGTATGTAGTAACATAAATGTATGTATAATGTACATTGTTATAATGAGGTTTCACTACAGGGCAGTGTAATGTACATCATTATAATGAGGTTTCACTATAGGACAGTGTAATGTACATCATAATATTTCACTCTAGGGAGGTGTAATGTACATCATTATGAGGTTTCACTACAGGACAGTGTAATGTACATCATTATAATGAGGTTTCACTACAGGGCAGTGTAATGTACAGCATTATAATGAGGTTTCACTATAGGGCAGTGTAATGTACAGCATAGTGAGGTTTCATTATAGAACAGTGTAATGTACATCATTATAATGAGGTTTCACTATAGGGCAGTGTAATGTACATCATTATAATGAGGTTTCACTATAGGACAGTGTAATGTACATCATTTTAATGAGGTTTCACTATAGGGCAGTGTAATGTACATCATTATAATGAGGTTTCAATATAGAGCAGTGTAATGTACATTATGAGGTTTCACTCAAGGGAGGTGTAATGAACATCATTATGAGGTTTCACTATAGGGCAGTGTAATGTACATCATTATAATAAGGTTTCAATATTGAGCAGTGTAATGTACGTTATAATGAGGTTTCACTATAGGGCAGTGTAATGCACATCATTATGATGAGGTTTCAATATAGAGCAGTGTAATGTACATTATAATGAGGTTTCACTCTAGGGAGGTGTAATGTACATCATTATAATGAGGCTTCAATATAGAGCAGTGTAATGTACAGCATTATAATAAGGTTTCATTATAGAACAGTGTAATGTACATCATTATAATGAGGTTTCACTATAGGGCAATGTAATGTACATAATTTTAATGAGGTTTCACTATAGGGCAGTGTAATGTACATCATTATAATGAGGTTTCAATATAGAGCAGTGTAATGTAAATTATAATGAGGTTTCACTATAGGACAGTGTAATGTACATCATTATGAGGTTTCACTATAGGGCAGTGTAATGTACATCATTATGAGGTTTCATTATAGAACAGTGTAATGTACATCATTATAATGAGGTTTCACTATAGGGCAGTGTAATGTACATCATTATGAGGTTTCACTACAGGGCAGTGTAATGTACATCATTGTAATGAGGTTTCACTATAGGGCAGTGTAATGTACATCATTATGAGGTTTCACTACAGGGCAGTGTAATGTACATCATTGTAATGAGGTTTCACTATAGGGCAGTGTAATGTACATCATTATAAATGAGGTTTCACTATAGGGCAGTGTAATGTACATCATTATAATGAAGTTTTACTATAGGGCAGTGTAATGTACATCATTGTAATGAGGTTTCACTATAGGGCAGTGTAATGTACATCATTATGAGGTTCACTATAGGGCTGAGTACTCTATATGGCTATCATCGACATCGGCAAGTGCTGTATATGAAATATTATTATCCAAGATATTATCCAACTCAGCATCACATTGTCTAGGACTCAGCATTAATAACGCATTATGTAATAGAGTATAAGCTGGCTTTATATTTACATTAAGTGTGCTGTTAATGCCTCAAATATTTACATTAAGTTTATACTCTGAAAGCATCTTTTCGATTTGGGGCAAACATTTCCATTGTAGAACGCAGTACCATTTAAAGTTAAGGATTTATAAACACACAACATTACCAATAGCTTAAGACTCAAACAACTTCTACATTACAAAATAAATTAATTTGTATAATGAATTAAATTTTGTTTTCAAGACAAATACTGACTGCCTCCAGCCATACAATCACCACAACCTATAAGCAACATTCTACTACACTCCTAAGTCAACCCCCCACCCCCATGCTGATATTCCCTCATTTCTCACAAATATGTATAAACCTGCTTAACCAAGTAGAAGTAAAAAAAAAATTTGCCACTGTCACTAATCTATAAAAGGAGGACTTTCCTTGATTTGTATATTGTTACACTGCTAGCGACATTCATTTATATGTAGATTGCAACAGTGTTACTGATGACATACTTTAATTTATACATATTCATGTAGATTGTTACAATGTGTTGTTGATTCGTTCATGCATGTGTGTGTGTGTGTGTGCATGTGATTAGGATTTTTAATGTAGCTTTAACAATCTTTATCGCTACAATATCTGAAGAATGGTAGCTTATAGTGATGTCTACCACTATACTTTTGTTTATACATATTCATGTAGATTGTTACAATGTGTTGTTGATGACATACTTTCCTTTATACATATTCATGTAGATTGTTACAATGTGTTGTTGATGACATACTTTCATTTATACTTATTCATGTAGATTGTTACAGTGTGTTGTTGATGACATACTTTTGTTTATACATATTCATGTAGATTGTTACAATGTGTTGTTGATGACATACTTTCATTTATACATATTCATGTAGATCGTTACAATGTGTTGTTGATGACATACTTTTGTTTATGCTTACTAATGCTGTTACAATGCTGTTAAAAGGGACAAACTTAGAGACCTAATAATGTTTTGTATCTTGTATGTTTTCAGCATGATTTTATGTTTTCCAATTTCATTGTTTTTGTCATTTGTTTTTCTGTAGTGTAGTTATTCATTATAGATGGTGTAAAGTGCTTAGAGCTTCTAAAGTTTAGGGGCTATAGAAAGTCCTCATTATTATTATTACAATGTGTTATTGATGACATACTTTTGTTTATGCTTACTAATGCTGTTACAATGCTGTTAAAAAGGACAAACTTAGAGACCTAATAATGTTTTGTATCTTATATGTTTTCAGCATGATTTTATATTTTCCAATTTCATTGTTTTTGTCATATCGTTATAGATGGTGTAAAGCGCTTAGAGCTTCTAAAGATTAGGGGCTATAGAAAGTCCTCATTATTATTATTACAGTGTGTTGTTGATGACATACTTTTGTTTATGAATACTCGTGCATCAAAATTACTTGTGTTGATGACATACTTGTTTATCCACTCTTGCATATTGATAAAATGGTGTTTATGACACCAGTACTTCAGACCTGCCAACCCTAAAGAGATATTTTCAGTAAGTCGGTCAAAATTTTTCAGAAAGTTAGACCAATTTTCAGCAAGGTGTGAAAACTTATGTTCTGGCAACAAGTAAAAGTTTATATCCAATAACAATTACAATAAATAGCTACTGATGTGACTGGTACTAGGTACTTTTGCACTTTCTAAGAAACTTCTGGTCAAACTCCATTTTTGAAGCATTCTCCCCCCCCCCCTTTACTTTCATGACTAGTAGTGCTTCCAAGGTATCAACAGACATAGAAGATCTGGATTCTCTGTTCTTTCCCACAAATAGTCTGAAGATCTTTCAGTTCCATTTATCTATTCACACTTTCATCAAAATAATATATGTCCACTAATAAATCGTTCTAAAATAATAATCAGCACATCAGCCCCCTTTTTAGCTGCTAAATGTACCAAATGGCATGAACACTTAGATACACTGAGGAATTTACCTTAGTTATATGTCCAAATACACCTTTATTATAAACTGTTATCACTGAAGCATTATCTGATTTAAAGCCAATACAGTTATTCCAACTTATGTTTCTCTTTTTCAAATCATCATCCAATAATATGAAAATATTTTCCCCAGTAGAGGCTCCATCACATGTTGGAACTGACAAAAGTGCTTCAGTTACACCCCCATCTGTGTTATCAAAATATCTAACAACAACTGGGTACAGTTTCTCAGAATCATTGCTACCATTAGTTGCTATACTGAAAGGTTGGGATGAAATATTGTTAACAATATCTTCCTGTATTGACTTGCACTGTTGTAATACAATAGCAGTAGTTTTTGTTCTGCCACACTGATAACTATTTGCTACTGACAATTTGGGAAACATGCATCTGAATAGTTTAGAAGAATGAGATGCAGCAATTGCAACATTATGCTCAACCGAAGAGTTTGTAAAATATACTTCAGCCTTAATAACTGCCAATTCAGTTTCTGACACTGCAGATCCAAATCGCCATAGAAGGCAGCGACTTACAACTTGATTTCATTGCAACGTATTCTGTATGTTTTTTTGGAATTCACGTGGCGGCGACAGTCGTCTCGCCCACAGTGGGAAATGTTCAAGTCAACACGACATTACGTGCAATAAATGTAATGGACACCTTTTTCTAAGCATGACCAGGTATCCTAGTAATCTGTTTTATAGTTTTTCAACCACTGTTTCAGCTTTTTATGATGCTGGTTGTCCTCTCCACCTTTGCCGCATTTTTGTTGGAAAACATTTTCAGACGACCGGATGACAAAAGGAAAAATGAAGTCTAGATCAGATGCACGCTTCTCGCGAACACAACAGGCTGGTTTAATGCATCTGAGGTACCACTATATAGTTAGGCTGGTTCCCAAACAAAATCCACTCAGTCTAAGATAAAACTCCAAATCCAAACACAGTCTAATACAAAAATCCAGATCCGGAATGAACCAGTACAAAAAATATCCGTAACAGAAAAAAAAATGTTCATATTTCTGTACTTTTCGCCATCGTTCCATAAGTCCGTAATTTTAGTGTTTTCTTCATAAGACATACGGCAAAATTGTAAGAGTTGGTAGGTCTGGTACTTGTTTATCCATACATAATTAGATTGTTACATTGTTGTTGAATACATATTTTTGTTTATGCACACTCCTGTAAATTCTTACACTGTACTGCTGATATGTTTATGCATTCTCATGCTGGTTGTTACACTTGTTGTTTACTGCATACTTTTGTTTATGCATTCCCATGTAGGTTGTTATTAAACATATAGTGTCACCCTGCTATATAACACCCTTTGTTATAACATGAATTTAGATATATGATCAAGTCGAGGCTCCCAAAATTATATATACATGTTTCTCTTACACCAAAAAAAAAAAAAATTCTTCTTAAAACTACAATATAAAACTTATAAAATGTTTAATATTATTTTAGGGACAAGACTATGAATTATACTATAAAATGTTTAATATTAATTTGGGGACGACTATGTATTCTACTACAAAATGTTTAGTACTATTTTGGGGAAAAGACTGTGTACAAATTTTACAATAAAATGTTAAGTATTATTTTGGGGACAAGACTGTGTATGAATTCTACAATAAAATGTTAATTATTATTTTGGGGACAAGACTGTGTATGAATTCTACTATAAAATGTTGAGTATTGTGGGGACAAGACTATATTCTACTATAAAACGTTAAGTATTATTTTGGGGACAAGACTATGAATTCTACTATAAAATGATCATGATGTGGCTCCTGACAAATTTCATTTACATTTATTTTAGTCTATGCATACTCATGTACATTTTTACTCTTTGTTATTGACGACATACTTTTGTTTATATATATATACCTCTGAAAAGGAGGGCATTTCAACACAGACAGAGACAGGTAGACAGAGGAGTGGAGTTGCTCAAAGCTTGCAACAGTGCTCAACCACCAAATCAAACTCCATCTCTATTTATTATAAATATAAATAAATTCTAAGTTATTAGAGTGGTCTTTAATCGTAAGCTCAGACAGTGTAACGTTTGGTTACGTCTGCCACCGAATGTGTTTTTTCTTAACAATTTCAGTTTTGCTGATGATGTCAAGTCCTTCTATAGCAGGTTTAAGGAAATTATTAAAGATATGTGAACAATACGCATTTGAGAATGATATAATGTATAATACAAAAAAATCAGTATGCATGGTCTTTCAGACAGCTTCTTTCAAGTTACCATCTCCTCCCCTTGTATATCTTAACGGCAATGCTCTTATCTATGTCAACACTTATACGTATTTGGGTCATATTTTGAAATCCAATCGGTCAGATAATGAAGATATGATGAGACATTACCGATCTCTGTGTACTTAAACAAACATGCTTTTGCGTAAAATTCAAGAATTGTTCATTGCATATCAAAATTAGATTATTCAAATCTTATTGCTGCACCATGTATTGCGCTCCTCTGTGGACAAACTTTAGTGAATGTGCGAAAAGAAACTAGTTATTGGTCATAATAATAGTCTTCGTTTTCTATTAGGTCTTCCAAGGCGGAACAGTGCCTCCAACATCTTTGTAAATTATAATGTATTCAATTTTGATGAAATGATGAGAAAGTATGTATTCTCAATGTTGACAAGAATATCTAATAGTAAGAACTGTATTTTGAAATCTCTTTGGAACTATGACATTCATGTAAATTCTCATATTATTAGTAGATGGAACAAATTACTCTTTAAATGCGTCATTTAATTTTTATTATTAATAATGCATGACGCAGTTAATAGTTGTAGATGTTGCTATATATGTATGTATGTATGTATGTATGTATGTATGTATGTATGTATGTATGTATGTATGTATGTATGTATGTACTTTTGTGTTTAAATTTTTTTATATTTTTTTTATTTTTTATAAAACTTTATTTTTTTAATTTAAAGGTATGGACTTTGTAGTCTGAAATAAAGAATTCTTATCTTATCTTATTACTGATGAACCATGTATTATGCAAGTCTGAATAAAAGACAAGGTCCAGCTAGACAACTGGTGTGCATGAGAAACATCTGTCTGTACCTGCAGATGCCCGAGTTGCCATTCAATGTCAGACACAAGAGTTGAAATGGCTTCAAACTCAATCACACCAATAGCATGCAAGTTATCTACACAGCTATGACCAGTGGCAGGGTTAGTGCAACAAGCCTACAGAACAGGAAACAAGCATACCATTAGTATAGCATTAGTATACATCACTAGTGACTAATTTCAGTGCCTTCTCATGGCAATGTACCTTGTTTTAAGCTTTAAAAAAGTTTACATCCCAGGGAGACTTTGTCATATTAATTATTTTTCCTAAATCAAATGTCATATAATGAGAGCTATCAAATTTACTGCATATATAAGCTTGTTAAGTTGACTCGAACTGCAAACAACAAAAATCCTGATCTTCTGTAGCATATTGTGCTGGTAATTCAGGGCCTATGCTGTTTTTATTATTATTATTATTCGATTTGAACTGCACAAACCCAGATATGCTAATACATTTTGAAAGTACAGATCTGGGTCTGTGTAGCTGGCAGTTGGACTTAAAACATTAAAATTTCAATGACATTATTATTTTGCCTTAATTGAAGGCGCATCTAAGAAAAACTGTAACAAGCATTGAAGTAAATATTTTTCAGCCTTTTAAATAGTTGATCAAAAACACCAGATTATTGGTAAGCACAAGTGAATAGTGTAATTAACAATTACTTAGCTCACGTCTACTTGTACAATTCCTTCCTCGATTTTGAAACCATATCATGCAGAAAAACAATTCAAATTAAAGAGATCCTTTTTTGAAAAATGTACCCAGATCAAATAGTTTGCTGAAATTTCAAAGAAAACATTACCTTTGAAGCACTGATTATTATCAAAATGTACTAAGCAAATGGAACAAAACAAATTAGTCTCAATCATGCAATACAATTATTTGATGTTTTGTTCTCCAAAGCTGTACTTTGGAGGTGACTTCAATAACGCATGCTCCCTACATCAAAGAAAGCCGACTACAATCTTCAATAACAACAAAGAACCTTTATTCAAAGGGAGTCAGTACAAAACTTAAATAAAAGCAATGGAATCTGATGGATTGTTTTGTTTTCAAACTTGTCTGCATTAAGCACATTTACTGCACAATGAAAGTTTTTGCAGGAAAAAGTTTATGCTTATGACTGCTACTGACCACAGCTTAAAATGCACACTTTTACCGACTTGGTATGTACTGAAAAGTAAATGTGCTTCATTATTCATTATGTGATTGTGTGATTTTTTTTCCACTGATTACAGATCTATCTGACCTGTGACAAAATCACTGAATATTTTAAATCTGTGTGTATGCATATTTTCAATGGAATTACATGTATTATAGATTCAATGTATGTGATGAGATTCACAGGTGAGTACATGGTGTTGATACTCTATTCATGCTATACATGTGATAAACAGTAAACACATATGTACCGATTTGTGGCTCTCTGAATAAAGTAAAATATCATATATGCCTTCTGTTTTCACTCTAGGTGTATCTCTCATTTAATATCCATCAATTTAAGATGGTAACTGCGCCAATGAAGCACATATTTAAAAGCCTACATCATATGCCTATCCCCCGCCCCCTCCAATATTTTGGGGTACATGCATAATTTTCTTCAGTTGACTGACCTGGTTGCTTATAACATGATTCATTCTATAACACAGTAAGGTTCTATGGCTCCCAACTACCATGTTATAGCGAGGTCACGATGTATTATTAGGACAAATATTAAAACGGTCAGTTTCCATCTTTTGAAAAACTCACATCCAGTATGCACTGTTCAGGTTTATTAAAGAAAGCTGCTGTGTGCACAGTATTTATTATAACATATGCCTGAATATAAAACAGAAGGCTGTAGCAGGTGACAATATTCAATATAGAATACAGGATTGATATACAGAACTTTTATTCCTTTTCACTCTACTTTATACATACTGTACAAAAACTTGTACTATACATATTCCAAGGTGCTTTAAGGCCTGTAGTTACCTGCAGTAGGCACTCTTCATGTCCCTCAAGCCACTGTCCTTTTATGTTCATTGCCTTGACTTGGCAATCTGAAGAGCCTCTAACACATTATGTTCCATTCTACTTCAAAAACTGATTTTGATTTTTTACGAACTAACAAGAAAACCTTCTCACACTGATCATGGCACATGGAATAGTTACAACTGAAACCAGTACAGCATTCAAAATTGGGTTCCCCATCCTCCAGCGGTTATCTGATATTTCCCCATTCCACATTCTATTTGCTCAGCAATGCATGCCATGTGATAAGGTTGTGTGTAAAGTTTCAAGAAGAGAGTTTAGGAGGAGTAGCAATAGTGAACATGCGCTAATGGATGGATGATGGACAAACAAAAAGCCATCTGATGAGTTCTTCTGATCCAGAGCTGTCCCATGATCTCTTCTGTTCAGCAAAGCTAAAAAGAATCAAGCTAGTTGGCCCAATTAGTCATGTGTATGTTTGAAGAGTGAAACAAATCAACATTCTGCACATAGTGTATATTAGCAGAGTTTGCATGCAAGACATTACAAAGCATAACATCTGAGCTAAGCAATGCTGTGAAAGACATGACAGCCACAATGAAGCATACATTGGCAATTTTAACCAAAGTTGGACAACTTTAGCAAGACTAATTTTATCCAAAGCAAAGAGTTATCTTTCTTTCTTGACTGACCTTCTGTTTTTGTATCGTCTGCTCAATATCATTGATGTCCCCAACAGTCACATGCTGTGTGCGAAGCATCTTCTCCAAGAGAGTCAGCCAGTCTCTCAGCTCTGCAATGGACTTGTGAAAACCTGGCCATGGGGAAGGTGCAGACCTCTGGGCCTCCACTTTCACTAGAAGATAACCAAATGCAATCTGCTTTATATTATCCTAAGAGCAACTATAATTATACACAATCAATGACTCTAATAATTTGATCTGACTGTTTGCTTTTGTTAATTTTCATTAATTCTTGTGTATGACTACTTGCATTTTTTTAATTTTGTTTAAAATATAACATTATTGCAATTTTAATGAAAACAGTAAAACACAAGTCTTGATAGCAAGAAGATGACGCAGCTGCACAGGTTTCAATTATGTATTTCATCACTTTTTGTTGATTAACTAATTGAATAAACTTCATGTAATGTAGATGTGAAAATCCATTCAGGAGTAGAAATACTCAGGGACCAAGATGACGGCCAGCAAGGTCAGAGCTCCAGTAACTCCATCCTTTTATTTTATCTTAATGAGTTTTAAACATAATGTGAATATTAATAGAGTAGCTTGTTCAGGCAATGGAGTTTCATCCACACTTGTTTTATACATTAATACATCTGACACAAAAAAAGGTCATTTTAATACCTGAATGCTTTGTTTACATATCATGCACAAGCGATTCAGGTACGAAACAGACTGACCCAATAAAATGCAAAATTATCTACAAACCTACTGTAAAAGAAGCACAAAATATCTGTTATGCCTTTTTCCTCTGCTGTGGTGTTGTACATTAACCCCGATCCTCCCAATGGCAGTGTAAATTTCCCTGCATACAGTGTTACACTAGTCTCAGATCAAGAAGCAAGGTAGTAAATTGTGACCTACATGACCAATGGACTCGTATCAAAAGGACTGTGCATACAACATGCACACAATATGACAAACTTGTCTCGTACCAATCAGAATTTTCATATTACTGTAATAAATGTTCAACTAGATTGCTAACTCTCTACAACAATCCATTAGTGTTACACCAAACCACACTGCCTTTGGCAGTTTCAGAAAATAGTCAATGTTTCAAGCATAAAGGGTTACATTGTATAAAGGTCAATGCTAGATAATTTCTACCAAAACAATCAGGATTAAAAAATCTTGAACTGTTTCTTTATTGTAGTAATTAAGACTTAGCATTCTATCTAAGAAGAAATTAGGCATTCTTAGTAGTATTACCAATCTTGGACGTTTTATTGAGTGAAATTCATTTATTTAATTATTCATTGAAATTAGTGCTCTCAATACTTCAGATTAATTGGAAATAACAGCTGTTTGGAATTACTGTGAATTAATTCAAAGACATTTTGATATTTAATAGCCATTATGGAATTGACATGAATTCATTTAAGAACATGTGAATTTACAGCTATTTCGGAAATGCTGTGAAATCATTTAAAGCCTTATTCAGATTATACGTGTGATTCATTCCATACTATGAATATATTAATGATCATAATTCAGATTAGTTTTCAGATTACTTGATCGAACTATGTTGCACTTAAGGATTTCGTTCACCACAGTACATGATACGTTTACTTCTTCACTTTGTATTTTAAGGAAATATATAATATTTTTCAATTATATAAAACTTGTATGTTTTGCTCATTATTGCTGCATATTTTAAGACCATTTTGTCACAACACAGTAAAACAGACAATACAGACCTAATCTTCTGGCCATTATAGATCATGGTTTATTTTGCTTGCTGGTGGACACAAGTATATATGGCAGTTAACAATTTTTGTTTTAGGAAACTTTTACCCCATTTTACAATACCTTTAGTAAAGACCTCATGCACTGAAGAGTCTAAAGGGACTGGTTCAAGAGCTTCTGCCAGTTCCCTGATAATTTTCCAGTCTGAATTCAAAGCATCTATTCTTTGCTTTAGGTTCTCGTGGGAAGAACTCTCTTTATCTCCAACTGGATAACTCTGGGTCAACTGTGTAAATGTCTGATTCACTTGGTCCAAGTTTGCTTGATGGGCATCAACAGCACTCTGGGTGGTCTGAAAATTACAATAAACAACTAAACATCTCATAAAATAAGGAAGTTATATTACAAATTCCCATCAGAATATTTATAAAGTAGATGTTAGAAAGTACAACAATTTTAAATGTTATTAATTTTACATACATGCATAGTAATGAAACCAGACCAATAAATCTTAATGATGCATCTCTGTTCTGCCATGTCAAAGCAATTAAATCTCTCCCTTGATAACTCCAGCACAACAGGGTAAAAAAACATGTACTGTAGCACACGTGAGGACACTAGTTACCTTTGAAACTTAAGGGATGGGCATTGATAGTGCGATTCAACAGAACATAACCAAATGATCAGGCAGAGATGCATTTATTTCTGTATGGAGAACTGCTTTATATAAATATTTATCAATATTCATGTGCAATGTAACCTAATGTCAACACTGCAAGAGACATTACATGCCCTCAAAACAATCAAAGATTTTGTTTTGAAAACTTCATAAATTGATTCTGGTTTAATCAAAGAACGTTTTGTATTTTATTCTTCAAAAAATTCTTTCTTAGACTATTTGATATAAATCTGGAAAAAATGTTGCATGTAAATGTTGCATGTAAGTTGGTCAAAGTATGATGTGTTGCCAGAATTCTGCATGCGACTACTGTATCCAAAAAAAGCAGGATTTTGAAGTTTTCAGTAAATTTGCAATATCTGATAAATTTCATGTATGGTGACATAAAATACAATATCCCCTCACTATCGGACTGACACGCATTAGACTGTAAAGTCTTGATTTACGTTTTACCATTGTCTTACTTCACAAGCTGAATTATTCATAATGGCAAATTAAACTTGAGTCACTTGCAAGTTGAACAGCAGGATGAACACAAAAGCAAAACAACTCAAATATCTCAAACAGGAAGAATGACCAGTAAACAAAATTATTTAAATCTGTACAAAAGTATGATTCCTTTTGCGGACAGCCATCTCAGTGCTTTTAAACTCTAAATCTACCATGTAAACATTGGGGCTACAGTACTTCCACTGTAGCTCATCACAAATGTTTTTGTTTTTTCTAGGGTTTAACGCCATTTTTCAGCGCACAATAAGCTATATATGGCGGCCAGCATTATTGGTGGAGGAAGAACCTGGGAAAACCCCCGGAAAGAACCACCGACCCACGAGAAGCTACTGGCAATCTTTCTCACATAACTATATTAGCCGAATCTTAGACTTGAACCCACAAAGACAGAGGTGAGATGGCAGTGATCTGTAACGGACAGCGCTTTAGACCACTCGGCCAGTATGAGTATGATTTGGATTTTTATGTAGCTTTAACAATTTCTCAGTCATACTGCTACGCCTGCAGTGTGGTAGTTTATAGTGATATCCAGCACTGGTGCGTCATCACACAGACCTGTAGCATGATGTCCCCCAGGATGACCAGTCCTAACACTAACCTCTAAATGCTGACCTTTTGTAAGTTTTTGGTATGACTCAGCCAGGGTTTGAACATGCAACGTTCCACATCAAAGGCAAACTCTCAACCCACTTAGGCCACCGAAGCAGTTGTTAAAGGAAATAAAAATGATATGCGTATGGATATAATAATTGGAGGGAGAGGGGTACAAAGTCAATAGCTATAACATATTTACCCAGTCCTACGATGTAAGAACCAACCCTGATGGTAACGATGGGGGTAGGGGATAGATACCAACCTTCCCCCATCGTAACTGTCAAGGTAAATGTTTTACTGTGCATGACTATTCGACTCCATCATTATAACCATTTACAAATAGTCTTAATTTTATCTGCATGTACCCCTGTAGTCAGCCTAGCCTGTTAACTCAATAACCCCTGGAGATTTTTGTCATTTTCACCTGAAATGCAAGTAGGAAATACCTTTTGGGGACCACTTCTGAATACATTCCAATAAATCGGCTTGCAAGTGATCTTAGATTAGCCTGTGGCTTAATTGTGTTAGAAAGGTCTTTCATTGGCTATTTCGCTCCCACATGTGCTGAAGGGTAAAATTTATTTTCGGGGTTTTTTTTTTTTGCTTATCGAACCCATCATTTTTGCTTATCAAACTCATCATTTTTGTCTCCTGGTGACTTTTCACTCCAAATTCTCATCTTATCCCACGTTCTGTTGAGAAGGTTCTCAAGTTTGTGTGCAGTTTAGACTGATCTGCCTTTGATCTGCAGCCAAAAAGACTAAAATCCAACACACAACTGATTTCAACACAATTTCAACCACAAGCGAATTTTGGCTTTAAAAAATTGGTCTAAAAAAAGTTGGTGTTTGTCCCTCTTTTTTTTGTAATGCGACCAAAAAGTCCAGATTATTTGGTACTATTGTAGAGCTACATCTGTCTGTTTCTGTAATACCACCCACTTTATTGTATTTTAAATGACCTTGATGCTACAGAGCTTGGAAGTAGAGTACTAGCTCCCGACTCATAAAGAGATAATGAACACAAAAACAGGTTTTTAGAAATGTAGAAAATTGGTTACTCACATGTCTGAACGATAATGAATTGGTCAAATCATGCTAAAAATATCCGTGAAGGTACTAATGCTCTACTGGGTGAAAAGAATTTCTAAGAATTCAAGATAAGACCATTCCTTCCCTTTCACTGTTGATTGTTGAAACCATATCTGATATTTTCCAGCAATAAAAAGATTTTCAAATTAACTGTCGTGTTAGATATGTTTGATGTCAACTTGGAACCATTTCATTTAGGACCAGTAACAAGTCTTTTGGTGAAAACCAAATGTTGTTTGTTTTTATGGTTTAACGCCATTTTTCAACACAAGATAGGCTATACATGGCAGCCAGTATTAATGGTGGAGGAAGAACCTGAAAAACCCCGAAAAGAACCACCGACCCATGAGAAACTACTGGCAAGCTTTCTCACATATCCACATTGGCCGAATCTGAGACTCGAACCCATGCAGACAGGTGAGATGGCAGTGATCCATAACGGACAGCGCTTTAGACCACTCAGCCACTCAGGGCCCCTCCAAATGTTGTAATGATCATCCATTCTGGGGAAACACAGTAAAACCTGTATTGAAAGACCACTGCTATGTAAGACCACCTGTCTTGAGAGACCACATTCTCAATGCACAAATTTATTGATTAATATAGACTAGTTTATGCCAATTCAACCTGTTGTAATTTTGGAGGGGGGCAAAAAAGATGGTCTTTCAAGATAGGTTCTACTGTAGTGACAATTTGTAAGCCAGTTATTATAAAAGTCACAGACTGACATCATTTTTATGTTAGTGAATGCTTGGTTAGTTAAGTGTGTGTGATCAAGATTGTTAATGTAGCTTTAATAATTTTTCAGTCATATCGCTATGATGTCTACAGGAAGGCAGTTTACAGTATGTCTAGCACTGGGATATCATGTCACAGATATGTAGCATGATATTCCACCCAGTCACATTATCTTGACACCAGACTGACTAGTTCTAACACTAACCTCTTAATGCTGAGTGCCTAGTGAGGCAGTTTTTAGTGCTATTTTTGTAAGTCTTTGGTATAACTGGCATCATTTTCATGTAGTGAAAATCTCGTCATAATAATAATCCCTCATCTCAGACTTTAATATTCAGTTATCACACCCAACCTATTTTATAATTTGAATAACAACCTTGGCACCCTAAATATGCATAAATCCAATCAAATATAAAACCAGTCAAAAATGAAGTAGGATATAGTAAATGATTTCTAAAGCTTCTCTTCAGCTTTCAAAAGGTTTATTTCCACCCAAAACATCTGACATAATGTCCTCATATGTGTATAATTACTTGTGGATCAACAATAATAGAGTCCAGTTCATCCAGAGAGGTTGCAGATTCTGTGTGCCGCTGTTTCTCTAGCAAGTTTTGTGTATCTTTCACCCAGGAGTGTAACTCTATTAGTGATGCCGAAAAGGAACGAAGCTTTTGAAGTCTCTCTTCAACATCATGCCTCCTCTTGGAGATATCGCCCACCACCTGTATAAGAAAATAAACAATTTTAAGCAATTCCACAATGTCATGTCTCATCTTGGCAATTGTGCTCATCACCTCTACAGGAACTAAGCAGTTATCAAAGTAATCAATACTATGCATCCACTATAAAATCTCTCTTATCTACAAACAGAAAGAACAACGATACTATGCATTCACTATAAAATCTCTCTTATTTACATACAGAAAGAATAACAATACTATGCATTCACTATAAAATCTCTCTTATTTACATACAGAAAGAATAACGATACTATGCATTCACTATAAAATCTCTCTTATTTACATACAGAAAGAATAACGATACTATGCATTCACTATAAAATCTATCTTATCTACATACAGAAAGAATAACAATACTTTGCATTCACTATAAAATCTATCTTATTTACATACAGAAAGAATAACGATACTATGCATTCACTATAAAATCTCTCTTATTTACATACAGAAAGAATAACGATACTATGCATTCACTATAAAAACTCTCTTATTTACATACAGAAAGAATAACGATACTATGCATTCACTATAAAATCTCTCTTATTTACATACAGAAAGAATAACGATACTATGCATTCACTATAAAATCTCTCTTATCTACATACAGAAAGAATAACGATACTATGCATTCACTATAAAATCTCTCTTATTTACATACAGAAAGAATAACGATACTATGCATTCACTATAAAATCTCTCTTATTTACATACAGAAAGAATAACGATACTATGCATTCACTATAAAATCTCTCTTATTTACATACAGAAAGAATAACGATACTATGCATTCACTATAAAATCTCTCTTATTTACATACAGAAAGAATAACGATACTATGCATTCACTATAAAATCTCTCTTATCTACATACAGAAAGAATAACAATACTTTGCATTCACTATAAAATCTATCTTATTTACATACAGAAAGAATAACGATACTATGCATTCACTATAAAATCTCTCTTATCTACATACAGAAAGAATAACGATACTATGCATTCACTATAAAAACTCTCTTATTTACATACAGAAAGAATAACGATACTATGCATTCACTATAAAATCTCTCTTATCTACATACAGAAAGAATAACAATACTTTGCATTCACTATAAAATCTATCTTATTTACATACAGAAAGAATAACGATACTATGCATTCACTATAAAATCTCTCTTATCTACATACAGAAAGAATAACGATACTATGCATTCACTATAAAAACTCTCTTATTTACATACAGAAAGAATAACGATACTATGCATTCACTATAAAATCTATCTTATCTACAAACAGAAAGAATAACGATACTATGCATTCACTAAAAATCTCTCTTATTTACAAACAGAAAGAATAACGATACTATGCATTCACTATAAAATCTCTCTTATCTACATACAGAAAGAATAACAATACTATGCATTCACTATAAAAACTCTCTTATTTACATACAGAAAGAATAACAATACTATGCATTCACTATAACATCTCTCTTATTTACATACAGAAAGAATAACAATACTATGCATTCACTATAAAATCTCTCTTATTTACATACAGAAAGAATAACGATACTATGCATTCACTATAAAATCTCTCTTATCTACAAACAGAAAGAATAACGATACTATGCATTCACTATAAAATCTCTCTTATTTACAAACAGAAAGAATAACGATACTATGCATTCACTATAAAATCTCTCTTATCTACATACAGAAAGAATAACGATACTATGCATTCACTAAAAATCTCTCTTATTTACAAACAGAAAGAATAACGATACTATGCATTCACTATAAAATCTCTCTTATCTACATACAGAAAGAATAACAATACTATGCATTCACTATAAAAACTCTCTTATTTACATACAGAAAGAATAACAATACTATGCATTCACTATAACATCTCTCTTATTTACATACAGAAAGAATAACAATACTATGCATTCACTATAACATCTCTCTTATTTACATACAGAAAGAATAACAATACTATGCATTCACTATAAAATCTCTCTTATTTACATACAGAAAGAATAACGATACTATGCATTCACTATAAAAACTCTCTTATTTACATACAGAAAGAATAACGATACTATGCATTCACTAAAAATCTCTCTTATTTACAAACAGAAAGAATAACGATACTATGCATTCACTATAAAAACTCTCTTATCTACAAACAGAAAGAATAACGATACTATGCATTCACTATAACATCTCTCTAATCTACAAACAGAAAGAATAACGATACTATGCATTCACTATAAAATCTCTCTTATCTACAAACAGAAAGAATAACGATACTATGCATTCACTATAAAATCTCTCTTATCTACAAACAGAAAGAATAACGATACTTTGCATTCACTATAAAATCTCTCTTATTTACATACAGAAAGAATAACGATACTATGCATTCACTATAAAAACTCTCTTATTTACATACAGAAAGAATAACGATACTATGCATTCACTATAAAATCTCTCTTATTTACATACAGAAAGAATAACGATACTATGCATTCACTATAAAATCTCTCTTATTTACATACAGAAAGAATAACGATACTATGCATTCACTATAAAATCTCTCTTATTTACATACAGAAAGAATAACGATACTATGCATTCACTATAAAAACTCTCTTATTTACATACAGAAAGAATAACGATACTATGCATTCACTATAAAATCTCTCTTATTTACATACAGAAAGAATAACGATACTATGCATTCACTATAAAAACTCTCTTATTTACATACAGAAAGAATAACGATACTATGCATTCACTATAAAATCTCTCTTATTTACATACAGAAAGAATAACGATACTATGCATTCACTATAAAATCTCTCTTATCTACATACAGAAAGAATAACGATACTATGCATTCACTATAAAATCTCTCTTATTTACATACAGAAAGAATAACGATACTATGCATTCACTATAAAAACTCTCTTATTTACATACAGAAAGAATAACGATACTATGCATTCACTATAAAATCTCTCTTATTTACATACAGAAAGAATAACGATACTATGCATTCACTATAAAATCTCTCTTATTTACATACAGAAAGAATAACGATACTATGCATTCACTATAAAATCTCTCTTATCAACATACAGAAAGAATAACGATACTATGCATTCACTATAAAATCTCTCTTATTTACATACAGAAAGAATAACGATACTATGCATTCACTATAAAATCTATCTTATTTACATACAGAAAGAATAACGATACTATGCATTCACTATAAAATGTATCTTATTTACATACAGAAAGAATAACGATACTATGCATTCACTATAAAATCTCTCTTATTTACATACAGAAAGAATAACGATACTATGCATTCACTATAAAATCTCTCTTATTTACATACAGAAAGAATAACGATACTATGCATTCACTATAAAATCTCTCTTATCTACATACAGAAAGAATAACGATACTATGCATTCACTATAAAAACTCTCTTATTTACATACAGAAAGAATAACGATACTATGCATTCACTATAAAATCTCTCTTATTTACATACAGAAAGAATAACGATACTATGCATTCACTATAAAATCTCTCTTATTTACATACAGAAAGAATAACGATACTATGCATTCACTATAAAATCTCTCTTATCTACATACAGAAAGAATAACGATACTATGCATTCACTATAAAATCTCTCTTATTTACATACAGAAAGAATAACGATACTATGCATTCACTATAAAATCTCTCTTATCTACATACAGAAAGAATAACGATACTATGCATTCACTATAAAATCTCTCTTATTTACATACAGAAAGAATAACGATACTATGCATTCACTATAAAAACTCTCTTATCTACATACAGAAAGAATAACGATACTATGCATTCACTATAAAAACTCCCTTATCTACATACAGAAAGAATAACGATACTATGCATTCACTATAAAAACTCTCTTATCTACATACAGAAAGAATAGCGATACTATGCATTCACTATAAAATCTCTCTTATTTACATACAGAAAGAATAACGATACTATGCATTCACTATAAAAACTCTCTTATCTACATACAGAAAGAATAACGATACTATGCATTCACTATAAAAACTCTCTTATTTACATACAGAAAGAATAACGATACTATGCATTCACTATAAAAACTCTCTTATCTACATACAGAAAGAATAACGATACTATGCATTCACTATAAAAACTCTCTTATTTACATACAGAAAGAATAACGATACTATGCATTCACTATAAAATCTCTCTTATTTACATACAGAAAGAATAACGATACTATGCATTCACTATAAAAACTCTCTTATCTACATACAGAAAGAATAACGATACTATGCATTCACTATAAAAACTCCCTTATTTACATACAGAAAGAATAACGATACTATGCATTCACTATAAAATCTCTCTTATCTACATACAGAAAGAATAACGATACTATGCATTCACTATAAAAACTCTCTTATCTACAAACAGAAAGAATAACGATACTATGCATTCACTATAAAAACTCTCTTATCTACAAACAGAAAGAATAACGATACTATGCATTCACTATAAAATCTCTCTTATCTACATACAGAAAGAATAACGATACTATGCATTCACTATAAAATCTCTCTTATTTACATACAGAAAGAATAACGATACTATGCATTCACTATAAAATCTCTCTTATTTACATACAGAAAGAATAACGATACTATGCATTCACTATAAAATCTCTCTTATCTACAAACAGAAAGAATAACGATACTATGCATTCACTATAAAATCTCTCTTATTTACATACAGAAAGAATAACGATACTATGCATTCACTATAAAAACTCTTATCTACAAACAGAAAGAATAACGATACTATGCATTCACTATAAAATCTCTCTTATTTACATACAAAAAGAATAACGATACTATGCATTCACTATAAAATCTCTCTTATTTACATACAGAAAGAATAACGATACTATGCATTCACTATAAAATCTCTCTTATTTACATACAGAAAGAATAACGATACTATGCATTCACTATAACATCTCTCTTATCTACATACAGAAAGAATAACAATACTTTGCATTCACTATAAAATCTATCTTATTTACATACAGAAAGAATAACGATACTATGCATTCACTATAAAATCTCTCTTATCTACATACAGAAAGAATAACAATGTTTTTCTTTTTTTAAAAAAGAGACAATATTGGAATAGTACCAAAAGTTACAAATTTCCAAATCCTTCATGATCTCATAAATATGTTATTGCTGTCTCGGTTGGGGGTTGGGGGTGGGGAGAGGTGTGTCTGTGTGTGCATGTCATATATAAAAACTAAAAGCAAAACCCCAATTCTCAATTCATTTCTGCTAACAGAAAAGTAAAATGATGTGAATTGCAAGATACCAATGATAAAAACTTTCAAATAATAATTAAAGATACTTTTGTATTGAAAATAACAACCCAAAACATAGATGCTGGAATTAAAAGATACTTCCCTTGGAGTGTCCTTGCACATGCATTAAGATAAATCATATCTTATATCATTCCAACTGCAAAACATGGGAGGTAATTCAATAACTAAAAGATTCTTACAGTAGACAGCTTATTTACCCCCCCCCCCAACAAAAATATTACATCTTTCTATTAAACTGTTGCAAATGAGGATATACTGTCAACTAACTTTTACAATATATTCAAAGTTGTCAAGAGATATCTCAAATGAGTGATTAAGTCACAAAAGGCCCCAAAGTGAAACAAATCTAAACTTCAAAAATGAAGCAGAAGAAAGAAACCCCCATGAAAAGGCACATCTATGTCCACTGGACCGTGCTTACACCAAACAGCATCAGCATATGCTACATGAAGCTTGAGCTTTGCTAGAACTTCTAATGTACATTCTGAAATAATCATGGACATGGTTCTTGTGGTTGATTTCATTTCGTGGTATTTCTGAATGTATAGCTCTATGAAAATCCAAAAGTGATCTCAAAAGATTCATCACTTTGTCCAAAAATATACTGGTGTGATTCAACCTTTTAAAGGCATGTTTTATTTAAAATGCAGTTCAACATAGAAATGGAATTTAATTATGTCAAACAGTTGCTGAACCAAGTTTGTTACACTAGATGTACAGTAAGACACAAACATGTGATTACTACAGCTTGATGTTGTTGTAGGGTTTAACGCCATTTTTCAGCACACAATTGGCCATACATGGCGGCCAGTATTAATGGTGGAGGAAGAACCCAGGTAAAGACTCAGAAAGAAACATTGACCCACAAAAAGTTACTTGCAAGCCTTCTCACATACCCACATTGGCCGAATCTGTGACTCAAACCCCCATAGACAGAGGTGAGATGGCAGGGATCCGTAACAGAGAGCACTTTAGACAACTTGGCCACACGGGGCCCGATACTACAGCTTGATGCAGGGCCCTAACAAATGACTAATGATCCTACAGATGCATTTTCTGTGAGGTGCAATGCAGGTTATATTGCTTGACAAACACCTTCATATCAAAAGAGGCTGTGTAACATAGTAGCAGACTCTGAAGACTCAGTATTACAAAATTCTGGATTCAAGTCTTGCCCTGGCCATTATTGTTGTCATTTTGAGCAAGGCAGTCAGGGCTAGCTGTAAGATTCATGCTAAATTCTAAAAAAAAATGGAACTATATAATAAACACACTGCATAAAATTCTGGCATCACATCTGCAAACACTACCTTTAATTCATCAAACCGATCCCCATCCACCCATTTTTAAAGAATGAGGTTGGGAATTTTCCTCAATGGAATGGATATTTAAAACTCTTATGCTCCAGTTGACACAGCTATAAGTAATCAATAGCATCTGTTGTTGTTGTAGTAGTAGTAGAGTTTAACACCATCTTTCAGCACATAATAGGCTATACATGGCGGCCAATATTATTGGTGGAGGAAGAACCTGGGAAAGCCCTGGAAAGAACCACCGATCCACGAGAAGCTACTGGCAAGTTTTTTCACATAACTACATTAGCCGAATCTTAGATTCGAACCCACGCAGACAGAGGTGAGATGGCAGTATCTGTAATGGAAAGTGCTTTAGACCACTTGGCCTCTCGGGGCCCCCATGAGCATCTGTTAGTTGATTAATTCAGGAGAAGTCTTGCACTTTTTGGGCCGATTCTTATGGCGATGAAAGATTTGAAAATCATGCTATACAAGAAAATTTGTAGTGTGTGTACTGTGAAATTACTCTGCAACAAAATCTTCTAGAAGTCGTGTATGCAAATCTTTGGAATATATTCTAGTTAGGCTTTTTTCCTCATTCAGGCTTCGGATGCAGAATAAGCTCCCGATGAGTCCTCTCACAAGTCAAAAGAGGCTACTAAAAAATAAAAACTTTATCCCCTTAGAAATGTTTAGCTATGTACTGAGACATTTTAAAAAGAGTGCTAAAAAATTAGACTTTGTATTTTAAGGATTTTACCCTTGTTTCGTTTTACTTTTGTTTGTTCGTGTTTTTGGAATACCAAAACTTAATCAACACTGAATAGCCAGGATTGTGCCGATATGGTATTAAACCATACATCTGTAAATGCATCTTGCGAAATATGAGTGTTAAACCTCATATTGTGTCTCATACTATCAATGATCCACTTCCCGAGATGTATTCATGTTAAAAATATTTAGTATACATTGAAGATACGAACAATGTACTTGTTTCATCAAACAATGAGCAAACTGAATGGACATTTCAAAATGAAACCTTAAAAGTATACTGGTTTATGTTGGATATAACTTGGTTACTAAACTATGGAGCAGTATAACTGAACAATGTCACTAGACAAAACTAAAAGTGACCAACAGAAAGACAGAACTAATACATCCTGAAAGAATGAAATGATTGACGGAAGACACACAAAAAAAATAGTCACTGAACAACGCACATGGAATGATGGAACATATATGCAGGCAATTCTTACCTTTTGAATCCATTAAAATGGTTTTTCTCTAGTTATTTTATTCTTACAGGTGTGCAAAAGTAAATATAATTTAGCTATCTGTAGCTGAATACTATATATTTTAATCATGTGATGTCATTGCAGTCACACTATTCCATTTATTCTTTTTTTTTATCTCTCCATTCTGTATTTAGTGCAAACTGAAAGAACATTTGCACTGCACAGATAACTGGTGAATGGATATAGGCTAATCGTACTCTTTCACAACCTGGAAGTCAGAGTACAGGTTTTAATCTCCACTTTCTAAGCTAATCCAAATTATGCAATCTAACGTGATCTTATCATCAAAGAAAATCCTGCGGCCCATAATACAAGTGGGCTTTAGAAAAGTTTAAACTTGTAACCATGAAATAGTCATAAATGGTCAAATAACTTATGATGACCTGTAACATAATTGTGTAGCATGCAGTACTAACCTTTGTCCACCTGCCATTGAGATTATCCAGGTCCCTTTTAATGTTTTCCTTGTCCTGAGGGGACAAAGTATCTTGGCTAAGAAGGGTTTCTCCATTTCTATTTATAGTATCCAGGCTCTGCTGTTTAGCAACTACATCATCTTCACGATCCTAAAACAAACAAAAATGACGCTAATGATGGCATTGATGTAAACAAGAGTGATTATAAAAATTTTCATCAGAGTAAGACTGAATTTTAATTTTACAATAAGCTACTATCAAACATGTACAACTGAGAGGACCATATGATTGTTTAATGACAATAAGCTAGATCAAAACAGATGTGACCTATGATCCATTATCAACTTTGATTCAACACCAAATATATATATATATATACAATGAAATTAATATGAATATTACTGCTTAAGCATGCCAGTGATTTGAACATAGATAGCTGAATTCAATCCTAAATTAATGCAATCTGTTGTTGTGGATAGTGGATCACACCAAACTCACTTTCATAATCAATAATTAATAAAAATGAGCATTTAATATAGTGAATATTGTTTAAAAGCTCTAAGTGCTTTACAACATCTATAAAGATGTGACTACAACAACAACAAAATTAAATCTACCATAAAATTAGAAAACATAAAGTCATGCTGAAAATATTTAAGGTAGGAAACATTATTAGGTCTTTAAGTTTGTTCTTGCAGTCAAAAATGGCGAGTTTTAAGAGCACTCTTGAAAGGGATTACTATGTCTTTGTGCCTAATTGAAATGGGCAATTCATTCCACATTGCTGGGCCCTGGTATGCAAAAGAACGTTGTCCAGATGACTTCGTTTTCACAGCGGGAATAATGAGTACACGATTGTCAGAAGAGGAGCGTAAGTATCTTGCTGGTGTGTACACATGGGTGAGGCATGATAGGTATGTTGGACTGGAGTCCATCAGTGAAACGTGGCAGTGAACAAATTTTGTGTTTGATTCTGGATCAAATGGATAGCCAGTGTAGGGTACAAAACAGTGGGGAGATCTGATCTGATCGAGGTACTCCAAGGATGGTCCAAGCATCTTTGTTTTGAACTTTTTGAAGTTTCTGGAGTAGATATTAAGATGAACAAGACAGAATTGAGTTACAACAGTCCAGTCTTAAAATTACTAATGAACATACAAGTGTTTTAGTGGCATCATCTGAAAGATATTTGAGAATGGAGCTGATGTGTCTCAGCTCAAGATATGCAGCTTTGCATATGTTCATGACATGGTGCAATGCAAGAGTACCGTCTAGAGTAACACCTAGGTTTCGTACTGACTGTGTGAATTTAATGTTGGTGTTGCTGATATTTATTGTCTGAGGTAAAGGATGTGAATGAGAAAGTCTTTTGTGTTGTGATCAGAATAGCCTCAGTTTTATCATCATTCATCTGCAGCTTGTTACATGTCATCCATGATTTCACTCCAGAAAGCACCTCTCTACTCCATGGATGGTAGCATCAACTTCAGTTGAGTGGCTAGAATTGTATATTTGGGCATCATCAGCGTACAATTGTTGAGACACTGGGTGATGATCTATGACACTTGAGAACGGCTGAGTGTAAAGAATGAAAATAACAGGTCCAACAACAGACCCCTGTGAAACACCACAACATAGATCAAATGGGCTGGAGTGTATTCCATTTGCAGATACAATTTGTGTCCTGTTGACACACAGTAAGGCTGTATCATGAATTCCAAATACATACTGGAGAAGGTGAAGTAATACATCATGGTCTATTGTGTCAAATGCTGCAGACGAATCAAGGAGGGTGAGGATTAAATCTTTCCACTATCCAAAGCAGAGAGACTGTCATTAACTACTTTCAGAACAGTAGTTTTCAGTACTGTGATAAGGGCGATATGCAGACTGTTCATTGCTAAAAAGACTACTAAAAAAATGATGCTCCAACAACTATCATTACTACTATGAATAATTCTTTATTTAAAGATGACAACTGGAATTAAAATACACAGTCTCTTTGGATAACTCAAATTAACATACACTAGTCTCCCAGGGATAACTCAAATTTGCATTCACTAGTCTTTCAACTGTAACATGAATAGCATAAACTTGTCCATCATCTGTAACTTGAATTAAAATTAACTAACCTATTATGGATAAGTTTAATTGGCATAAACTAGTCTATTATGGGTAACATGAATTGGAATCAACTGATCTATTATGGATAAGTTTAATTGGCATAAACTAGTCTATTATCGGTAACATGAATTGGAATCAACTGATCTATTATGGATAAGTTTAATTGGCATAAACTAGTCTATTATCGGTAACATGAATTGGAATCAACTGATCTATTATGGATAAGTTTAATTGGCATAAACTAGTCTATTATCGGTAACATGAATTGGAATCAACTGATCTATTATGGATAAGTTTAATTGGCATAAACTAGTCTATTATGGGTAACATGAATTGGAATCAACTGATCTATTATGGATAAGTTTAATTGGCATAAACTAGTCTATTATGGGTAACATGAATTGGAATCAACTTATCTATTATGGATAAGTTTAATTGGCATAAACTAGTCTATTATGGGTAACATGAATTGGAATCAACTTATCTATTATGGATAAGTTTAATTGGCATAAACTAGTCTATTATGGGTAACATGAATTGGAATCAACTGATCTATTATGGATAAGTTTAATTGGCATAAACTAGTCTATTATCGGTAACATGAATTGGAATCAACTGATCTATTATGGATAAGTTTAATTGGCATAAACTAGTCTATTATCGGTAACATGAATTGGAATCAACTGATCTATTATGGATAAGTTTAATTGGCATAAACTAGTCTATTATCGGTAACATGAATTGGAATCAACTGATCTATTATGGATAAGTTTAATTGGCATAAACTTGTCTCCCATGGTTAACTTTAACTTGCATAAACTAGTCTTTCATGGGTAACCTGAATTAACCAAAGTTTGTCAAACATGGGTAACTTGAATTTGCTTAAACTAGTCTATAATGGGTAGCTTGATTTAGTATAAACTAGTATCCCATTAGAAATTACCACACATCCGATCATCACACCATTAATGATAGCATGTCAATCCTTTTCTGCAGTTATTATGAGCCAAACTGCTATAATATCAAAACAGAAAATGACTGGATATTGTGGCAACTAGGTTAATTTAGGTGAAATATTGGTAAACCTACCTTGACTTTCTCCAAGACTTCTTCCATGAACACCTCTTCAGGTTGGAGTGTTGTGCCCAGGATGTTTTCTGTCTCATCAAGCCAGAAAAAAAGCTCATCCATATCCTCAGTAAATTCACTCGTTTTCACACCTTCAGTTTCCAGGCTTAAAGAAAAATCAACACAGATTTTTTTTCTTCATTATCATATGCTATTTTGGCACAGATGTTAAATTTACTGATGAGCTCTTCCTGTTCAGCAAGTTGTTTAATTATTATTTAGGATAATACACTTATTAAGAACAGTGGAAGAAGAACAAAAATATGCCCCTTTACCTGTAAAAATGTCACATCCAAAACAAAAGTCAATCAAACATGAAAATTAAATCATAGTGACCTAGTTCATTGGGATTCTGTTGTTGTTGTAGCAGATGTATCATAGATGATTACTGTAGTTTTAATTAAGGTAGTTTAAAATCTGTGCATAAATATTTATCAAAATTTATAAAGCCACCATCAGAATTATTATTCAAAGACAGCAACATGTTGTTGTTGTTGTTGTTGTAGGGTTTAAAACCTTTTTTCAGCACACGATAGACTATACATGACGACCAGTATTAATGGTGGAGGAAATAGCCGAGAAAATCCCCAGAAAAAACCACAGAGCCACGAGAAGCTACTGGCAAGCTTTCTCGCCTACCCACATTGGGCGAATCTGAGACTCGAACCCAAGCAAACAGGTGAGATGGCAGTGATCCATAATGGAGAGTGCTTTAGACCACTCAATGCCCACTCACTGAGATGCATCAATCATACTAATTTTCATGAATGCTGGTCAAATAGGGTTCAAAATACTGAAAGTGAAATGACTGGAGAGATAAAAATAATATACTAGTCATTTAAACATGAAAGTAGTATAACAGTAACCAAATTTAGCCTCTCAGGCATAAGAAGTAGGTCACAATGTACTAGGTTTGATAAAGTTGGATCGCTCACTTTTATCTACATCCATCTTGCAATTTTCATGAGTGTAGGTTACATATGGGGAAAGATACTGACAGTATAATTAACAAATAGCTGTTAAATAGTCATTCCCATCTCTGAAGCCCATCTCCATTATAGACACAAGTTGGTACAAGGCCAAGTTGCCAGACACAGAGTTGTCACATTTTTACCATACTATACACCTCATGGGAAGACAAGGCCTGCTTTTCAGTGAAAAAGTGGTGGCCTTGTACAGAAGTTTCTCCAGCATGAAAAATGGATCACAATTAATTTAAAGTATGATATAAGTTTTCTTGACGAGAGATATATTATACAGGTGAAATAGGGTCAAAGATAATGATGGCATAATGAACAAATGGATGAAAATTTTAAAAAAGCAGAAGAATGGGTCTTTAACCAAAGCTATTGCAAATATAAATTATCATAATTTAATCACAAATGAAATCAGCATGTACAGTTGACTCCGGTTAACTGCACACCCTCGGGCCCGTCATGAGACCGTGCAGTTAACCGGAGTACGGTACAGTACATTTTGAAGCATTGGGGAAAAAACGGGACTGGCATGATTATGTGCAGTTATCCGGAGTGTGCAGTTAACCGATGTGCAGTAAAGTGGAGTCGACTGTAATGATTAGACTCGATACTGTTACATATAAACCATGTCAAAATCTGAATTCCAGTCACTTTGATAATTTTTTGACACAAAATAAAATGAAAAGCTCTCAATGATTGAGTGCAGTGTACCTACAAATTCCTAAACAAGTGGCTCTCAAAGATATTGACACTAGGAATTTGCTGAATCGGTTCCTTTCCTTCTTTTATTTCCTTCATATGCCGGGTATATTGGTTCAGTTTTTAAGTTTTTGGTGAAATTCCGACATGCACAACAACCATCGGTTGAAGAAATAAACAACTGTAAGAAAATCCAAATCACAACTCTAGGCAACTCCATTTTCTCACACATAATGCAACCATGATGTTGATAAAAACAGAGTGCAGAACATTTGAAAAAAGCTGACTTGTTCTGTGGAACTCTGAGAAAACAATATTAGCTCCAATATCATAGAGTGGCACCACTTATCAACCGGAAGGTGCCTCTGTCCAAGTGTTAACCACCTATGAGGTCTGACAAAAACTGGATTCAGGAAATTGGGCTTAGATATGCGATCCTCCCACCCACATTTTCTTTTTAACCCTACAGTTACTTTGACCTGTTAACTTCCTGCCTCAGAATCAATAGGGAGCTGTCCCTGCCAAATGTAGTCTGCCTTTTAAGTGTAATGTCAACTATGCCATGGAAATTTTACTCGTCATGAAGAAAGGAAAATCACATGTTCAGCTTCCCAGGAAATTTTACTTGTCATGGAGAAAGGAAAATCACATGTTCAGCTTCCAATAAAATTTTACTTGTCATGGAGAAAGGAAAATCACATGTTCAGCTTGGGTGACCTTGATCTTGGACCATACAACCTCAAAACCAACACGTTTCTGACTCTACACATAAATATGACACACATACAAAACCAACACGTTTTTGACTCTACACATAAATATGACACACACAGTTTGACACCAAGAACAAACCCACAGCACAAAAAAAGCTATGTTGAAGAAACCATCTTGCTTATGGACAGACTAACGAATAGTGTATTATGTACACAGCAGATATTTTTGGCACCTCATTGTAAAAGTGGCTATGTTGCGTCAACAAAATGTTAAGATCCAAAAATGTATAAAAGAACTGCATACAAAATTTGGATGTTAAAACCTTCCAGAAGATGTCAAATTTAGTACAGCAAGAATATAAAATATAAAGATGTCAAATTTCTGTAAAATGTATATAAAATAACTGGTAAAAGTAACACATGTAAAATCCTTAAAATATGAACAACATTTGACATATAAACCGCATTTAATTACAATGTCCAGGATTATCTTGGGTGGTACATCCTCATACGATTTCTTCAAACAGTTCATGTCAATTATTTCTGTCTCACAGAGTGGAAATCTATGTCATCTAATGTCAGAGTACACATTCTGGTTTAGGTTCACCCCTCAGGAGGTAAGCACGAGCCAAGCCATGTGCACGTAAAACATAACTGGCATAATACCATCTCATTTCCCCCCGTTATTCTATACAAGGGATGTCACTCTCCAGTAATAAGTCAGATGGTCTTAAGTTTTTGGCATTTTCATTCTACATATTTTGCTATGTGTGATGAAAATGCTGATTTATGCAATATCTGAGGTCTGTATATGGGTTCTAATTTTCATGAATGTATGTGACAGAGACACAAAGACACTTTAAGGACACAGCAAACCATGGAATGAAAAAATGAAGGGAGCAAGGAATAGATTGATAAATTTGTGAAGCAAAATATTATACCCCTTTCCTCCTTCATAGGTGAGGGGACAAAAAAAAATCAGCAAGTGTTCCCCCTTATGGTCTTTTACCAGTGGAACTAGCATTAAAATCAAGATGGTATTGCTAGATTCCAACATAGCACAATCTATGTATATTTAGTGCCATTTCAAAAGAAACATTCAAACAAAATCTAAACAATAAACTGGTAATGTTGAGATACTACAATTACACAAATAACATGAGTATTGATTATCTCTAACAGACATTTTCACAAAAACCAAAGATAATATTTGGCTGCTGCTCAGGATTTATGATGGCAAAGTCCAAAGATTTTTCTAGTTTTTTTATACCTGAAATTGTCTCTGAATTGTATTTTTAAAAATGGACATTTCCTTACATTTTATGAAAGTATCAAACAAGTTTTGTAAAATTTTACTTGCAACAAAGATCTTTTTTCTAAGTTACACAGGTTGTCATGCCATAGATTTTTCTAGAACCCTTTATTAACCTAAAAAAAATGTCTACATACCTTTCTTGCCTGTCCAAAATCTCAGCATACACTCCTTTCCACTTCTGATTGAGTGCATTGAGTGTCTCGCGCAGGCTTTGGGCATCTGGGGCAGCGGACTGACGAATAATCTCATTGCCTGCTGCATTCATACTATTAACCTGACCCTGATGACTTCGTATCCCTTTTTCCAGTTCCTGATGATGACAGTACATTGGAAACAAATGTGAAATCACTTCCTAACCAAGTTTTATTTTATCAATGGTTACCTATAGGAACAAAATTTGGAAAGAATTATTTACCTATATCACTGCTCATTAAACACTGGTTGTCCAAACTATTAGTTTTACTTAATTTAGCATCCTTAAAACCTGCAGTGTTTCAAACAATTAACTCAAAAGAAACCTAGAAAATATTTGGAGTGGCTCAAACATTTAACCCAAAGAAACCTAGCTAAATATCGGAGTGGCTCAAACAATTAACCACAAGAAGCCTAGCTATAATTGGAGTGGCTCAAACAATTAATCTAAAGAAACAGTTGAAATTAGAGTGGTTAAGAAAATTAACCCAAATAAACCTAGTTATAATTGGAAAAGTTTAGATGATCAAGTCACAGAAACCTAAATATAATTGGATTGGATCAGAAGATTAACCAAAAGAAACCTAGCTGTAATTGGAGTGGTTCAGAGATTAACCAAAAGAAACCTAGCTGTAATTGGAGTGGTTCAGAAGATTAACCAAAAGAAACCTAGCTGTAATTGAAGTGGTTCAGAAGATCAAACCATAGAAACCATGTTTTATTTTAAGTGGTTCACAACATTATGACTTAGAAACCTAGATGCAACTGAAGTGTTTCAGAAGATCAAGCCAAAGAAATATAGTTATATTTTAAGTGGTTCGGAATATTTGGACAAAGAAACCTAGCTGTAATTATAAAGTGCTTCAGAAATGGTTCCGAATATTAAACAAAATGAATCTTGTTATAATTGGAGTGATTTAGAATATTTGGACAAAGAAACCTAGTTTAAAATGGAATTCTTCAGAACAGACTCGTATAACTAACCCATGTACTACAGTTATTGTCTGATCATCATGGAAAAGAAAAATAACCACCAAGATATTTATACTCCGAATTGACTTATATATGGATTGTGTCACTGAAAGTTTATATAAGTTATGTTTGTAACTACAGGTAATAAAAATGAACTACAACATGGATGTGCTTTCAATTATAATAAAAGAAGCATGGACTGTTTATTCAGCTGTGACAATTTATAACAGAATATAGCAGTGATTTGTTCAGAAGTAAAATCACAAGCATGTTAGCATCGGTAATGCAATTTCACGATTGCCGGAAAGTGTGGAATATCATACAATGATACCATAACTAGTGTGAAATATGAAGCCAAGATACTGACCTCGCCTCGTCTTATACTCCGAATCAACTTATATATGGATGAGAGGATGGAAAATTTACAAAATTGGTGAATTTGACTTGTACTCTGAATAGACTTATAGGCCGGTAAATATGGTATATTACTTCAAAAATGTTAATCAGTGCTGCATCTAGAACATTCAATTTCAAAGAGACAAAGCAAATACTTGATATCTGTTTTGTTTGTTTTGTTTTTTTATGGTTTGACACCCTTTTTCAGCACAATATAGGCTATACATGGCAACCAGTGTTAATCGTGGAGAAAGAACCTGGAAAACCCCAGAAAGAACCACCAACCCACAAGAAGCTACTGGCAAGCTTTCTCACATACCCACATTAGCCAAATCTGAGACTCAAACCCACACAGACAGAGGTAAGATGGCAGTGATCCGTAACAGACAGCGCTTTAGACCACTCAGGGCCCCCTAGATATTTATAATGCACTATAGTATTTTCAAACCATCATGTGTGTTTTAACCCTCTCCCACCAATTCTGCTAACAGAAGGCATCAATGATTTTAAAAAATGCACAAAATAGTCATTTTATTAACTAATTTATAAATTCTAACCTCACTCACCTGGGATGCCAAACACTGTCAAACAGGAGGTTTTCGAGCAAGAAAATCAACAGATATGCTTAGGCCAGTCTAACTTTTCAAGCAAATGATGTGATGTAGTAGTTTACTATTTTTGAAAATCTCAATACCATAAATTTGGGATTTACATCTCTTTGAACACATGTATTCCAGAGTTCCTCCTATTTCTTTGTTTTAGAAATATTGAAAATATACACTGAAAATCTTGGATGCATACGACACAGATTTTACTGAAACAGACTATTCAAGAAACCAGAAACGCATCATAAGCAGTCTGCTTGCTTGTTAATTTTCGGAGCTTCCATTTGTAATAAAATGCCAATAATTTGACATTGTTAAGTAACCATGATAACAATCATGTTAGAAGTTATAAATCAATGAATGAAATGGCTAGGTTTTGTGCATTTTATATCCTTTGCACTTTTTGTCTTTAATATCAAACAAATGGAACAGTGTGATAATGATAAGTAATGGTAAACCAAAAAAGTGAGATAATCTTATTGTTTTGAAGTTTGCAATTTGCAATTTGCCATCACATTTTCCTTGGAAGCTTATTATTTTTAAAAATGGTTTATCAGGCACTCAAGAAACCTCCAAAACAACATTTACATGTTTGAATATCTGGTTCAAAAAGAGCTACACAACTGATTTTTCATTCTGGCTCTATTATTTCATTGATAGTTTCAGTGGCCACTCTATTTTGATTAAGCTGAGTTTATTCCAATAATTCACATTTGCTCTTAATACTATTTTTGTGACACAAAAAATTCATGAATTAAATGTGTACTGCTTCAAAAATTGTTCCATTCTGTAAATTTAGTCCCTCTTGTTATTAATTCAATCTCGGCAGACCACAACAAATCTTGAATGTTTTGATTGGCAACTATGTTGTATTAAAATGGACATTAATTGTCATCATAGTGTTTTCATTGCCTTCAGCATTACTTCATTTTCTTCAGTTTCTTTCTTTCTAAACCAAACAATGAATTAAATACAGTAAATTTCTTGTAATATCCCTCGAAAACTGATGCTTGTAACTATTTACAGTTCAACTTACACTATATGCTTTCTCCAGTTCCTTGAAGTCTTTGCCCCAGTGTTTAAGTTCATGAAGCCTGGCCTCTGTCTTGGCCAGCCATTGTGTCAACTCTTTCATGTCACTGTGATACTGGCACCACTGCTCTGCTGCACGACTCCATCGCCTGTAACACAAATACATCATGTTTAACAAAAACTATTGTGCAGATACCAAACTCCCTTCTTACAACATTAATTATAAAGCAATTCCTGTAATGCTATGGACACTGGTCAAAATTTAACCAATGTACACATGTACTTGGATTAGTCAAATGCATGACAATACAGGTTGATATAAAACATCATGAATCTTTGTATTATAGCTTTATTTGCATTTAAAAAATGATTTCAAAAACTTTTATGTACATTAACAAAGTGAAAAATGCATTTATAAATTAAATTATTACTTTTTACATTTGACTAGCATTCTATTTAATCTCACCAGCTGAAAATACCAAGATTGTGTCCAAAAGTGCATTAGGCTCTGAAATAAGGGAATATTTCGATCTTCAGATGATGACCATAATATTTAAGTTTCATGGCAATGAACCAAAATATAGGGTCCCCCATATGAATGGTGCACCTGAGAAGTGGCCAACCATTTTGTGGCCAGAATCCCTTGGCACCAACGAGTTTATTCAAAAGTAGCCCTCAAGAAAGGACACCCCTCGAATGGGACCAGTGGCAAACATATTAGTACACAAATGTAAAATATACCCCTCACAAGCAACCATATCTTGTAATTAATATGGGTCCATAACCAATATTTAATTAGCAAGTATGTAATCCGATTATCTTTCCTGATGTCTTTATCTGGATGTCAAGTTTTCATTTACTGAAATAAGTGTTAGCTAAAGTACATGTATGGCACTACCAAGGTTAATATAATATTAATGCCACGTTTGCAGAAAATGGGATCAACAATATTTTGAAAAAGCTTTAGCCTTCAACCAGCGGTTGCTTGTTTTTTAATTGCATATTATGACCGGACATAATTGTCAAGATTATAACATGGTCAGATAGAAAGACAGATATAGGGTCAGCAATGTTTTAATGGAGTTTAGGCTTATATATATATATATATATATATATATATATATATATATATATATATATATATATATATATATATATATATATATATATTTGATGATCATGACCAGACATAATTGTCATGATCACAGCATGGTCAGATAGAAATGGGGTCAGCAATGTTTTGATAGAGCTTTGGGCTTCACACAGGAATTTTTAAAATATATTTTGTTTTTAAATTTACTATTACGACTGATACATCTACCAAGATCATACGTCAGATGAGCTAAAAATATTCTTATGATTAACACATACACCAATAGATAATTAACCTTGAACAAAACAGGGTATCAAAGACTGAAAAATTAACTGAGAGCACATGTATCACTTCATTTATACCAAGGTTTTTTGTATACGAAAGTTTCAGCTGCAAAAATTAAATTGCAGTACTGTACAATTAGCAACATAGGAATATATCATTACAAAACTTGAACATGTCATCACATAAATGAAGAAGTAATTCTTTAAAAGGAAAAGGAAAAGACATTGGACTTGACAACAAAAAGGAGAGTTCACTTGCCAAAATATTTTTTGTTGGCAAGATTATTTTTTTTAAAAGATCATAAAAGGAGAATATTCTGTAGCAGTGGGAAATTGAGTAAAATGAAAGAGAATTAGTTTAAATATGAAACAACATATGTACCAAGATTTAAACAACGTTTTTGAATGGTTTTGTAATACACATGATAGCAATACCCAATTCATATTTCATGCCTTAGAATAAGAACTATTAATTTATATTACCTTGAAATAACTCTGTTCTTAAAACAAAAGGAACATTTTAGTCAAGAAGGGGTGACCGTATGAGAGGGGGACCACTGTAACTGTATTAACAAAATGGTGACATACGCTGCATTAAGCTACCAGACAAAGAAGAAAATATAACTACAACAAAAATAAATAGTGCACAGTGATTTGTTGAGAAGTGCATCATCAGGTGACAACTATATTTACCAAGTTTTCATGGCAATCCATCAAATAATGTGAGCTTAATTCAAGATTGGGTCATACACTGCCACAAGATTAAAAAAAAAAAAAAAAAAGATATAAATTGGTGAAACATTTCAGATGTAGTGTGATTTGTCATCAGACACATTTGGTATTGACCATGACATTTACCATGGAAACCTAGGGGCCCCGAGTGGCCGAGTGGTCTAAAGCGCTGTCCGTTACGGACCACTGCCATCTCACCTCTGTCTGCGTGTGTTCGAGTCTAAGATTCGGCAAATGTAGTTATGTGAGAAAGCTTGCCGGTAGCTTCTCGTGGGTCGGTGGTTCTTTCCGGGGTTTGTCCGGTTTCTTCCTCCACCATTAATACTGGCCGCCATGTATAGCCTATCTTGTGCTGAAAAAATGGCGTTAAACCATAAAACAAACAAACAAACCATGGAAACCCATCAAAAACTGTGTGCTGGTTTAAAGAACAGATAGATGGCCTGATACAAGAATTACTCCATACCCTCCCATATAAAAGTGGTAGCAAAAATACAAGGTAATACGTATACATGTTTGACAATAGAAATTACCTTGAAGTTTACTAAGAATTAGAGTGACACAGTACCCTGCATTGAAACAAGATGTAAAACAAAATTAAGGTCAATAATTGTCTAAATTGAACAAAAAGCTTGTTCTCTCTGCAGTTCACAGAGCAATGATTAAAAAATTTTTATATGACCTGACAGATGAACAGAAAAGGTTATTTATATTGCCCTCTTCTCCAATCTCAATGCAGGACCTTATGCTTATTTTAAAGGATTGGGGGCAATGAGAAACTCTGCCATCAAAAATATTTTTTTTATCGCCATCATAGAGACAATCAAAGTACATCTAGCATTTTACCCTGCATGGTGAAAGTCTTTTAATATTTAAGCATTCTTGAAACTTTTGTCTTTTTTGAATGATCAAATGTCAATTATAATCAGAAAATGAAGCAGACAAGAACACAGCTTTCACTGCTTCCACTCTTGTAAATATTGAATTCCTGATATTGATATCAGTACCAATGGAAGGGATTTGCCCTTTTACAACCAAGAAAATTTCATATTCTTTCGACACTGACAACACTGTTAGCCATAGTACAAGAACAACAAAGATTCTTCAACAAGAACTATGAAGAATCTTCAACAAGAACTATGTTAATATAGGATCTTCAAAAAGAAATTTGTACATATAAATTATTTAAACAAGAATACTGTACATGTAGAACCTTCAACAAGAACTATCTAGAATCTTCAACAAGAACAATGAAGAATCTTCAACAAGAACAACGAAGGATATTCATCAAGAACAATGAAGGATCTTAACAAGAACTATGAAAAATCTTTAACACAAACAATGAAAAATCTTCAACAAGAATTATGAAGAATCTTCAACAAGAACTATGAAGACTCTTCAACACGAACAATGAAAAATCTTCAACACGAACAATGAAAAATCTTCAACACGAACAATGAAAAAATTTCAACAAGAACTATGAAAAATCTTCAACAAGAGCTATGAAAAATCTTCAACAAGAACTATGAAGAATAAGAACTTTGTACATGTATATTCTTCACTAAGATCTATGTTCATGTAGAATCTTCAACAACTATCAAGAATCTTCAACAAAAGAGCCGAACTTGGCTTAACTTGCTACTCAAGCCCTAACTTTATTAAGGGAAAGGTAATCTGTTGCTATTTTTTTTAAAACTACAATTTTTCAATGAATAATCTGCAAATTTTTACATTATTATTAATGAATAATACCTTTATCTCTTTGTCTTATGAAAAGTACAGTAATACTAAAGATATAATAATTTAATTTAATGAGTAATATTATTTTTTTAAGACTGAAGAGATGCATTTTTGTTGGTTTGATTAGAATTTTTAACGTAGCTTTAACAATTTTTCAGTCATATTGCTACAATGTCTGCAGTGAGGCAGTTTATAGTGATGTCTAGCACTGGGGCATCATGTGCAGACATGTAGCATGATGTCCCACCCAGTTACATTATCCTGACACCAGGCCAACCAGTCCCAACACTAACCTCTTAATACTGAGTGCCAAGTGAGGCAGCTGTTAGTACCATTTTCTAAGTCTTTGGTATGACTTGGCTGGGGATCGAACTTACAACCTCCTGCTCTCGCTTTAGATGCTCTAACCACTATGCCACTGGAGTGGTTTGAAGAGACGCAACATGAAAGAAAAAAGTGCAGCAATTACTGATGTTGTGCACTGAATTTTCCATCAAGTATCCCAAAAGGAAAGAGTTGCAAATACTAAATTAAGAAAGGTTTATTAGGGACAATTATTTTCCCATTTGTGGTCATTTTAATTGATACCATCTTCGATGTGTGTTACCTCTCTAGATCATTTGCACAAGGTATTTATTGGTTTTGTGCAAAATTCCGCTGCCAATCGGAAATACTGCAGTTTACTGGAGTTTTGAGATTTTGTAAACATTGTGACATTTTCAGTTATTTCATACACAGATTTGCTCAAACAAAATCACATATTTATCACTAATTAATTTTGTGGATTAATCTCAGCAAATACCCAATATAAACAATACAAAGAAAGAAAAATTATGCTGACAACAATGGGTTGTCGCTTCAATGGTAATTAAGACATTACTGCCACCAATATGGGCAAAAGTAAAACTCCTGCAAAGATCAATGAAATACGCCATATTTTTTGTTCAAAATGCTCAACATCAAATGTAGTTGTTGTTGCAATCAATTACACCAATGAAACACATCAATATGACCTCCATTTGTAGCACTGCACCTGAAGTAAGTCTAGACAATAGTGGAATGAACAAGCCAACTTAAGTGTGGTAAAATTTAAGGTTTGTGGATCATGTTGGGATTCTTTAAGTGAAGAAAACACCTCCTCGATGCGGTTGTGTCAGTGTGGAGTTGGTACAAAGCCAAGAGAGTGTGAAGCCATGTTATCATTCATGTTTGTTTGAGAACCAATTTATATTGTGCTATAGGTCATGTCTAATGGCTTGTGCACAAGAGTACAATCGACCTGCATGTACTTTTCTCACACTATCATTATGTTCTAATTACAGCTGCTGTATGGCTTAGGAGACATCAGACTAGTTTTCTCACTTTTAATCTTTGCTCTCAGATTCTAATTCATATTTGGTACATAACCAGTCTATAGGTATTTGGCGCTAAAAGTCGTAAAAGTGATTAAAGTTGATACGTGTTAGAGAATATTTTTTTAAAATAAAAATTAGATTATAAAAAAAAAAATTCTCAAAATTTTCCAAAGATGACATATTACAGTGTTCCATTCAAGGGCAGCAGCACGCCATTGCAGGCAGTGCGGAAAGAATTGTAATATTTGGTGCTAAAAGTTGTCATCAAATGGATTCTGGTCAACATGTATGTTAGTGCAAAAATGTCTCAAATACTTTCACAGATGGATCAGAAAAGAAAAGAAAAAAGATTAAGGTTTAATGATGAACACATGAATGACGTAATACAGCATTCCATTCTGAGGAAGCTTCAAGCCCATTGCAGGCTGTGTGGAATGGATTTAATATTGGTCATGGTGGTAAATTTGATGCGGAAAAACACTTGAAAACCAAGAAACACATCAAATTAGCTCATCTTACTAACTCTAGTACTAAGGTAACTTTTTTATAGCAGAACTCAATTGCAGAAATGATTACAAATGCAAATTTGTTATTAACCAAGTTGTTAATAGAACACAGACTACCCCTAGCGGTAGCAGACAACATTGAACTTTGTTCAAATGGGTGTTTCCTGATTCCAAACTTGCAGAAAATATGCATGTGCAAGAATGAAATATCTAATATTGTTCAGTGTTCAGATCAAAATAATTCACTAAAATATCAGAAACCATGAAAATTGGGCCATTTAATATTGCCACAGGTGGGAGTAGTGATTATGACGACTAAAATCTGTACTAAAGTTTGTCAGATACTTTGAGAATGAAAAGGGCAAAGTCAGGGTGTTCTTTCATTACCAGAATTAACAGATTTCAATGGAGAAAACATTTTTCATTTGCTTGACAATGCTCTGAAGAAACACATGTTGGCAGAACTGGATGGTTTTCAGCTGACAACACATCAGTGATGACTGGAATTCATAAAGGAGTTGCTTTCTATATTTTGAAAATGTCTCCATCAGTGTACATAACAGGTTGTCCCAGTTAGTTGATGCACCTGCTGTGTGAAAGGTTGATGACAAATTAGAAGGAGAATTCCTGAAGTATCAAGTTGGCATTCTACTTGACAATGTACTTCATGCCGACAGAGTTGATGTGCAATGGCACCTTTTTTCCCCAGCTAAAAGACCCAAATAACTGAAAGATACAAATTTCCTGTTTTTTTGTCTGGTTATGAAAAGAATACTGGTTCTTCACCATTCTAATGTTGGCTTTGTCAGTATTGTTAACAAAAAAAAAATTAGTTCAGATCCAGGCTCAGTAGCCCAGTACTTAGTGCTCTACTGGTGTGCAAGAAAAATATGGTCTCAGCTGGTACAAAATGTTCCGAAATGCAACTTGATAGTAAATTGAGTTCTAAAGCTAAATGTGCTACATATGAAAACTTGAAGCAGTAATTGATTTGAAAAGACCAGAGGGGTAAATAAATCATTTTGCACATGTGTTCATTGAATTTTAAGCATGTTACATGTAGATTACTCTTTTTCTGCCCATAGTACACTTTTTGTCCACTTGGATCACACCTTTTATTCAGCAGGGGTTGGCGTTTATGGATAAATGGTTCACCAGTTTTAGAGTACACGAAAAGCTTTCCTTTAACTTCTAGCTGAAATTTTTCATTTTTGTTGGATTTTAAAAATAAACATGTTTAGTGTCTATTTATGTTTTTGGAACTTTTAAATATTATTTTAATTTTTTTAAATATGGTGCCTAGATTATTGGAGGGTCCAGTTATTTATGCCAAGTAAGATACCATAAATTCTGACCAAATATGCAACCATTTTGCAAAACTGTAAATAGCTGTACATATATACATGTATACTATGATGCAAAGAGGTCCAGTCACAGGTCAAACACTATACTGACTGTGATACACAGTCAAAAAGAAAATGGAGCAGAAAACCATGAACACAGAGATTGCCTCTTCATCATTGAAGGAATGGCCACACATTAACGGCAGCTGCAGCAGAAACTACAGATTAAGTGAGAAAATTTAATCTCTGATTCTAAAGTTTTGGTCTATCTCTTTTTCACTAAGCTGTCAGCTTCAAATATTAAAAACTGGCAGACTTTTTATTTGTAAATATGCAGAAGTACAGAAGTTTTTAATTTTACCAGTCACTCAACTTGGCTCAAATCCAAATGTTAATGAAGAAATATAGTCAAACTGCTGAGAAGAATGTAAATATAATTTAGCTTTTAAATAGGTATTACCAGAGGACTTGTACAAAACAGATCATTGGGAAACACTTATGGAGCAATAATCTCAAAACCAATTAGTCAATCAAACAATTACAAATGTAGTGCCTTATCAACATAAAATACTAGAGCTATCAGCATCACAAGGGACCTGCTAAATAGACTTTACCTGGCAAGTTCTAAGGGAGGAACATGGGTTTAAAAACCGAATGTTAGGAGAAAATGGGTATTGAGAGATCATAACATCTGTAAGTGATGATGTGGAATGCTGCAAATTAAACTTCTATAATATTTCATCAGTATGAAGCTGTATGTTAGTTTTTGCTGAAATAATACATTCCCATTTTAAGAAAAACTGCAAAAACCAAAGTCTGAAGGCTGCACATGCAGGGCAATAGTTCTTGTAAATAAGCATGTAGATTGTAGAATGCTGCAAATTAAACTTGTACATGATTGCATCAATATAAATCTGTATGTCGGTTATTTTGTTTTAAATCATACAATTTATTCTCAGTAAAAAATTATGGCCACAGAAAACAAAGTCGGCCGGATGGATCTGTAGGGGCTGTAACTCTTGTAAATGATGTCATGAAACATTTGAATCAATCTCATTTAATGTCTTAAACACTCCTGGAGAAAACCCACTATAATGATCTTCATTATATTACAACATTTTTTCATTATAACTCCTAATTTTTGTTTCAGATGTCCCTTGATACTGCTCAAAACATTAGTCAAGCTGTCAAAAGATAAATATAATTTAGATAAGCATACGCATCAATGGTTTTACACAGCAATGATTAATTTTCTTAGAGCATGGGATTACCTTAATCACAAATGTTATATAAAATGGCAGGTAGCATAATTACTGCATATTCTGGCATTTGGTTAATCCCCCATGCCTCATAATCACTCATGTATGATAAACCTCACAATACCAAGGAGGTTTTGGTACATAATGCACAAAGCACTTACGGATAATAACCAGTTTAGTTATAAGTGAGATTTCTCTTTAACAAGGTGGGTGTTGAATTAAATAATTGCAGTCCTATAATCCTTTGGAAAGTTATCCTGCAGAAACAATTAAAAACAAAGATGGAAAACCAAGGACCATCACTCGTCTAAATGTTGTTATGGAATACTGAAACTTGCAGCCATTAAAGGTCCTGAATAGACAGCTGCATGTAAATACATGTAACGTACTTAAATTATACAATCTTTGGTTAAGTTGTGAAACTGAAAGAACAAGCATTCAGGGGGTATAACTCTAGTAATGAACTCTGGGAATACTGGAAATAGAATTCAATTATATTCTTGACAATATAAAGCTGACTACCAATTTTGGTTAACCCCCAAAAGCCTGGTAGAGCTGTACTATGGAAATCAAAAAACATGTAGCAGGATGGGTAGCCGGAAAGCCTAACTTCTGTAAATGAAGTCATGGTACAATGAAAGTCAAATTCATTCAAAATGCATATCAAGTTTGTTTTAAATCCAACTATGTCCATAAAGGTTATACTGTAGAAACTAAGGCCTGGCAATCATGACCATAACTAATGTACATGATGATAAAGAAGGTTAAAAAATCAAAATGTCTCATTACTTTCAAGCTGCACAAGAAGACATTTGATAAAATCCATCAAGTCTCCATAAAATGAAATTGCAGAATCCAAACTGGTAAATGATGGATGAGAATGATTTAAGGGCCTCTCCGACTTCAATGATCTAGGCCCTAATAAATATACATACAACAGCTCAAAGGTCTTGAACAGAGACCATCATTAAAAAAAAACAAAAAGGGAGAAAAAATTACTTTTTACTCAGACAGAACAAACAAAAATGATTGTTACAATAATAATATTAATAAACACAACAAAATTAAGTACCAATTACTAAACACTGAAAATTTCTTGTCAAAATTATTTTTTGTCTGCATGATAATGTTTCAACTGGTAAATGTATTATTCCAACTATTGGGATAAATGTAACCATTATAAAATACAAGCATGATCAGGAGCAATGCAATCATGATCAGAGGCATAGCATGCATGATCAGGAGCAATGCAAGCATGGTCAGGGACAATACAAGCATGATCAGGAGCAATGCAAGCATGATCAGGGACAATGCAAGCATGATCAGGAGCAATGCAAGCATGATCAGGGACAATACAAGCATGATCAGGAGCAATGCAAGCATGATCAGGGACAATGCAAGCATGATCAGGAGCAATGCAAGCATGATCAGGGACAATACAAGCATGATCAGGAGCAATGCAAGCATGATCAGGGACAATACAAGCATGATCAGGAGCAATGCAAGCATGATCAGGGACAATGCAAGCATGATCAGGAGCAATGCAAGCATGATCAGGGACAATACAAGCATGATCAGGAGCAATGCAAGCATGATCAGGGACAATACAAGCATGATCAGGAGCAATGCAAGCATGATCAGGGACAATACAAGCATGATCAGGAGCAATGCAAGCATGGTCAGGGACAATACAAGCATGATCAGGAGCAATGCAAGCATGATCAAGGACAATACAAGCATGATCAGGAGCAATGCAAGCATGGTCAGGGACAATACAAGCATGATCAGGAGCAATGCAAGCATGGTCAGGGACAATACAAGCATGATCAGGAGCAATGCAAGCATGATCAAGGACAATACAAGCATGATCAGGAGCAATGCAAGCATGATCAGGGACAATACAAGCATGATCAGGAGCAAATGCAATCATGATCAGGGGCAATGCAAGCATGATCAGGGACAATGCAAACATGATCAGGAGCTAATGCAATCATGATCGGGGGCAAAGCAAGCAATATCAGGAGCAATGCAATCATGATCAGGAGCAATGCAATCATGAGCAGGGGCAATACAAACATGATCAGGGGCAATACAAGCATGATCAGGGGCAATGATGCAAGCATGGACAGGGGCAATGCAAACATGATCAGGGGCAATATAACCATGATCTGCGGCAATGCAAGCCTGATCAGAAGCATTGCAAGCATGATAAGGTGCATGACACGCATGACCAGGAGCAATGCAAGCATGATCAAAAGCAATGCAATCAAGATCAGAGGCAATGCAAGCATGATCAGGGGCATGGCATGCATGATCAGGGGCAATACAAACACAATCAGGGCCAATACAAGCATGATCAGGGGCATGGCATGCATGATCAGGAGCAATGAAATCATGATCAGGGACAATGCAAGCATGAGTAGGGGCAATACAAGCATGATTAGGGGCAATGCAAGCAAGATTAGGGGCAATACAAGCATGATCAGAGGCAATGCAAGCATCATCAGGGGCATGGCATGCAATATCAGAGACAATGCAAGCATCATCTGGGGCAATATAAGAATGCAAGACAATGTCTGAGATCAACTTCAATCTCACTTATGCAATCTCAGAGAAAGGAAAAACAATTTAGAATTTTCGTCAAGTGCTCCTTCTTTGCACCCAAATATTTGAATAAAATGAAATGAAACAAATTTTCTGACTAATACTCTACAACAGTATTTTCCATTTATTGTAGTGGTGGTTATATATTTATCATAAAATCAAATTGCTTTTTTATTTTAAGCATTTTCTATTTTATTAAAATTACACTTTTAAATTAAGACATGATATGAAAGCAATATTTAATTCCATTTAATACCACCAAAAATAGAAATACTAACTTTGTTAAACTTCATTCCAAATGAACAAAAACAAAGGCATTGAAAATTGGCATGAATAACAAAAACATTTTAATGCATTTATGATGACATAAGTGTTGAACAACAGTGCAGAAATGCAAAATGATCTGAATATTTTGTAATATTACCCATTAACAAAAATGACAATAATACTTTAAGTAGCTGTCAAATTTTTAAGATTATATTTTATTATATCCATCAATATTATTTTACATCTGGATTTGATTCTTACTGAAGATACAGACAAAAACTGTGGATTAGTGACAGACTTTAAATTTTTTTGTACAAGCATCATTTAAGGATGTTTTTTTTAAAAAATCTTTCTTCTATTTTTACTAATGATGGAATTAAGATTAAAAGTTTATTTTCATTTCAAAGCATTATGAAGAGTTAAGGAATTCAGGAAGCTAACTGCTATCTGAATTACTGCACTGCCTCAAGTAATGCTTTTGAGGAACTGATTTATTTCTGTGCACACTTAATTGACTAGCACAGCAACCACTGTTATTCTAGCTGTATGCCAGTATATCTTATGATTATCCATTAAACCTGGCATTTACCTTAGCACATAATTCTATAAATTCAGTACCCACTCCAGAAAAACAAATTGACAGCTGCTTATAATACATGTTACTAGGTGGAGTAAGTAGAATTTGAAATAATCAGATACAGACTAGATTAAATTTGATTTCTTTCCATTTATTTGACACTTGCCTTTTGATTTTAAGTATAATGATTAATTTGATAAAACTGAAACAAGTATTTTAATGCCATTTTATTAGGATGCTGTTTGTATTATGGTTGTGAATGGGTAATATAAATATTGCAACAGGTCATATAACACCAGCATTGACGTAAAGCAATTTATTATATTAAATGTAAGATAATTATCTATTTAATGACATGCCCATCACAATGACATTACATAACTGGCATTCAAGCTTACAAACTATAAAATATGAACAATATTGTTGGACTTTTGTACAGCTCCTAAACATAAAAGATTATTTTTTGTAGGCATATTTAGATTAGGATAAAAATTATGGTTCGGTCCAAAATTGTCCAACTATTCCTGTACATGAAGTGTGCTCATCGAAAATAAATGCCCAATCACAATGACCTTTAACTAGCTGGATGGACAAGGACTGTACTTTACAGCTGGTCCCTCATTATAATGTGATCCTTGATATAACACAAGTCTGATATAGCTTCCATTATACAAGCTGTATTTTCACATTTACCTTAGTAAACAGCAACTCACCCATAAAGCAATTTACTTCACATTTTAACATTGCCTCAGTATTTGGCAACCTTGCCATAAAACAATTTACTTCACATTTTAACATTACCTCAGTATTTGGAAACCTTGCCATAAAACAATTTACTTCACATTTTAACATTACCTCAGTACACTGCTCCCTCGATAAATCGCATCCTGATAACTCGCGAACCCGCTTATAATGCGGTGTCCAGCATGGATCGCATTTTTTTAAAAAAGAAAATATTTTTAACAAATGAAGAAAATCATGATCAGAACTGGTGAATGAAACCTTGTGTCACGGAATTGTATACGACTATGTTCAATATGTATATGTGGTCAAAAATCTAGTCTTGATTTCGTTACTGCGTACAGCCTTACCGAGGGTAGTTTATTATTTTTTCGGCTTTTTAGTTATTTCAGCATAATGAGCGAACACTCAGCTCATGCTGCATGTACGAAATTGCATGCAGTTTAAAGTACCTAGCTGCGCATATCTGTCACAGCTAGGGGTATATAAGGACGAAATTATAAGACAGAAATCACATCACGATCCAGTCTTGTCGGAAAAGCTTCTATCCTAAACTGAGCAATCTATCAGCTAAAAGAGGTAACACTAGATTTAATTTTGTTCTCATTGCTATTTGTATTATGATGTAATTCATTGTTTTACATATTAGACGTCTAGTATTTATTATAAAATCTATAGAATAAATACATAGGTTAGGCAGCGCCATTTTATCAGAAGTACTATATTTTGTTTCATTAGTTCTTTTGTATCTGAACATAATTGAGTTCAATTATACGCTGCATGCTTAACGTTAAATGTACATGGATAATTATTTCATGTGCGCGCATGCGCTACATATATGTGTGAGAATACTTGACCGTGTCATATGTATTACACGGTTCGGTTATTTTAATTTTAGCTGAAGTGGTGTGGTACTGAAGAAGTATGATGAAGTGGTGTGGTGCCGTTTTGTGCTGAAGTGGTGTGGTGCCGTTTTGTGCTGAAGTGGTGTGGTGCCGTATTGTGCTGAAGTGTTGTGACGTAGTGTGGTGACGTGTTGTGCTGAAGTGGTGCAGTGTTGTGGTAACTGCGTGTGAGGTGACGTGTTGTGCTGAAGTGGTGCCATGTTGTGGTGACTACGTGTGTGGGCTTGTCTATGCTGACCGTGTAATGCCCGTGTGTGGTGCCTGTGTATGGTGCTTACGTATGCTGCATATACCTCGTCATATGGACGACGTAATATTTATTTAAATATCTTCTTTGCAGTCTCGTTATATGAACGACACCTGCATAATTTCATTCTACACAAATCTCGTCCCATGAACGAGAACTTCAGAACTTAGGGTTCACAATTGCATATATCTCGTCATATGGACGACGTATTATTTATTTAATATCTTCTTTGCAGTCTCGTTATATGAACGACACCTGCATAAGTTCATTCTACACAAATCTCGTTCCATGAACGAGAACTTCAGAATTTAGGGTTCACAATTGCATATGTCTCGTCATATGGACGACGTATTAATTATTTAATATCTTCATTCTAGTCTCGTCATATTGACGACGCATTCTTTTCATATTTGCATCTATCTCGTTATACGAGCCTTTTATATATATTCATATTTGTAAATTCATTCACATACTTCTTTTTGTCATTACGTTACTGAAATTCAGAGTTCCATGTTAGGAACATTTATTTAAATAGATTTTTCTTATATTTTGTAAAATATTGGTGTCAGAGTTGATTTTTAAAATTGCGTTTATAAAATAAACATCTTATTAACGCAGTTGTGTTCCGTGTCTTCACTAATCCAGTCCCGACTCGGTCTATCTTGTGACACCTTGATATATCGCCCATTTTATCGTCGAAAATGGCGGTTAGTGCCCGAAAAGTTAGAATCAACATCATGAAATTTTCAGGTTTTAATAAGGAATCACATATCTGGTTACCTTTCTGTCGGAAAAAAATATTTTCTCAGTTCACTGTAAATAATAATACTGTACATGTATACGGCGAAACAGCGATCAATGAATTATAGTAAATGCTAACAGGTGGAAACACTGAATGAAATGAACACTAATTAAATATGTCTTGTCAGGGGAAATTAGTGTTTTAATCTTTTCATTGTGTTGCAGTGTAAGCAGTTCTATTCTATTAAAACATGAAAAGAGTCAATTGACCGTCACATCGATGCCCGCGAGCACATCTGTGAAAACCTAATTAAGTGCTGGCTGCGTTTTGATCGATGAATTGGGGAAGTGTTTGTTGCATTGTAAAAATAAATTGAAATAGACCTGCTTTGTTTTATCACATTAAGTCGGTCTTTTATATCAAATCAGGTAAAAGACGTACAATACAAAAGTTCAAAGGAAAGCAAATCCTACATGCATAAACTCTTGTGGTCAATATCGTGTCTCAACATCAATCAAATTAATTGGACTAATCGAGCATGGTTTCAAATAGTATCTATTTATTGTCATTAAAGTATATATTAATCAGTAATTTATTCTAATCATTTGTAAATGTGATCATGGAGAGCAAGGGAATCAAGCGAAAGGCGTATTCGGTGAATGAAAAGCTTAACTGTCATAGAGAGGGTTCGTAATGGTAAATGAAGATCAAAAGTTTGTAGTGAACTTACTCTTGCAGAGTCGACACTCAGAGGTTGGCTCAAGGATGAGCAGAAATTTCGGGATTATTTGCATGAAGTTGATTCTGATGATGGATGTAAACGGAAACGGGCACGCACTGCAAACAACACAGAATTAGATGATGCTGTGTACACCTGGTTCACACAGCAACGTAAACAAGGTATTACGATTTCCAAAATGGCCAAAACTATGGATACTGATTCAGATTTCATGGCAAGCCATGGATGGCTTTGCAGATTCCAGCGCCAACATGGAATAAAACAAAATTCGTTGTCGGCAGAGATAAGTTCAGCAAATCAGGCGGCCGCATCTAGTTATCCCAACCAACTCCGAGAGATACTGACCCATGATAGATATACAGACGATTAAGTTTATAATTGTGATGAGGCTGGTCTATGCTATCGGATGATTTTAATTTTTTTTTTTTTTTTTTACATATCTGACGTTTAGACACATTAAATTCATGGTTGGTAATGGTTTATCTTTGTGAATTTATATTTTTACATTTTACTCAATCTATCTATCTATCTATCTATCTATCTATCTATCTATCTATCTATCTATCTATCTATTTATCTATATCTATCTATCTATCTATTTATCTAGTGATAGCAGATTTTTTTTTTATAATGCAACACAAGTTTCGACGTCATTTTTCGATATGAATGTTATCTTTTTTGATAAAAGAAATCTTGATTCATTTTGAACAAACGATAAAACTAGAATGTATCCAAATCAACACAAGAAGCAGTGACCTAATACACAATGTGTTTAGCGATACAAATGTTAAGAGTACCGATAACTCATAGAATAATGTTTGTTTTTACGATCTTTTCAAGATATTTAATCCAGAAATAGAAGGTAATTTATAAAGAAAAACAAACAACACCTTTATAAAGAAATATTTATTCACAGTTATTTTCAGCACGATTATAAAACGAGTATTTAACAATGCACACCCCCGACTTTCGCCTCTCTCTAAGGATCTCCCATCTCTTTATTAGTTTTTTTTTTTTTATAGGTCCCTCAGTAACTCGCGCCCTCGCTTATAGTGTGGTCGATGTTTTTGGACCCCATTGTGCGCGAGTTATCGAGGGAGTGGTGTATTTGGAAACCTCCCCATAAAAGAATTTACTTCACATTTTAACATTACCTCAGTATCTGGCAACCTCCCCGTAAAACAATTTACTTCATATTTTCACATTTACTTCTATATTCAATAGTACTTCACTTCTCCAAAAAACAATTTATTTTATATGTTCACATTACCTCAGTAAATTGCAACATCCTCATCACATTTACTTCACATTTTTGCTTTTACCTCAGCATATGGCAACCTCCCCATAAAATATCATTTACTTTATATTTTCACATTTACCTCAGCATATGGCAACCTATTCATAACATGATTTACTTCATATTTTCACATGTGCATGTACCTCTGTATTTGGCAAACATCACATAACACAATTTACTTCACATTTTCACATTTAGCTCAGTATATGCCAAACTCCCCATAAAAAATTTACTTCACATTTTGACATTTACCTCAGCATATGGCAACCTATTCATAATATGATTTACTTCATATTTTCACATTTACATGCACCACTGTATATGGCAAACACCACATAACACAATTTACTTCACATTTTCACATTTACCTCAGTAACCTCACCAGTAAATTTTTTAATTCATGGCTCACCTGAACAGTGTTATAGAGGGAGATCACTGTATTTCCATAAGAACTGACAGATAAACTACATACAGGTACAATAACATATTGAAATAACTGACAACAAAAGCTATACATAATTATCATGATACTGCAGTAATACAATAGTTTGAATTGATTCTAAACAGTTATAAGAAGGAAATAAATAATGTAAACTAAACTGCTTAAATTAATTGTGACATTTGTTAAGACGACCAGGTTCAGATTATGAGCACCATCAATACTGGTTTCTAACAGCAAATAACAGAGATCCTAGTTCAAAGTGGCATAATGCTCATAAAGATCAGGGTCTACACTGTTTGGTCTACTGATAACTCCTAACAAACACCGATCATCCAACACGTTATGCGACAAAAGATCTGGGTATGTGCAGTTTGCCATTGGTGTTGCCTTATAAGTGAGTTCATATGGTATTTGTTAACATGTATACATCTAAAACCTGATTTATTAGATTTACTCCTTTTCTGCATGTCAATTTTGTTAGATGAACTAGAACAACTGCTTAATGATGTCACACATGACGTTATGAAATTTTTACTGCATCATCAACGAATGTTTATCACATAAAAAAAAAATATTACATCTCTTTACTGTATAGTGATAACCCAGTCTGCTTTAGCTGTGTCAAAATAGTGATAATCTATGTGTCAAGACTGGAAGAAGAATAAAAAACCAGAAAGATCAGCTAGTAGTCCTTAAAATCACATTAAAGCTGTAGGTTTATTCCTCTTGTCAGCTGGAAAACCTTTTCAATGTACGAGTGCTAATTCACATGATCTCAAAAACAAACTTTCTTCCTTTTATCAGGCATAGAGTTTTATGTCCTATCACAGATGCGGAGCTAAATCTGGCAGACATATTTACAGTATGTGCAACAAGATCTTGGCAGAAAATGTTGGAATAAAACATTGCACAAGTCATAATAGCAATTATAGATCTATTTCCACTGAAGTCATCAGTATAATAAAACAGAAAAACAAATATACAATAGTGTACACATGGTTTTAACCATTACTACTGTAACTGTTGCACTGAAAGAACATCTATTAAGAACCAATGCAGGATATTATCCATGTGTACTTTATGATATTGCAGACCCTTGTATTGTATACTCTAAAAATGAGCAGCAGATCTAACATAAGACGAGGAAAAATAACACACAAGATGCATTACCACTGATGTTCATCTGACAGAAACAGTTGCCAGATGTAGGATGTATTTAGATTCACATAATACAAAATGTACCTATTATAACTGAGCGGTTTAGTCCCTAGTACTAATAAGAATGTATATTTTACTATTAAGGGCAACTCAGTTGGTTATAACAATATATTATTTTACTATTAAGGGTAACTCGGTTGGTTATAACAATATATTATTTTTCTATTAAGGGTAACTCAGTTGGTTATAACAATATATTATTTTACTATTAAGGGTAACTCAGTTGGTTATAACAATATATTATCTACCATAAAGCCCTTAGGATGAAAAAACTTATGAAAATTCAAGAATTAAAAAAAAAAAAGAAGTACAGTATGACTTAACAGAATAAACCCGTGTGCATGTATTTTAATATTTAAAATGGAATCTGTCTGTCGAGACAGTAGTCACATGATATTGATCTGAACATAGATATATTTCTGATCTAATTTTTTCGGGGGAGTTCATTAATAACACTGGAGTATGCAAATAATTTTTTTTAAAAATTTGTTTTTGGTAATAATGTGTTGCTAACATTTGTTACTGACCTCAATTAATTTAATTTGTTGGTACTGTTCTTCTGGGACAGCTACAGTGGCCTAAGTGGTTACACTGGTTAGAGCATCCATTTTGGCTGCGAGAGGTCATGGGTTAGAATCTCAGCTAAGTCGTACCAAAGACTTAATAAAATGGTACTAATAGTTGCTTTACTAGTTGTTCAGCATTAAGAGACTAGTGTTAGGACTGGTCAGCCTGGTGTCAGGATAATGTTACTTGGTAGGACATCATGCTACAGGTCTGCAGCATGATGCCCAAGTGCTAGACATCACTATGAACTGCCTCACTGCAGACATCATAGTGATATTACTGAACAATTGTTAAGGCTACATTAAATATCCAATTCACACCAACACACGCACACTGCTTTTCTGACTTACAATGAAACATACCATGCATATGTTGTGGACAAATTTAATTCTTTGAGTAAACGTTAACATGGATTTCTGAAACAATAATATGTAATAAGTCTTGACCATTTCAATTTAAATAAACATAATTTTGGATGGTGTATCAAATGGCAAATTTAAGACATTCTTGTTTTAATTTTTTAAGTTGGAAGAACATTTCAATATTACTATCAGTTGTATTTCCCCAAACAGTGCAAAAGATGATACTTTCCAATAGCTGAGTTGTTGATAAACTTTATCTGATGACAAAGAGAAATTCTTGAGTTCACTGCAGGACAAATGTGTTTTGTTTGCTTACATGGTCGAGATTTTTGAAGATATCGAGATCAATATCTATGTTCATTAATAGTCTTTGCTTAGTTCAAGCAACAATGATCAACATTTTAGAGGACTGATAAACACGTTATTCAGTGAGTACAAATATTCAACTTTATATAAATATTCACCAAATTGTTTGTTCATAGTAATGACATTAAAAACAGATTTATGCAAAATAGTGTCCCACCCAGGCACATTATCCTGACACCAGGACAACCAGTTTTAACACGAATCTCTTAATGCTGTGAGCCAAGTGAGGCAGCTGCAAATACCATTTTTTTAAGTCTTTGGTATGACTCAGCTGGGGACTGAAACCACAACCTCCCACTTCTGCGGCCGACACTCTAACTACTAGACCACCAGAGCGGCTGATTTAAATATGTAGGTCATAGATGGAGCAGGATGAATAAACCAATCTGGTCCAATCCCTCAATTTCTTAAATTTAACTTTTTCAGTTCACTTAAAAAATCTGCACATGACATAAATGGAATAATGAATTGTACATTTTCAGGAATTTTAGACTAAATAAAATGCTGCAACATGTTATTTGTTTTTGTGTTAATATCTGAAATCTTGGAATTCACATCTGTTATATCAAAACAGTCAACAACATCATGCATATCATCAAATACTGTCCTATTTTTAGTTTATTTGGGATCTTACTATTTCTATTTGGAGTAAAATCATTAAGAATTTTCCACATTTCATTTGTACTCTTTTGTCTTTTCAACAATTTTATTTTTTTAAAAAACAATCATTTAGAAAATTGAATCATGGCAGTACATCTGTTATGCCAAAGTCTGTATCAGTGTATAAAAGTACACAAGTAAGAACTTCACAAACAAAATTAATATACAGATAATGATAATATCAAATCTCATCATTCTGCAAGATACGTGACTAATTAAAATTCAGAGTTCTTCATAGAATTATGAAAAGCAGGTTATGGTTTACCAGATTTGAAAAACAGACACCTAGGCTAGATATAAATGGTCAAAAATTCTAAGTTCTTCAAATAATTATTAAAAGGAGGTTATTGTGATCTATTTTTGAAAAATATATATTTATATATTTTAAAAAAAACAGGTTATATGTAAATGGTGTGATCACTGAAGCATGCAATGGAAATCACTTAACCTTCAATATGATATGAATCCAGGATTTTGATCACTAAAGCGGGAAATATTATTTCAGTTAAACTACATGTATCATAGATGATTACTGTAGTTTTAATTAAGGTAGTTTAAAATCTGTGCATAAATGGAACCCTTGGAAAGAACCAATGACCCACAAGAAGCTACTGGCAAGCTTTCTCACATACCCACATTGGCCTAATCTGAGACTCGAACACACGCAGACAGGGGTGAGAAGACAGTGATCCGTAACAGAGAGCGCTTTAGATCACTTGGCCACTCGAGGCCCCGACAGCAACATGTAAAGGTGTGAAAACCCTGCTGAATGACCCTCATCATGTGCCAGTCCTTGCATGGCCTTCAATCAAACTCATCGCCCACAAACAATAAGGATAATATTATCATCATTAAAAGTTATGTTACATTACAAACTATACACACTCCACATACCACAAAAAGGTAGTGTTAAGGACTCTTGGTAGGAAGGTCATGGATTCCACAACCATGATGGGACCTTGAACAATGTTTCAAACCTTATTTGCTCCAGTGTATGGGTATTAGACTTTTGTCAAGCTAACCTCCTTCAATGGGTTTGTGTTCCATCAATGTGTGTAAATGATTTTGGTTTTTAATGTAGCTTTAACAATTTTTCAATGATATCGCTACAATACCTGCAGTGTGACAGTTTATAGTGATCTCTAGCAATGGGACATCATGCCGCAAACGTGCAGCATGATGTCCCACCCAGTCACATTATCATGACACCAGGCCGACCAGTTTTCACACTAACCTCTTAATGCTGAGCACCAAGCAAGGTAGTTGCGAGTACCAATTTCATAAGTTTGTGGTATACCTTGGCGGGGGTCCAAACCAGTAACTTCTCACATCCAAGGCAGACACTCTGAACACTAGGCTACCCATGGCAAGTCATGAATCCAAAGTTGCCCTATGCCATGAAAACCAGACAATCTGAAATAATGGAGCCTTAGATTGGAAAAACATGAAACTTTGCATCTTTACCTGAGTCTGTCCTTGTGGAGTTCATTTGTCTGTTGCCACTGTTGCTGAAGATCTGCAAGGAGTTCCTGGACCCTCCCTACCTCTTCAGGCCTGCTGTCCTTCAGAATCTCCTCCTTCTCCAATCCCAAGTCCTCAAGTCTCCTCTTCACTTCATCTATGCTCTTCTGCACCTCCTGAGGAGTAAAATTCAAATTGGCTGAATCCAACAAGAGACTCACCATAGTATATATCAAGCTTCATCACATACCCACATTTATCAAACCAAGACTCGAACACACATGGATGGAGGTGAGATGTCACATGGATGGAGGTGAGATGTCACATGGATAGAGGTGAGATGTGTAATGTTAAGAACTTTTGACCAGATGGCCACCCAGGGACTTATAACTGGAACAATGAGTGATATAAATTTTAAAAAATGCTGAAACCAGGTACATCAAGCAAACAATCCCAGATATACATATCTACATTGTATATTACAAAGAAAGTTTTGTTTGTATGGAACTTTACCAGTACTTCCTTGCAATGCATTAATACAGCAAGTATCCAGTACAGCATCAGCAAATATTTAAAATATTTTTATACATACAGATAAAAATTCTCAACATATTCTGGAGACAACAAGTAGATCCTCTTGCTTTATATTTTATTATTTAAACCTTTCATTGGAGCCCTCAGCATTCATGCATATCTTAAATTTACAGAGGGAATGCAAGGCCAATGTATATGATAACATAACCTTGGCCTTATCACTGAATATGAAAAGTGGATCATGATAACCTACTTCTAATAAAGCCTTGTTGGACCCTTTTGTGTGCATACATATACCATGTTCCATGCCAGCAGTCAGGTATTTAAGTGTGTAGTTAATGATTTTCTATGTAACTCTCAGGTAATTCAATTTAAAAATCATTTCGTAGTTGCTGAAAATTCCAAATGTAATTGGCAAAAAATGCCCTGTTTGTATCTAAATGCCCATCACTAATACCAATTATTACTCAAGGAAGAGACTTTAAGGCACCGGTAAACTATTGTAAACTAAGAAGCATGTGATGATCTCACTAATGCAACATCTGTAGATAATCTTTCATATATGAAGTTCATTCTATGGATATAGTACAGAAAAATGAAAGAACACTCAATATTCAGAATGCCACAGATCTGACACTATTCACAAAAAATTCTTTCTCTCTTTAACAAATGCACGTGAAAACCTTGGCAATGAACCCAACTGACACCGAAATTAGTTCCTTGTTGAATCCAAAAAACTTCTAAATCATTGCTATGGTAACATTGCATTATTAAATACATCCAGAAGAGCTAAATAAAACTACTCCAAAATGGTATCACTAACGATACCCAGGTAATGGCTGATGGCAATGTCCATTCACAACAGTGGAATGTGTTAATGAATATTTTAAAAATTTTATACTCGATCTAATGCAACATTGTATCTTCATTACAATTGGAGATATCTTAAACAGATTTCATCCCAAAGTACCCTATAATTTAATACAAACTTGCAACAACTGTTGTAACTATCAATGGCATTTTGCTTCAAGTCGAACTTTCAAAAATATTTTAGATTTTTCTAAAAATCTGCTGAAAATAAAGTTAAGATGATTAAACATTTCAATAATTTAGAACACAAATTTCTAATTGTGGTGCTTTGGAGTTGGGAATAGAACAAATGTAATCTGTCAAGTCCAAGTTTTGAGTTCCATTTCTATACATGGACTGTCAAGTCCAAGTTCTGAATCCAATTTCTATTCATGGACTATCAAGCGCACATTCTGAGTTTCTTTTCCATATATGGACTCTCCAGTCCAAGGTCTGAGTTTCATTTCTATACATGATCTGTAGAGTCCATGGTTAGAGTTCATGGAACAGTGAAGTACAAAGTCTCGTTTCCATTTCTATACATGGACTGTGTGTCAAGTCCAAGAATCTGAGTTTCATTTTTTCAAGTTTATCTGACTGGATAGGAAACTATTTTGTAGCATAATTACAATTTGTTTAACAGTATTAGAATGACAAAGTCAGATTTCAGGGAATTTATTTCAACTTAAAACATGCTATGCTGTGTTTGTATTGTTGTTTAGTCATTCTACTGGATCACAATGTCTAGGTTTACTCTCAATTCAGTTTTACCCTGTATTGCAATAATCTATTTTGTTTCATCATGTGGTTGATGACAGTAGTACACAGGGTGTATGCTTTGACTTGTAAGGTTTTAACACCATTTTTCAGCAGAAGATAGGCTAGACATTGTGGCCAGTATTAATGGTGGAGGAAGAACCCAGGAAAACCCCCAGAAAGAACAACAGACACCATGAGAAGCTACTGGCTTGCTTTCTCACATACCCACACTGGCCGAATTTGAGACTCAAACCCACGCAGACTGAGGTGAGATGGCAGTGATTAGTAATGGATAGCACTTTAGACCACTTAGCCATTCACGGCCCCGCTTTGACTTAGACTAGTATATTGGTCTAATATGGTACAAATCCTGTCTGTACATGTATCATGGTATAATCCAACAAACCTATTCTGCAGTGTTTTTATCAATAGAATTCCACTTCAACCTGAATTTTTTGCGTTTTCTTTCTTTCTGATGTCTGTTTTATCAAACCCCAAAATGATTTTGAAAGATGTGCCAAGAAAGGACTGGGACAATGACTGCACTTCCTTGCATCATTTCACTTTGTGCTAATGAAAGGTTGTAGGTATCAGAGTACAAATAGAGATTTTCAAGCACGTGGTTTATTTTGTTGAGTTTTGAATCAAAATAAATAAATGATAAACTTGTAGTGTATTGCATAATTGATTTTGTTTATTATCTTGAAACATTTACTAAACAATCCAATATTCAACTTGTACCATGCCACTGTGCAGTTGCAGAAATTAGAAATGGCCGCTGACTATGATAGTATACCTCCACCTGTCTTTGTGCAGTTGAATATTGCAGGCACTATTGCTAACAATATAACATGGACATATCCTTCATGGAAAAGAACAAAGAATGCATACAAAGTGAAGTTGTTGTGTAAATAAGCAAGGTTTGCTTAGCTTAGCAACTATAAAAGTGTTGGAACTTTACTGAACTGAACAAATTTAAGCTTGAAAATGCAGATCCTATGCATGCATTGTTGGGTATTTGCCCAAACAATTGATGAAACATGTAAATACAAGCTGCTGAAGGAAGTACTACTTTTGGCACATTAACTTTATGATAAGTCCCCCTGTCTGGATTTCACATTACGAGTAGGAAACATTACTATTGTCCCGAATCAAGCACACGCCAAGAGGTTATCTAAAATACATGCCAGGCCTGAATTCTGAATGAACCCAGTTTTATACTACATTGTAATTGTACTTTACATTGATCTCAACTGATGATGCAATGGAATTCTTGAAGGTTTACAAGCACTTGACACCCTTTTGTCTAGGTAAGTCAATGTAACATGTTAAAAATGCTCATTAAAAACATTTTTTAAAAGTAATTAGTCTAAGACTGTATTGATGCAACTTTACCTGGGCGAAATGGGAAATGAAACTCCAATATTTACTCATGAGTCAGTGTGTGTTTGGGAGGGGGGGGAACAAAACAAAATTCAAATACAGTAAAACCTATCTTGATATATAGGGCCTAACCGGAAATCGCCTTGGACATCCGCTACAGCCGAATAGCCAGTTTTTCAGTACTATTCTGAAGTATTCGCCTCGGCAAATAATATGCGCACAAATGGTTACAAGTAAAATAATTCAATAAATATCGAACTTTAAAAAAAAAGTTTTTTAATACATAATTTTAGTTAATAATACAAAAATTCATCTTAGAGGTGATATATACAGTATAAAGTACATGGAAAGTTTAAGTTTTGCATACGATAATGAAACAAATGGTACCCTCCAGAGTCGCACCTACTACTTGGTTCATGCCCGGATCCGGCAAATACTACATCCAAATACTCAGATTCGGTACTCGGTGCAAATTATCTACTCGGTTAGGCCCTATTGATAGACCACTGCTATGTAACAACACCTGTCTTGAGAGACCACATTCTGAATGCACAAAATTATTGATCATATAGGATTGTGACCTGTTATGGGATTTCACCTATCTTGAGAGACCATAATGTTTTGGCAAAAGAGGTGGTCTTTCAAGACAGGTTTTACTGTACAAGTTCAGGTGTGATACTTTAATACCTTATGAATTTGCCTGCTTAGTCTCAGAATTTCCAGCAAGCAGTGTATCATTAACAAAATTTAAAATCACCATATTTATAGTTCCTACAACACATAATTGTTGCTCTGGCTACTTTGATGACAACATCAAGATATTTCCCAATTTATGCAGAAAAAAATAAGTCAGGTACACTTTGATCCATCTCTAAAAATTAACTCTTTGACTTAATCATATATCAGAATCAATATTCAAAGAATTTCCTGCCATCTTTCATACCCTGCAATCTTACTCCTCCACCAGACAATAGTATGTGCCAATGTGTAGCCTGTCATGTGCTTAAGTAGCCTGTCATGTGCTTAAGTACCCTGTCATGTGCTTACATAGCCTGTCATGTGCTTAAGTAGCCTGTCATGTGCTTACATAGCCTGTCATGTGCTTACATAGCATGTCATGTGCTTAAGTAGCCTGTCATGTGCTTAAGTAGCCTGTCATATGCTTACATAGCCTGTCATGTGCTTACATAGCCTGTAATGTGCTTAAGTAGCCTGTCATATGCTTACGTAGCCTGTCATGTGCTTACATAGCCTGTCATATGCTTAAGACTGGCATGATAAACAACAACTGACCTCGCATAAGAATAAATATATTTGTACATGGCTATTTATACATGGGTAATTTCCTCAATGTATGTCACTCGTTTGAGGGAAATTAATGATTTTCCTAAATCTATGTGGTAGAGGTCACTGCCTTGAATATATATATCTCTTTTCCATGAGTACATAATACCTGTGCTGATTGTTACTTTAAGAAATTTTAAAAGCTGTGGATGTGAAATAGAGAAATTCTGCTTTTAAAGTTATAAATATTTTATAGAATGAAGAACCTTTACATTGTCTGCATCTTAAGAAATGTCATTAATTGATTGTTCCTTTCTGTACTTTTATGTACATTCATGTACTTTCATGTAGATAGAAGTACCATGTTAATATGCAGTTGATATGATTGATATGAATGTTGGGAAATAATTGAAAGCCATTCAAATCATGCAGTACTGACTTTTGCTAAATAGATGCAGTTATCTTTCCTTTGGGTAATTCATAAAAAAAAACAGATTGGACATTATCCAAAAAATCTAAAATAATAAAATAAATAAATAAATACATTTTTAAAAAAATAACAGTATATAAATTGAAACAAGAAATTATATACAAGTGATTTTACATTAGGAGTTGCAGTATTTAATTATTATTAATGTCATTTAAACATGCTAATTTACACATGTGAAGCTGAAGACAAAAAAAAATGGACCCCCATCCAAGCACAACTTAGATGTGATTGCTGGGGTGGGGTGGGGAATAAATTGAGGAAGCCATTAGCTTAGTGTATATAAATAATCCCAATGCAATATGTCCCACGTGTTCTTCTTACCTGAAAACCAAAAAATGAGTTTAAAAATATGTATGAACTGACAAAGAATCAAAAGGTAGTCACTTGTGTGGCAGCATTTTGGGGTTGACATTTTCCAAGGAAAGTTAAAAAGTTCATGATAAACTTGCAATTTCTCAAAAAAATGTAATGCAGAATTGGAATTCACAGGCTTGATGACTAAATCTATATTTCAAAAATTTGTAAACTAGTGTTCAATTTAATTAATAATTGTTATAATTCCATCACACAGGCATTTACTTCCCAGCTTAAAACCAATACATGGTGCTGAAATAATGCAATGATAAATAAGGGAGATTTTATCCTATTTTTCAGGTGTTCTGAATATTACACAATTCACAGATCAACAGTTTATAATAAAGTTTAAATTTGTTATTAAATAATGTTCAATTATCATCTAATCTGCTGTTAAAAAATGAACATTTTAATGCTGATTACTTTTGAGTGATAAGCTGTACAAGTAACTGTCAACTTTTATCTTTCAAATGACTAAAAAGAAAATGCTTTAACAAAACAAATTCTTGTTGTTCATCCGTCGATTGGAGGGGCTGGTTCTGTTCTGCGCGTGAGCAGGTGGCTGATGAGGCCAGCCCTTGCATGGAATATATTTTTGCATACAGCACAGTTGATGAATGTGACATCTCCAGGAGGGTTGATGGCACGTGCTTTTCTGACATGTCTCTTTAGCTCTGCAGCTGCTGTCCTGCTAGATTCACACAACTTGTAGCCTTTGTGCACAGTGGAACGCCAAGTGAGTCGATCGCTTGCTATTTCCTCCCATAAATCAGGGTTAATGTTGAATGCTTTATGTCGAAAGCACCTTTCAGACTGTCTTTGAAACAATTCTTCTGACCTCCATGCAATCACTGTCCTTGCTGTAGATCGCAATAGAAGAGTCTTATGCAGCCAGTGGTCTGGCACTGCATAAGGATGGTGTGGATAATGTGGAGACTAGGGGAAGCACAACTACCCTGTAGACATTTAGTTTGGTCTGGATGATGATGCCTCTACTATTCCTGATGTTGGCATACAATCTGTCAAAAGTTGCGCCGACTCTGGCAATGCAAAGGTTTACTTCGTCATCACTAGTGATGCTCTGTAACATTGTGCTGCTCAGGAAGGTTAATTTTGGACTCAACAAAGTGCTTTCCAGGCGCCGGCTGATACAGGACTTCAGTCTTTTGGTACTGATGGTGAGACCAAAGCTTGTGCAGGAACTGGAGAACTTGTCAATGCTGCATTGCAGGTTGGATTCTGAGGGTGCAGTCATCAGCAACTGATGGTGTCTGTCATGATCTCACATTCTTTTCGGAATCCACACCAGCTTTTTGGCAGTTGTCCCTGGTCAATGTGCATAGTGAGGCGGTTCAGTAGGATTCTGGCGAGTATCTTTCCTGCAAGTGAGAGTAAGGATATACCCTGGTGGTTGTTGCAGGCCTGGCAGTTCCATTTGTGCTTATACAGGTGGATTATGAAAGCATCTTTGAATTCCTAGAGTAACTTCTCTTGCTAACACATCAGTAAAAACAGTTTGTGGTGCCATTCTATCATGGCTGTGCCCCCTTCCTTGTTGACTTCAGCTGGGATTGAGTCTGAACCAGGTGTGTTGCCAATGGAGAGCAGACATATAGATTTCTGTGTCTCCAGCAAGGTTGGTGGGTCATCCAATGCTTTATTGATGGGTAATTGAGAGAAATGACTGATGGCTTCATCATTGATGAATAAGAGCAATTCAGGACACTGTCAATGTGTTCAGCCAATCATTGAAGAAGCTTCTCTTTATCAGTAATTAGTGTGTTCCCATCTGTGTTGAGAAGGGGGGGGGGGTGATCCAGAGATGTAGGTCCATACACTTATTTCAGGGCATTCTAGATGTTCTTCATGTCATGCTGGTCTGTGCAGCACTGGCTCTCATCAGCTTTGTTGCTCAGCCATGTGTCTCGCATCTGACAGAGCTTCTGCTGTGCAGTTCTGTGTAGAAGTTGACATGGGGTTGTTGAGGTAATCCAAATCTTACAAGTCAAATCAAGACACTATTCACCTGACAAGATTTTTAAAAATGAATTCTGATTAACTTTGTCTTTTCATTAATTTTAAACTTTATTCTGATTTTCCGAATATGTTGCAACATTTATCACAAAACACCATGTTCTAGCAATATCCAACCTTACTGATTACCTGCCAATCTCTAGAGAGCAATTGGAACATTCTGGTCCAGCCGAGAAACAGCCTTGGCCATAGTAGAGTGCATCACATATGTTGCACAAAAAAAAGGGAAAACAATGTTCCGATTGCGATTTTGTCGCTTTCTGCCACCAAATTGTGCCAAGTGAACAAATGCAGTTCCAAATATAATTCTCAGTGGTGATCAATTACAACATAGTTTTTATTTTCTCAACTTGACAGAAAAACAGGATATTCCAACTGGCTTCATGCGATATCAGCGTAATCTCTGGACAAAAAGTCTAACTTGAAGTGTAATATACATACCGCATACCAATAATAAAACCCATTTTTATATCTTGTACTATTATGTTATAGACTGACACTCAATGCAAGTTTCTTCATTGGCATTGTTTTCAAATTGATGAGCCCAACCGGTTTAAAATGAAATTTGTTACAAAAGGATTCTATAAATAAAACACAAGAAATGTACATATATAATATGTAGTCACACACTTTTTCAAATATGGAATCACTACGCATGGACCTTCTCTCCTATATCCTCTCAAATATTAATTTGGGAGTTACATTGGTTTAAAAATTGTCAAACAGAGCATTTTATTGCTTTTTATAAGAATATATTATCACCACCAAAATATACAAATGCCCACATGACCTACAATGCAATACATTGGAATTGTAAATAATTTTTATGTAAAATTCCACTAATCCTTGAACACTTTAGCTTAATTGTGTACTTCAATGTATATAAAAATCACAATGGTTGGCAGGTGTGCTGATCACATAGGTTAATTACTGCTTACAGTAATTGTTCTTCACAATCTGAAGCCAGGAATTTTGACATGAAGATTTCCATAACCCGCTATCAAAAATACATTCTGAGCTTTATCAGATTCACATAAAAAATTAATTAAATGCCTAGTCACAGGCCTTCTGAAAGATGCACAACTGAACACCTCCTATCTTGTATTGCTTTTATAGCAACCTATAAACGAGTTTACAGGACAAGGATTTGAGAATAGTTGTATCAGTGCCAAACTGTTTAATTAATGCATAACTTTTCTACTGTATCAAACTCCCTACAACTGCTACAGGGACAGTTGAACCTGTTTTGTATTTTTTTAAGTGAAGTATTTTCTATAAAATATTCAGAAAGAGTAATATTATACAATAATAATAAAATTACTTGTGTACCTTTTACTTGAGAATTATCATAATAGTAGCAATTTAATCAAGTGTATATGAACTACTATGGTTGAATTTTTTTAAAATAAAATAAAACATTGCACATTTTTATATTAGTTGCTATGCATATTAAATTTATACTGTATGTTTGCCTTTTGTCCATAATTGAGGGATGTGAACAGTTTATGCATACCTGAATTTTGTCTTATTGCGTTTGAGGACGTGATTGGACTTTTTGCCAACCTGAATTTTGTCTTATTGTGTTTGAGGACGTGAATGGACTTTTTGCTAACCTGAATTTTGTCTTATTGTGTTTGAGGACGTGAATGGACTTTTTGCCAACCTGAATTTCGTCTTATTGTGTTTGAGGACGTGAATGGACTTTTTGAAAACCTGAATTTTGTCTTATTGTGTTTGCGGACGTGAATGGACTTTTTGCCAACCTGAATTTTGTCTTATTGTGTTTGAGGACGTGAATGGACTTTTTGCCAACCTGAATTTTGTCATGATTGGAATGTGTTGTTGCTATTGTAGGGTTTAATTCCATTTTTCGGCTCAAGATAGGCTATACATGGCGGCCAGTATTAATGGTGGAGGAAGAACCCCATGATTGGATGTACTAAACATATGGAATTTTACATAAAAATTATTTACAATTCCAATGTATTGCATTGTAGGTCATGTGGGGATTTGTATATTTTGGGGATGATAAATAAATTATTCATTCCTATTTTATGATCAGCCTGTAGATGAATTTTTTTAAAAATTATTCATTGGAATTTCAAAGTGCTCATTGACTTTTGGGACTAAAATACTATTTTGGAATCATTCAACTCATTGAGTCAAAGGTGTGGATTGTATCATTGTAGCACATCAGTACATGAGGGAGGATTTGAAATTTAATTCCAAATTCTGTAAGTGTTTCTCAAGTTTTCACATTGTATCTAATCAAAATAAACTATTTGTTGATTTTACTAAGCTTGTTCATTTTGCTTCTTTATGTTAAATAATATATGAGTTAAAGTTGTACCCTAGTTCACATAAAACTTGTTGCAGTTATTCTTGGAATTTTATGCTGCAATATTGTAAATATTACAAATGATTCTGAAATGATCTACATGTACTTGGGCAGTAGGCAAGGGGCGATTAATACATTAACTATATAAAGGTCTATCATGTTTCACCCATTTTGAGTGTAATACAAACTAACAACTGTCTCTGGACATTTTAAAAAGCATTGGGAATAATTTGATAATCAAGCTGTACATATTAACTCGTTTTTTTTTGTGTACATGCTCCATAACCAAACCTTGCGTACCAGATTACTAAAACTGTCAACATCAGACAGTCAAATAAATTCAGACAAAGCCTGCAATGTCATTTTGTTTAAAAAGATGATGCAGGAATACAAATGTAAAGGTTATGAAGGAGGTCTGATCGTCTGCACCCTCTGCCATCATTTTTACATGATCCTGTTGAGTCCATAGCTACAGCACTGGTTCACCCTATAGCAATGGCTTATTCCCTAGTTACAGCACTGGTTAACCCTATGGCATTGGCTGATTCCCTAGTTACAGTATTGGTTCACCCTATGGCAGTGGCTTATTCCCTAGTTACAGCATTGGTTCACCCTATAGCAATGGCTTATTCCCTAGTTACAGCATTGGTTCACCCCATGGCAATGGTTGATTCCCTAGTTACAGCATTGGTTCACCCTATAGCAATGGCTTATTCCCTAGTTACAGCACTGGTTCACCCTATAGCAATGGCTGATTGCCTAGTTACAGTATTGGTTCACCCTATGGCAGTGGCTTATTCCCTAGTTACAGCATTGGTTCACCCTATAGCAATGGCTTATTCCCTAGTTACAGCACTGGTTCATCCCATGGCAATGGCTGATTCCCTAGTTACAGCATTGGTTCACCCTATAGCAATGTCTGATTCCCTAGTTACAGAACTGGTTCACCCTATAGAATGGCTGATTCACTAGTTACAGCATTGGTTCACCCCATGGCAATGGCTGATTCCCTAGTTACAGCATTGGTTCACCCTATGGCAATGGCTTATTCCCTAGTAACAGCATTGGTTCACCCCATGGCAATGACGTTTATTTGGAATTTGATATGCAGGATGTGATAATCATATTCTAATTAGCTATTTACAACCTACTTCAAATTTCATACTTGTACATATTTGCTATTGTTGTTTTTGTTATTGGTGTTAAATGGTTTAATGCCATTTTTCAGCACAAGATAGGCTATACATGGCGGCCAGTATTAATGGTGGAGGAAGAACCCGGACCCCCACTTGATATTGTAACCATTAGGTTATATTACAGTGTAGGCCTCGGTATGATTTTATGAAACCTACTTTCTGCCAACTTTTGATCACTGTAACATGGCATGGGAAACTGTTGCCAAACTTTCCATCAATGACTTAACTGTCCAAGGCACCAAAAACAAGCATTTAAGATTATACTATGTGAAAATTATACAGAATTATACAGATCCCATTGATACAAGAATAATTTAAGTAAAACTTTTTCATATTCAGGACTGTTGATTAGAAATAGTTTACCTAAATATGTGAAAAAGCACCTACATAAAATGCATTTAAAAATGGATGCATGATGCATCTGTATAATTAATAAGTACAGTCTTAAGGTTTTTCATCTTTTTGTTGACCTCAACTTTATTGACATAAAAATTTTTGTTTGATTCTAGCAAAGCCAGCCATGTACTTTTGAAATTGAGCCACCTACTCAAAGAGCCAATCTTAATCTCTTTAATTTGACATGAACCATGATTATTCAGATGAAATGTTTAACATTTTAAAAACAAGTTTTCATAAAAACATTTTGTCATTTAACCATTCAAGAATTAACTCCCTTTATCTTTCCAAATGTTGTCATGCTTGCAGGGATAGTATAGTGAATCAAATACTATTTATGGTAACATGCGCCAGTATTTATGGTTTTGATGACAACTGTGGTTCAGTTCACCAAAGCTTTGCAAATGGGAGAAACACTCATAAAATAGATACATGTGTCAATCAACATTTTCATACATGGTGTCATGAAAATATTACTGCATGTTAATGGCTGGAGAAGGTGTAGAGGTTACCATATATAACTGCTTACAAGTCATGTCCAACTGTAAAACTGCAAAGACCAAGATCTGCTGTCGCATGCACCAGCAGATTTGCATCTATGCAGTTTGTTTGGAATAAACAATAAAACAAACAACACGAACCCTGGTCTGTAGACACATTATGGCAGGTCAGGATTTTTGTTGTTTGCACTTTGACTTTACTTATAAGCAAGTATAATGGCAAAGATACTCTGAACACATCATTGACTTTATCAGGCCAAGTAAATATGAGCCAAGTGCCTTTTCCAAGTACACACAGAGGCAGTTATACAAGGCTGGCCTGGATAGAGGTAAACCTGTGACCCCTTATTGTTTAATCCCATGCTGAACCATAAGGAGCAATAACCTTTTTGTCTTGCAGGTTTATGGAAAGAAATTTCTTCAAATTGAAATACTCCGTCTCATAACCACAAATATAGTAATTAAATGCACATCTAGACTCGATGAAATTCTAAAAAAAAATTTAGTCTTCTAAAAATAAATCCTCGGAATATTTGGTGGCTCTAACTTTATTCTAAAAAAAATGTTACAGTATGTCTTAATTTTGACATGAGTTTGTTTTTTAAAATAGATTTCATTTAAATTGAACACTGATTTCAAACATTTTCTACAGTGATGTTTTGTGGTTTTAAGGTGATTTTTTTCTGCACATGTATACATTTTGTCCATTATCCAGAAGACAACACAAACAACCATAGTCCCACAGTAAGATATGACAATCTATCTTACATATGCACATGGGCCAAGCCTTGACTCAAACCAACATGGACATAGGTGATATGTGAGTGATCCATAAAGGCCCCTATTCTACAGTTTTACAACTTAAAATAACATGCCTTGATTTCATAAAAAGATAAACAGTTGAAAGTATATGCATGCGGTTGGAAATTTATACTAAAAATAATGAATCTGGTGAAAATGTTTACTTCAGGATATGATTTATAGAACTTCCCACCATGTATGAAATGGAAACAAGTTCTTACTGTACAAATGTTGCTAATCTGCTAGCTCAGCTTAACTGTCAAACAATTACAGTGGTGACAATCTATGTATTTTGCCAGTGATTCATTGTCCTGTCAGTGTGATGAAGACGACAGCTCCTTATTATTCAGGAAGGACAACCGAATGCTATCTATAGGCAACCAAATACATATGAACCACAGAAACAGAACTATTTCCCATTCATCTGTCCTGTGCTTAGCATTCTACATGAAGTTTACAGCTTTCAACATAATTAAGCAGATGATATTCACAGAGTTCCAAGAACTATGATTGAGTCCCAGATTAGGGTTAAATATGAATAATTTACAAGTCTTTCCAGAAACTTCACACAAAAAAACCATCACACTCAAGGTTTCTTTGAAGCAAAGCTGATAACACTTTCTTTTGGCAAGCTAGTTAGGTAACACTTAGATTATCTGGAGTCCAAGCTATAATCAACATGGCCCCAGGTGTCATCCAATCCTATTTTAGCTAAACTGAATAAGGTCCCAGGTTTTATCCAATCCTATTTTAGCTAAATTCAACGGTACGCGGAGGCTTGACCACAGGTGCTTTGACCACAAGTGGTTTGACCATAGGTGGTTTGTCGACAGCGGGGGTTTGACCACAGGTGTTTTGTCCACTGCGGGGTTTGACCACAGGGGGTTTGACCATAGGTGGCAAGAATAATATGAAAAGACTGATTAGTTGTTGGAGCATTAGATGCAAGTATATTTGGGGATTAAAATGAGGGATTAAAAGCATATCTTCAGGGATTATAAGTTGCGGCATTTAATTCACTAAAATTTGTATAGTTGAAGGATTATAAGTTGTGTAATGTACATCTTAACTTTATCAAGGGATTATACAGTAAGTTGCGTGATTATATCTTAAGTTGCGGCACTTAATCCACTGCGTGATGCACTGTGCCTATTGGTTGCAAACAAACATCCAGATGGCAGCACCAAGATTTATTCTCACCGATTTTAAAATGGCAGCAATAGGAGTATTTCAAGAAAAATTTCCTGATGCTCGTACAACAGGCTGCTACTTCCATCTTGCCCAAAGAGTAATATGAAAGGTACATGAGGTTGGACTGAAAGTGGAATATGAAACTAGTAATGATGTACGTATCGCTGCTTGTTGTCTTGCCGCCCTATCTCATGTATCTAAGTCTAAGAAGTTACAGAAGCATTCAAACTGTTATCAGACTCTATGCCAGCAAAGAACAACAACGACGAGGTGTTGTTGAAAGGAAACTTGTCACATAAAATTTCATTAATTGAACCATAATTTTAAACTCTAAATAACAGTTTATTATTATTATAAAAACCAGATGTGGACAAATCAACTATGGACAAAACCCCGGTGGTCAAACCTTGCTGTGAACAAACCACCTATGGTCAAACCACCTATGGTCAAAGCACCTGTGGTCAAAGCACCTAGAACCAAATTCAACATGGTCCCAGGTGTCATCCAATCATATTTTAGCTAAATTGAATATCGTCCTAGGTTTTACTCCAATCCTATTTTAGCTAAAATTAATATGGTCCCAGGTTTTATCCAATCCTATTTTAGCTAAATTTAATATGGTCCCAGGTTTTATCCAATCCTATTTTTGCTAAATTGAATATGGTCCCAGGTTTTACCCAATCCTATTTTAGCTAAAACTATTATGGTCCCAGGTTTTATCCAATCTTTTTAGCTCTAAATGTCAAGATCTAAAAGATCTTGAAATAAACTTTAAAATAAAAATAAAGAACTCTAAATGCACTGGTGAAAATCCAACAAATAATGATGCAGAAACCAACATAGCTGATGGATTACCGGTAAGGTAAGATGTCACATACCTTCAAAAGTGGTTCTTGAGCCTCAAACTGGTTTAAATCCTTACTCCCCAAAACTGGACCTGACAAAGTCCTCTGTGCCTCTGACAGCTTATCCCGTTGACAACGGATCTCGTTGATAAAATGAGCCAGGGTTGGACCTCCAACATCTCTGCTATTGGCAGTGACACTGTAAGATGTCCTAATAATCTGTTCTCCATCTGAAGCATCAAGTGTGAGCGCTGGTTGTGGAAGGCGGACAACCTGGCTGCGAACATCAGATAATCGATGTGTTAATCTCTGAAGTTCAGAATCTACAACCCCAACCCCTCGCTCATCTAACACTTGTCCCTGCTGTCGTAAGGACTCCAACTCTCGATGTCTCCTCTTTAACTCTTCGTCGAAAGCCTGGAATAGACATTTAAGTTGCCATTAAACAATGAAAGTCTATGCTACCTGCATCAGGAGAAATTTTTTAAATTGCAAATAATATAACAAATTCAATGAATGTTTTTTTTTATATATTAAAACCACACATGAATCTTAACCCAAACTAAAATCCACAATTACCACAAGCTTACAACAAGCGAGCTGAGGCTACACAAGCTAAACTGAATTATTTAATGCCCTATGCTACTTCTTCCTACAAATGTCTTTTTTCCAGTTTATATAATATCGTTTTTTAAAGTATTAGTCATGTTAATGAAATAATGTTTGCATAAAGGAAATTCTTCAAGTGACTGTACACTCAATTAGCTATGCAGTCATTTTGTCATTGAATGGAAGACTGGATAAAGAATTCCCTTTAGTAAAATCCTGTAAAATAGATAGCAATTGAATTGCAATGCTATTTACAAACTGTCTTAATACAGTAAGATATTCAAAGTCAGGTGCTTGTAAATGCATTCTTACCAACAATGTATACATCATCAAATTTTGTAACAATAACTTCCGATAACAAGTTGTTGAAAGAATGTTCCTATATTTGTTTCAAAGGCAATCTGATGCCATTAGAAGAAAAAAATACTTGTCAGTTATTTTCATATTAAACAAAAAATTTAAAATATATAAAATTGAGAGAGAGAGAGAGAGAGAGAGAGAGAGAGAGAGAGAGAGAGAGAGAGAGAGAGAGAGAGAGAGAGAGAGAGAGATCCAATTCTGACAGCATTCTATAAAGAATTGAGCTTTGTGAATTTTGCTTTTTTTAAAAGAAATCAAATAAATCAAACAATATGAAATGTGTCATTCTGCAACTAACTTCATTTGGTGACAACATCTTAATTGCACTTTACTTTCCTGTTCTTTATAGTTGTGAGACTGGTTTGTGAACTTTCAAAAATGTGCACAGTATATTTTATGTACCAAAACACAAAATTAACTTGGAAACCTTGCAATGAAAACTAGGCCCAATTTTCAAGATTGTAGCAGAACAATTTTGTTTGTTAAATTTGGTAATTTTTCATTGCATGCATTACCAATATATGAGCAGCAATCAATCCTAGAACCGTAGAGATAATCTGAAATCATGGCATTATAATGATGTTGAGTAAAGTGTGTCCTGTTTTGGTAATGTACTGTTTCACTTTTATAATTTAAATATCATTCTGTCAATGCATTTGTGTGCTAAAACTATTAAAATAAAATGACTCACTGGGTCGCATGTAACTGACAAAATATTTTATTCTTGGGTCATGGTACATGTACCTCAGTTATGTCCAAAATATTATTGCATGGCAATGTTGCTGGACAATGTGTCAGCATGGTAACATGAATTGTCTTTTGTTTCTCAAAGCCAATGTCATTCAAAATATCTCTGAAAAAAATGGCAATTAACCTGGATATGAGAAATAAATACAACTATCTTTCCCATAGCCCAGATATATTTAATCAAAAGTAAATCCTGATTGACAGGGTTATAATTACAAAGACACAATAACAAAACTGAATTGGTGCCCCTCCCCCCCCCCAACAATTATTTCTTCTCTCTATGATGTACTTACTATGGGTTCTTTCAGCATGAAATATTCTGGTTATAAATGAGCTTAAAACACACACACACACACACACAAACACACACACACACACACACACACACACACACACACAACCTGATCAATGTATTCTGATATCAATGCATATATCTACATTTGGTGCCCAACAGATATTCCAGTTCACAATAAAGACTTTTAAAAAAAAAAGATATTTGCAGAGTCGTACAAAAAAATTCAATTAGTCATGTACTTTTGGGATACATTCTCTAGACACTGGGCTTAATTGGATAAAGTCAGGATATAAGAGCAAAACAATAAAATGAGTTCTTATAACAGCATGCTAAGATATGTACATAATTGGTTGCACAAGTCACTCTCTATTCTTTATTTATATATTAGAATGTCTGCATGGAACTAGTTATCTCATTACCTTATTTATCCTTGATTCTATGCAGTATTATGTTTTTACCTGCCACGACAAAATTCATCTTAAATTAGGCGTTTGTTTTCTCTACGATTTCAAGATGTACTGCACAAGAAAAGTAATAACTACTGGCACCTGGTACAAATGCTTTTCATTTATTTGTGATGCAGTTACTTTTTCTCTTCATCTTTTGAATAAACAGACATTACCATTTGACTTTTCTGCCACCTAACACCACAGAACTTTGACACAAACTGACCCTTAAAAGAGGTAAGTTCACAAAAGATTTGCCATTTAATCATTAAAAAACAATAATATTGATTTTAATAATCTTTGTTAACTTTGTGTGCTGGCAATAGCAGGTAAATCACTCTAAATTGTGTCGTGCACCTGACTGCACACACAGGTCTTGCTTGCATAATGTCTTAGGGCAGGGGTGTGGAATTTGGCACATTACCAGTAATCCATACCAGCTTAGTCATAATTATCACAACCTATGGATGATTTGATATTAACTGCATAGTATGAGAGAGGAATTCTGAACTGGCAGATCAAACTCAGCAAGCACCATGTCCATACACTATCTGCAAAATCTCTTCCAGGATCAACCTCATTATCTTAATCTTAAATTACAATCAGAGCCACAACTGCAAGGTTGTAGACCTATCAGTGCCAAGTTTCTCTTTGAAAGAAAAGTAAAAAATTGCTAAAGACTTTTTGTTTAGCATTCTTTGCCATAAGAAATGGAAATACTCATCAGTTTGAAACCATAATTTGCAATAAACATTCCCTTAATGAGCTGTTTTAAGGTGTTTCAAATATGTCAAGAGTTAGAGTTAACTTTTCAAGACATGAGATATGCTTCCATTCTTAGAATATTTAACAACAGATGTTTAGCTACTCATAAACAAGGTATATATACTGCTGCTAAAATGTCTTAATGTCAAGTGACCAAAATATGTTCAATGCCTAAACTATTTTCTAATGCTTGAATGCCTACAGTATATTATAATGCACAAGTAATTAAAGTATATTCTAACACCCAAGTAATTACAGTATATTCTAATGCCAAAGTAATTACAGTATATTCTAATGCCAAAGTAATTACAGTAAATTGTAATGCCTGACTGATTAGAATATATTCTAATGCAGAATTGCCTACATTATAGTCTAATGCCTGATTGCATACATTATATTACAATGCCTGATTGCATACATTATATTACAATGCCTGACTGACTACAGTATATTCTAATGCCTGACTGATTCCAGTATTTTAATACCTGACTGCCTACAGTTTATTATAATGCCTACTACATACATCAAAATCTAATGCCTGACTGACTATAGTATATTTTAATGCCTGACTGCCTATTGTGAATTCAAATACCCTACTGCCTACATTATATTCTATTGCTGGACTGACTACATTATATTTGAATGCTTGACTGCTAACAGTCAATACATTGTATTCTAATGTCTCACTGATTACATTATATTCTAATGTCTCACTGACTTATTACAGTATATTCTAATGCCTGAATGACTACAGTATATTATAATGCTGGACTCCTACAGTATATCCTAATATGCCTGTCTGACTACAATATTCTAATGCTTGACTAACTACAGTATATTCTAATGCTTGACTGACTACAGTACATTCTAATGCTTGACCGACTACTGTGAATTCTAATACCCTACTGCCTACAGTATATTACATTGCTTGACTGACTACATTATATTCTAATGCTCGATGGCCTACAGTGTATTCTAATGCTTGACAGCCTGCAGTGTATTCTAATGCTCGACGTCCTACAGTGTATTCTAATGCTCAACGGCCTACAGTGTATTCTAATGCTAGACAGCCTACAGTGTATTTTAATACTTGACAACCTACAGTGTATTCTAATGCTTGACGACTGACAGTATATTCTAATGCTTGATGGCCTACAATGTATTCCAATGCTTGACAGACTACAGTGTATTCTAATGCTAGACAGCCAACAGTGTATTCTAATACTTGACAACCTACAGTGTATTCTAATGCTTGACGACTGACAGTATATTCTAATGCTTGATGGCCTACAATGTATTCCAATGCTTGACAGCCTACAGTGTATTCTAATGCTTGATGGCCTACAGTGTGTTTGAAGGCTTGACTGCATACAGTGTATTCTAATGCTAAACAGCCTACATTGTATTCTAATACTCGACAGCCTACAGTGTATTCTCATGCTCAACGGCCTAGTGTATTCTAATACTCGACAGCCTACAGTGTATTCTAATACTTGACGACTGACAGTATATTCTAATGCTCGATGGCCTACAATGTATTCTAATGCTTGACTCACTACAGTATATTCTAATGCTTGACTGACTACAGTATATTCTAATGCTTGACTGACTACAGTATATTCTAATACTTGACGACTGACAGTATATTCTAATGCTTGAATGACTACAGTATATTCTAATACTTGACTGACTACAGTATATAACTGACTACAGTATATTCTAATACTTGACGATTGACAGTATATTCTAATGCTCGATGGCCTACAATGTATTCTTATGCTAGACTCACTACAGTATATTCTAATATTTGACTGACTACAGTATATTCTAATGCTTGACTGACTACAGTATATTCTAATACTTGACGACTGACAGTATATTCTAATACTTGACTGACTAGAGTATATTCTAATGCTTGACTGACTACTGTATATTCTAATACTTGACTGACTAGAGTATATTCTACCGTATTTACCGTATGTTTTCGGACACTGTATGTTTTCGGACACCGTTTTTTTCGGGGAAAAATCATATTTAAATGCCTTGTAAGTTTTCGGACGTTGCCCCGCTATAATTGTTTCTATAATTTATGTTTTCGGACACAATCTTGGATGATCTGCTTCGTCGTTTTAATGTAAAATTTACAGCGTGTTTGCCATTAATTTAACTCATACAAAGTTCGCTTCATTTGGTCGCCAATTATTTAATGCGATCATGAACGTCCATGAACTAATATAATTTAAAATTATTAATTACATGTAATTCGGGATAGTGACAACACCTGCTGCATTAGTCGGACGTGTTACACGAGCTCTAAAGTGTATTTCAACAACGGATTGTCTTGTTAAATCAAGATGTTCCAACGAAAAGGAACAGATCGGATATAGATTTCTCAAATCATATTGTGATATTTTCAGACCGGTATCGACATTTTGATCGCGTCACATATATGACAACATACGATGATACACGCGTGCTATTTTATTTTTATCAGACTCGTCATCTAGAGCAGCTTTCTTCGTAGGCGGTTGTTTTTGTGATGCTTCCTCAGAATCATTAATTCGAAGTCACTTCTGTGGACGGCCTACTGGTCTCTTTGGAGACGATTTTGGCAAGGGCGATTCCCTCCAAGAACTTGTTGCATAACGTATGATAAACTTATTCATCAAATTTATTACAGTACTAACAATATTATGTTTCACAACGATAGCTATCCAGTATACTAACTTTTGTATGTGGTGGGTATTTTATTTATACTTTTTAACTTAATAGTTTGATTCAGCTAACAAAAATATGATTGGTTGTCAGTATAGACATTGTTACACACGAAACCACTTCAGTGTGACAGTTATGGCTTTGATTAGAAACCATGACCCCTGCTTTATATCATTAAACAATACATCAGAGTCGGTATGGATTAGTAAAATTCATTGGCATTGTCCAACAAAACAAACCCCTTATCCCTGAGGCATTATATACAAAGGTTTAAACATAGTTATTGTTCTACAGGTAATAAACCTCTTGGTAGACGATATATTTGATTGTGGGTGCTAAATGTTAGGTACATCGTGTGCTCTTTTAATAAAATCCAGATGGCTGCCTTTTATTTCCGAACACATCTGTCAAAGAAATCCCACCAGTTATATTATTAACAATTAACACCCAGACACTTTGAAATCTCTGACATGCATCACTACAATCTTCGAGCAGTAGATCGTTTCCAGCCGGCAAGCTTTGCTCATTTTAATCTACCCTCGGCTAGGTGGGAAAAAAAAGAAGAGAGAACCACAACAAATGCATCACCTTTATTTAAAACAAATATCAACATATTAATCACGCTGACTCGTATATTGCAAATTGCTTTTTATTTTTACCCTTCGTAGGCGTACATACAACAACTCACCCCATTTGGAGCCTCTCACCCTTGGTGCTCTAAGAATAGCCATCATATATGTACCGGTGTTTCGACTCGCGATACTAAAATGTTTCTGCCCAAAATATCTTAAGAATTATAACTCCAAAATCTTTTTATTTAGTTTGTATTAATATCTTAATTACACAGAAATAAAGCTTGAGTGTGTTTGTAATGTAGATTTTAATGATCATTAGCAGAAGGTTAAACTGGATTGCAAGATTACTATGTTAATATGGCGGTTCTTTCGGAAAATACGTACACAATCGTGGCTCTAATACATGTATGGCTTTGTTTTCTGGTGGATGGACATGTATCAAATTGACAAAATAGGCAAGTAATGCCAATTTTTCATTAATTATCCTTTCCGTGGTGTTAGACAAAATACTTGTTTTACTTCATGGCAGCACGTTGTCATGTGAGCTAACAGTAACTTCGTTACGGACGGGTAAGGGGGGGGGGGCGGCATAATTCTATCTTCACTTGTATGTTTTCGGACACCTAATCAAAGAATTTAATATGTATCCGGACAACAAAAAAAGTAATTATTTGTTGCAGTCCGAAAACATACGGTAAATACGGTAATGCTTGACTGACTACAGTATATTCTAATGCTTGACTGACTACAGTATATTCTAATGCTTGACTGACTACAGTATATTCTAATGCTCGACTGACTACAGTATATTCTAATGCTTGACTGACTACAGTATATTCTAATACTTTACTGACTACAGTATATTCTAATACTTGACTGATTACAGTATATTCTAATACTTGACTGACTACAGTATATTCTAATGCTTGACTGACTACAGAATATTCTAATGCTTGACTGACTACTGTATAGTCTAATGCTTGACTGATTACAGAATATTCTAATGCTTGACTGATTACAGAATATTCTAATGCTTGACTGATTACAGAATATTCTAATGCTTGACTGACTACTGTATATTCTAATGCTTGACTGATTACAGAATATTCTAATGCTTGACTGATTACAGAATATTCTAATGCTTGACTGACTACAGTATATTCTAATACTTGACAGACTACAGTAGATTCTAATGCTTGACTAACTACAGTATATTCTAATGCTTGACTGACTACAGTATATTCTAATGCTTGACTGACTACAGTATATTCTAATGCTTGACTGACTACAGTATATTCTAATGCTTGACTGACTACAGTATATTCTAATACTTTACTGACTACAGTATATTCTAATACTTTACTGACTATAGTATATTCTAATACTTGACTGACTACAGTATATTCTATTGCTTGACTGACTACAGAATATTCTAATGCTTGACTGACTACTGTATATTCTAATGCTTGACTGATTACAGAATATTCTAATTCTTGACGATTACAGAATATTCTAATGCTTGACTGACTATAGTATATTCTAATACTTTACTGACTACAGTATATTCTAATGCCTGACTGCCTACAGCATATTCTAATGTTTGACTGTATACAGATTATTCTAATTCTTGTCTGACTACAGTAAATTTAGAATTAATTGAAAACAGTTTATTGACCTGTGTTCTAATTACAGCAGCGATTTCTGAAAAAGTATAGACTTTGCAGATGAGGTTATGCAAGAGTCTTAAAAAGGACTAAACTTTTTGATATGTCTTATAGTATTCTCTACGACAAGGAAAGTTTGATAATATATCATGTATTACTAGTTTTTAATTGGACAAGTTAGAAGTGTGCCCTAATTCACAACATTCAACATTAGCTACAATTTTAAGGTTTGTAAACTATCCTTCAATTAGATGTGTCCACCTTGCAGCTCACAGGCCACATGCAAAGCAGTTCTCCACATTGTGCAGTCTCACAACCATCTAAGCATCACTTTATTGTAAATATGTACTGTAATTAATATGCATAATTAGTAAGTGATAAGAACTGTTCTTGCTCATGTGACCCATTTACTTAAGCATTTTATCGGTTTTGGCCTAACAAAGATAAGACTGGATTCCATGTCTTAGACCTTAATAATATTATGGAACTAACCCCATGGAGGTCAGTGGCTTCTTGTAAAACTCAAGTCTGGTGCCATTCTTGTTTTTTTTTTTAATTTCATGTGGTAGCTGGCAATCATTTCTCCCACCACAAACAATAATGAAACTGGCAAATGATGAACTTTGTTACCTTTTTATTTTCTGCCCAAGAATCTGAAAATTCCCTTTCATACTTCTGTGCAGACCATTTGAACATTTTAATAAACTGATTGTGCCTTTCACTTTCCAGGTGTTTTTGTTTATTGGATGACATTTCTTGATAATGATATGAACAAAAGTTTCATCATACAGGAGTACTGTAGAGAAGAATGTGCAGATTAAAACATCTGTCGAGACAGCTCTGGTGACCTAAGTGGTTTGAGCATCTGCCTCGCATGCGAGAGGTCATGGGTTCAAACCTCAGCTGCCTCGCATGCGAGGTCATGGGTTCAAACCTCAGCTGAGTCATACCAAAGACTTATACAAATGGTAGTAACAGCTGCCCTGCTAGTCACTTGGCATTAAAACGTTTTAGAACTGGTCAGCCAGGCGTCAGGAAAATATTACTGGGTGGGGACATGCTGCTACATGTACAAGGCATGAAGACCCAGCTGGTACTACATGTCACTATAAACTGCCACACTGCATATATTGTAGTGATATGACTAAAATGGTTTAAGCTATGTTAAAAACTTTAAAACACAACACAGAAAACATCTATGGTACTTCTATAAAGTTAGCCTGGTTCCCTGAACAACTCTTTGGCTCTAATATGAATACCTGTATCCCTACCAAACCTAGACAAGCCAATATCTGGATTTGACCACAACTACTGCACTTTTGTATTTTTGCTACTATTTTGGAAGTCTGTAATTTTAGGATCACTTTAGTAAAATAATAATAATAATAATAATAATAATAATAATAATAATAATAATAATAATAATAATAATAATATGATCAAATTGTAAGGACTGTCAGGCCTAGTTGTGTCTTGATTTGCACTAAAGCAGGCACAACAATAGCAACACAATTATCCATCATCACCAGACAAGTTCTCATCTTTACCCGTCTGTGTGGTTTTGTCAATGATGGCAGAGATGAACACTGTTGGTTACTGAAATTATTTGCCATGGCAATTATGGATATTGATGTCACATCTGTACCAAAGAAATGCAAACAATTTAGCAAATGTATTGCTCCTTTTATTTCTACAAAAATGGACATGTACAATATCAATATTTAGATCTGACTAATTACAGATGAGGTTAAGGATTAAATATATAAGCAGAGATTTGTCATGCCTTCTCATCCAATATGGCTGCAATGACAGGTCTGGCAATATTATAAATCTGCTAAAATCATTGGATATTAATCCTGTTGAACTCCAATAGCAAAAATAAAGGCAGAAGTGCAAGAGAAGACATTCCACCTGCTTCCCTCAATCTTGAATAAGCTGCATGGTAAGAAAGGGATATATATTTTCTCCCCATATTTTCTCCCTCATTGGGACTGCCAACCTAAAAATATCATAGGAATTACATTATACATAAACCACATGTGCTTAAAATCTTCCTGTTCCATTTATCTAGGTAACACAATGAGACTCCCTAAGGCCGAATGTCAGGACTTATCTATAACTGCTTCCTGAATAATTAGAGATCTTCTCAATCGGCAGCATGGGAGATCATAATGACTTTCGCAATAAGGTGCTTGTACTCTGCTGAAAGATGGATAATGTTACTTCTTTCATAACTACCATTTTCAGTAGTACTGAAGCAGCAAAGCTAATTCTGTTCATGTCAGATATTCTAAAAGATGATGATAGTGATGGTGGTGGTGGTGATGCTGATGATGATGATGAAAAAATACTTCAATTCCAAAAGAAGGTATCAAAATTGAACAAAAGGCCCAAGTAAGCCCTATCTTGCTCATCTAGCTGATACATTCCAAATGCAAAGCCGTATATTCCTGATCTGGCTGAAAAATATAAGCCTCTAGGAAGGTCTTTCGTTCAAACGAGTGTATCCAAAGCTGTTATTGCATATATTCAGAGGTTTCAAGCTTTCTCTCTAAGGACTATATCCAAGGCTGTTATTGTATATATTCTGAGGTTGTTTCAAGCTTTCTCTCTAAAGACTGTATCCAAGGCTATTATTATTGCATATATTCTGAGGCTATTTCAAGCTTTCTCTCTAAAGACTGTTGTATCCAAGGCTGTTATTGCATATATTCTGAGGTTTCAAGCTTTATCTCTCAAGACTGTATCCAAGGCTGTTATTGAATATATTCTGAGGTTTCAATCTTAATCTCTAAAGACTCTATCCAAGGCTGTTATTGCATATATTCTGAGGTTGTTTCAAGCTTTATCTCTGAAGACTGTTTCAAAGGCTGTTATTGCATATATTATGAGGTTTCCATCTTTATCTCTAAAGACTGTATCCAAGGCTGTTATTGCATATATTGAGGCTGTTTCAAGCTTTATCTCTAAAGACTGTATCCAAGGCTGTTATTGCATATATTCTGAGGCTGTTTCAAGCTTTCTCTCTAAAGACTGTATCCAAGGCTGTTATTGTATATACTCTGAGGTGGTTTCAAGCTTTCTCTCTAAAGACTGTATCCAAGGCTATTATTATTGCATATATTCTGAGGCTATTTCAAGCTTTCTCTCTATAGACTGTTGTATCCAAGGCTGTTGTTGCATATATTCTGAGGTTTCAAGCTTTATCTCTCAAGACTGTATCCAAGGCTGTTATTGAATATATTCTGAGGTTTCAATCTTTATCTCTAAAGATTGTATCTAAGGCTGTTATTGCATATATTCTGAGGTTGTTTCAAGCTTTATCTCTAAAGACTGTATCCAAGGCTGTTATTGCATATATTTGAGGCTATTTCAAGCTTTCTATCTTACTTGATGGCACATCAGCATTGTATGTCCAGTACTTTGAGCTTAAATTTAGACATAAAAATGTACAAGTGTTTTTCTCATTTAGTAATATGGTCACTTTTTTATGGGGAACTTGATTAATTTCCACATACTTTAAAATCCTGCAAGCCAGTGCTCTGATTGATGTTCTTGTTTTCTTTGGTTTAATGCCATTTTTCAACACATGACAGGCTATACATAATGGCCATATATCTGGGAGGAAAAACCTGTTAAAAACAATCAACCCATGGGTGGCTACTAGAATGCTTCATCACATACTCACGCTAACCAAGTCAGAGACTTGAAATCATGTTTATATATGTGAGATGTCATGATCTATAATGGCAAGTGCCATTGACTTCTCTGCCACCCAAAACTCCAGTGCTGTATGTCTGAATCTGTGATACCTAAAAGAGACCTCAAAAACACGAGATTCACAACAAGGGCAATGAAGTACCGAGAAATAAACAAGAATTTCAGGAAAAAAAACTTAGATTGGACAAAAGTGCACAGAAATAGAGAGCAATCTGGTAAAGAATAACAGCAAACAGGCATTTCACATTGTGACAGACCTCACCAGACAAAAGTAACTAAGAGTCAGTACCATTCAAGATGAAAATGGAAAATGCCTCACAGAAGCAAGTGACATTGCAGAAAGATGGACTGAGTATTGTAACTCCACAAATGCTGATGATTCCCCCTTTCTCAAAGAAGTGGAGTCAGCATTAAGAGCACTGAAGAATGGGAAGTCAGCTGGAGTAGACAACATCCCAGCTGAACTTATTAAGAACGGGGAGGGGGAAATCAGTGATAGAGCTAGTAACAAATATCTGCAACAAGAACTGGCATATAGGTGAATGGCCAACACAGTGAACCCAGTCGCGGATTCTAACACTCCCCCAAAAAAGGCAATCTCCAGCTGTGCCAAAATTACAGAACTATCAGTTTTATCAGCCTGGCTAGTGAGGTGATGCTGACGATCATCTTGAACAGACAGAAACCACAAGCAGACAAAACAATCACTGAAGAACAGGCAGGGGTCCTGGAGTGGAAGAAGCACAACAGAACAAAATTCAATCTCAGGGTTCTATGTCAAAAGTACTCACAATATCATCAAGACAGCTATCATGTGTTCATAGATTTCAAACAGGCTTTGTGACAGTGTGGCATGAGGCATTGTGGGCCACATATTAAGAAGTACAACATGGGTCAAAAGTTGACCAATACCATCAAGTAGCTGTACACTATGGCTACTAGTGCAGTAATTGCTCAATGTTATGTGGGGGACTGGTTCAAGACAATAGTTGGAGTACGGCAAGGCTGTCTCCTGTCACCCATGTTTCTCAACATATACTTAGAGCACATCATGAGCAAAGCCCTGGAAAACCACTGTGGGACAGTCAGCATTGGAGGGCATAACATCACCAATCTCCGCTTTGCAGATGATATTGATGGGCTGCTAGGCAGTGAAGATGAGTTAGCCACCTTAGTGAAGAATCTGGATGAAACATCTTCTATATTTAACATGGAGCTAAATGCTGACAAGACAAAGTTGATGACAAATAGTGGCACAAAAATCTCAGCCAAGATTAAAGTCAGAAGACAGAAACTGGCACGGTGGGCCAGTTCAAATATCTTGATCTCAAAATCACCGAAGAGGGATCAGGAGCAGAAATTTTACCCGAGCAGCACAAACAACGGCAGCTATGTCCCATCTGGCCTTATGTCCCAAAGGCCCATCTGGACAGACAAGAATATGTCTGAAAACTAAAATAATACTATTGAGAGCACTAGTCATTTCAATCTTTTTGTATTCATGTGAGTACTGGAGTCTGACGGCAGAATAACAACAAAGAATCCACGCACTTGAAATGAGATGCTACAGAACCATCCTTGGCATCTCTTACATGGACCACATCACAAATGAAGAAGTGTGTAACACCATCAGGCACAAAATAGGACAATATGAAGACCTCAATGCTGTCAAAAAAGGGAATGCTGAAATGGCATGGCCATGTAGAGCCAACAATCTATCCACAACAGTACTGCAGGGCAGCATCCAGAGTGGCAGAAGGTGAGGTTGACAGAAAAAAGTGGACTGACATCACAGAATGGACTAGAAAAAGTTTTGCAGAGACACAGGCATTGGCACATGATCAAGACAAGTAGAGGGAACTGGTCAGATGTTCAGCAGCACAGTGCCTTGACGACCACACTAGGTCAAGAGACTGATGATTTAAAAGCTTTTACTGCTCCAGTGGTCTAGTGGTTCGAGAGTCCATCTCTGATGCAGGAAGTCACAGGGTCAAACCTTGGTTTAGTCATATCAAACTAATAAAAATGGTACAAGCATCTGCCTCACTTGGCACCCAGCATTAAGAGGTTAGTGTTATGATTGGTTGGCCTGGTGTCAGGATAATCTGCCTGGGTGGCGCATCAAGATGCATGTCTGTAGCATGATGTTCTAGTGCTAGAGATCACTATAAACTGTCACAATGCATAAATCATATCATTATGAGTGAATTTTTTGTAAAGCTATCCACATTTTTTAATAACAAATATCTAAATTTAATAGTGGATCTGCATCATTTGTGAATATCTTAAAACCTTTCATACCAGAATGATTTCTAGCAAATTTGGTTGAATTCTGATCATTGGTTTTAACAAAGAAATCATTTAAATGTTTTCTACTTTCAGATATGATAACATCTTCCAATGTGAAATTCGGAATATACCCTGCAATTAATAGTCCTCTAATTCAAGAACTGAAATTCTGTGCAGAAACCATTTTTCCTATTTTAGTCAGGGTGACTTTACATTTGCTTTCTTAATCCAAAAATGGTACACTTCTCCAAGCACAAAGTTGGGGCCAGGTCTATTTAAAAGAACAAATATCAGAAAAAATGTATTACTCCTTCAATGACCCTGACCCATGACCTTTCAAAACTGAAACCCATTAATTTTTTTGTGGTTTTTTTTTCTACAAAAATAAGCTATCAACAAAGTTTGGTAACTGCTGATGGTACACATGGAGAACTCTTGAGTTCTTGTGCATTAACCATTTTTCTTTGTTTTAGTCAGTGACCTTTCAAGCCTATAAAGAACCACCAACCCACGAGAAGCTACTGGCATGCTTTCTCACATAACTTGATTAGCCAAATCTTAGACTCGAACCCACGCAGACAGGTGAGATGACAGTGATCCATAACGGACAGCGATTTAGACCACTCGGCTACTCGGGGCCCCCAGTTTATAGTGATGTCTAGCACTGGGGCATCATGCCATAGACATGTAACATGTCCCACCCAGTCACATTATCCTGACACCAAGCCGACCAGTCCTAACAATAACCTCTTAATGCTGAACATCAAGAAATGCAGCTGTTAGTATCATTTTTGTAAGTCTTTGGTATGACTCGGCCCGGGGATCGAACCCACCACCTCCCGCTTCCGCAGCAGACTTTTTAACCACTAGGCCTCTGAAGCGGTTTGGCATCATTTATAAAAAGTCGAAAGGCTTTTATGCCTGGATGTTCCCTTGCATTACTATAAAAACCTATCTGAAAAATTGTGTAATTTATGCAACCAATTTTTTATATTCAACGTGTTGTACTAAAGTAGCAATGAAATTGTAATAAGTTTGAATTTATGTGCATGACTTAATCTTCTGGCCTGGAAGATTTTCCTTTCCAGATAAAGGATGTCTCCTTCCCCTCATTGAAATCTCCCTCATACTCAAAATTATTCTTTAAAATAAATCCAGAACAGAACTTCTCCCATTTTTTCCACACCTTGCTTTTAATGTAGTATACTTACTGTAAAGAATTTCTGTGATCACGAGACTGAAATGTCATATACATGACACTTCAACTGTTAATTCGAATGACATCACTTAAAAGTAAAAACAGAGTAGCAGAGGCAACGGCAACCTTATAGCACTGCTGTGCCAGATACACTCAATTCAGTGCCACATACAAAGTGGTAACGTTTTTCCAGAGAGTCTGGCATCAACAGTAATGTGTGTCATATGCTGCCAACAACTAAATTATAAGCTGTGTGTGAACAGCAGTAATTTGTAAATGATTTAAGATACTAATGGATTATGATTGGAACTCTGAAAATCTCAGACAGCTTAAAACAATTAACTTTACTTGGATTCTTTTGGCAGGACAACAGCAGACCTAAAAGTCCTCTACTCAAACAATACAGACAATGGGCTGCGAGTATTCAAAAAAGACACAAGGGCATAAATGTATACCCTAATTTGGATCGACTCAACTCTGATGCAACACCTGGGTCTGTATACATTACAATCAACTGAGCTATGATAATGTACCATTGCATTCAGTAGACAATATGCACTCGTAAAGTCAAGTCTTCTAAGTAATGCATACAGGATCTGTACATATTTATGGGAAAATGTGGTTTCTTTGCACTCTCTGCATATAAATGTTGTGTTCTACTGTCTCTTTCACTGACCCTGATACATATCTTCCTTAGATATGTCAGATATTATCCAAGTGTATTGGATGATAATGCAGAGCAAGAGTTGGAAAAGAAGCAGGAACATAAAAAAAAGGTATCACAAGTGCTGTTACACCAAATGATGAGCTAGATCTTGACAGTGACATATGCAAACACAAGAGGAAAAAAAAGTGCAATAGTGTGTGTTCATATATATATATATATATATATAATGCAAGAATGATCAAGATGGAGATTATAAGTATGTCACAGAATTAGGCGAAAATTAAATTTATTTTCTTCTTGATTTACAAACTAATCTCACCATTTTCTTTGTTTCGTTGTTCATGCATTGCCTGGGGTGAATAAGTGGTTTTTCCTAAGGTAAGCGGCGTGTAACGATTTGCATGTGCCTGATTTTGAATTACATGAAATCCGGAACATTTGTTTCACGTAGTGCACGGTAATCTTGGTGTGATTTCTGCTCACCTATTTGAGGGTATATAAGGCAGAATATTTATGATCAATATTATGGGACCTAAAGTATCTAATCACAGGATAGATAGCTCGTCTTTCAATCTCCAGCCAAAGGGGTGAGTGCTAAATTTATATTTCGTTTTATTGTGAATTTTATTCAGTTTATCATTTTCATATAATGATGCCTTTATTGCAATGCAGATTTTTAACGTGAATATTTGGAATTACTAGTCACTATTAGACTTTAAATGCAATAGCCTGATCTAAGGTTTAGATTATTTTTTGAGACAACTATTATTAGTCTGGTTTCTTTATTGTAGCTGATAGCATGTCTGATAACGACTCTGATAACGTCTTTGAGATCGTAGCTGAAATTGTAGATGATTTGTTGCAGAACATCTTTGATAGCGCATCTGATAACACATCTGATAACGCATCTGAAAACATCTCTGATAATGTCGGCTGATAACATCTCTGATATCGTAGCTGAAATTGTTGCTGATTTATTGTGCAATCGAATTGAAGTGTCTGACTGTCTGTCAGATTGTCTGTCCGTCTACATCTGTCGTGACGTGTAAATATCTGGAAAGCTAGAAGTCCGAGTGTAGGAGCTGTCTAGAGTTGTAAACATCCGGGGCGACATCTAGGGTATTGAGGAACGTTAGTTCTAGTAGATGTTGTATGCTGTCTGTACGTATAACTGTGGTGGATCCGTGAAGGGCAAGTGACCGATAAAAGTATTGAGTCAACCCTAGGTCTTCGGGGAAACTGGGCGGCGATTCAACTGTGGGTGAATCATACGGTTATACAGGGTCGAGACACATGTGTGTGTTGCAATTGTAGTACAATTGAATACATTGTTGTATTTACATGGTTACTTCAAATCACAATAGTATTTCAAGGCATTGCATGATTCTCAATAAAAGCTAGCAACTTGATTAAATACATGTATATGTTCGTGCTAGTTGTCGCAATCCATACGTGCGATAGTATAGTTTGAGGCTTGTGTTTATTATCGTAATTTATACTTGCGTTAATATAACTTTTGTAAAGGTTCTTTGGATCTGTGTATAGTCCAAGAGATTCCTTTGTATCTGTGTTTTATTTTGTATTAATATTTCATTTATTCATGTATTGTGAATGGTTGTGAGTGTAATTGTGGGTTGAACGCACGAGTTATTGTGTTGATACATCATTATTTTTCATTAATAATTTATTTCATAAATTTATATTTTCTTTCACATATTGTGCTTGTGCTGTTCATTTAATCCACCATCCACTCGGTAACACTCTGTTACAAAGTAGATCTGCCATCGAGTTTTGTGTTAACTTTTATCTAAGAGAGCTAATTTTAACAATGTATTACATACCTGTCAATACTGCCTTGTACAGTTCTTCCAGGTAAAAACGTCATCCAATATTTTAATTATAATCTCCCATTAGATGGAATCATACAGGAATCAAGTAGAGAAAGAACCCTGAACAAGTTTTGAATACTGAATCACAGGTTCATACTGCATACTCTTCTGATCTGACTTGGACCCAGATTACATATGAGCCATCAGATCAGATTAGGAGGAAGGATTCTTGCAACAGTGGCAGTCATGTATTATATTATTAAGATTAGTTTTACACACACCAACCCCACACAAATTTCATTTTAATAACACTAAAGCATAATCAGTCGCTACTGCCTTGTTGAAATTGCCAGGCTGGAGAAAGGCATGATGACCGGAAGAAAAAAACCTGGCATACAATAATAGAACAAACCTTGCATATTGTACCCAAGGAAAACGGAACTTTGCACTAGTGTGACAAAAACCACATAGGAGGAGAAAGTATTGTGTGACTGCCAAAATGCAGCACTTATAATATATTAACAAATGATTAAAACTGTAACATAAAACAGCAATAGCTATAACTTCATGGGCTTTAAGACCATAGAACAAAAATCCCTCTGAGAAATGGATTGATACCCTCTCATGATGATGAGGACAACCCACCTGGAATGATGAATTCCCAGACACTAGTATTAGTGTATACTTAATAGGAAAAAAGAGATGCTTAATCCCTTCCTTCTACCTTCCAGAAGGGGGCCCTGAGTGGCCGAGTGGTCTAAAGCACTCTCCGTTACAGATCATTGCTGTCTCACCTCTGTCTGTCTGGGTTCAAGTCTAAGATTCGGCTAATGTGGTTATGTGAGAAAGCTTGCCAGTAGCTTCTCGTGGGTTGGTGGTTCTTTCTGGGGGTTTTCCGGGTTCTTCCTCCACCATTAATACTGGCCGCCATGTATAGCCTATATTGTGCTGAAAAATGGTGTTAAACCATAAAAAACAAAACTACCTTCTAGAACATTAATGGTCAAAGAAATCTCTCTTGATGACCCCCAACATAGAAACAACTGAAACTGTGGATCTCAAAAGGTTGTGGAGCAACCAAAGGAAGTTGGTTTTTCACAACAACTGAAAAATACAACAGGTTGACAAAGGAGAGAAACAAGACTCATAATTGCTGTTGAACAGTAAACAGCACACTAACTGGATGGACAAGTCTATCTTAATCATCCCAAACACTAGGGATCTCAAAAGGGTGTGGAGCTAGCAAAGGAAACAGACTTTATGCTGCTGGTGAAGAACAGACCTTTTTTTAATGACAAGGCATGAAACTTGCTATTTCAGATACTAAGTAGAGCAGTTGTTGTTATAGGGTTTAATGCCATTTTTTAATACAAGATAGGCTATACATACATACATACATACATACATACATACATACATACATACATACATACATACATACATACATACATACATACATACATACATACATACATACATACATACATACATACATACATACATACATACATACATACATACATACATACATACATACATACATACATACATACATACATACATACATACATACATACATACATACATACATACATACATACATACATACATACATACATACATACATACATACATACATACATACATACATACATACATACATACATACATACATACATACATACATACATACATACATACATACATACATACATACATACATACATACATACATACATACATACATACATACATACATACATACATACATACATACATACATACATACATACATACATACATACATACATACATACATACATACATACATACATACATACATACATACATACATACATACATACATACATACATACATACATACATACATACATACATACATACATACATACATACATACATACATACATACATACATACATACATACATACATACATACATACATACATACATACATACATACATACATACATACATACATACATACATACATACATACATACATACATACATACATACATACATACATACATACATACATACATACATACATACATACATACATACATACATACATACATACATACATACATACATACATACATACATACATACATACATACATACATACATACATACATACATACATACATACATACATACATACATACATACATACATACATACATACATACATACATACATACATACATACATACATACATACATACATACATACATACATACATGACAGCCAACATAAATGGTGTTTGAAGAACCTGGGTTAACCATGGAGAAAAAAAAACACCGACCCATAAAAAAATACTGGCAATACCCACATTGGATGAGCCTGAGATTTGAACCCACAAAAACAGGTGAGATTGCAGTGATCCATAACGATGAACACTTTAAACTACAAGGCCACTTGGGGCCCCTACACAGGAAAACCATTATAAGGCCAAGGTTCTCAAAATAAGCTGCTCCTAATGATTCACAAGGGACTTTTGACAAAGACAAAGACCACAATATATATATATATCTTTAAAAGCTCTAAGCGCTTTACACCATCAATAATGATATGACTACACTACAGAACAACAAATGACAAAAACAATGAAATTGGAAAACATAAAAACATGCTGAAAATATATAAGATACAAAACATGATTAGGTTGCTAAGTTTGTCCCTGAAGTCGAAACAGGTGAGTCTTGAGAGCACTCTTAAAAGGGACCACTGTGTCTTCGTGTCTAATTTCAATGGGCAATTTGTTCCACGTCGCCGGGCCCTGGTATGCAAACGAACGTTGTCCATATGACTTTGTTTTCACCTTGGGAACAATGAGTATAGGACTATCAGAAGAAGAGCATAAGGATCTAGCTGGTGTATACACATGGGTGAGGCTGAATAGGTATGTTGGACTGGAGTCTGTCATTGAAATATACCACAGAGAACAAATTTTGTGTTTGATTCTGTATCGAATTGATCGCCAGTGTAGGGTACAGAGCAGTGGTGAGGTGTGCTCTGATCGAGGTACTCTAAAGATGATCCGTGCAGCTGTGTTTTGAACTTCTTGAAGTTTCTGGAGTAAATATTGTGATGAGCCAGACAGAATTGAGTTACAATAGTCCAGTCTTGAAAGTACTATTGAAGACACAAGTGTTTTCATGGCATCAACAGAAAGATATTTACAAATGAAACTGATGCGTCTCAATTCAAGATATGCAGCCCTGCAGATGTTCATGACATGTTGGTGCAATGTGAGAGTACTGTCTAGAGTAACACCTAGATTCCATACTGACTGTGAGAATTTAATGTTGGTGTTGCTGATATTTATTGTCTGAGGTAAAGGATGTGAATGAGAAAGTCTTTTGTGTTGTGATCAGAATAGCCTCAGTTTTATCATCATTCATCTGCAGCTTGTTACATGTCATCCATGATTTCACATCCGAAATGCACCTCTCTACTCCATGGATGGTAGCATCAACTTCAGTTGGGTGGCTAGACTTGTATATTTGGGTGTCATCAGCGTACAATTGGTGCGACACTGGGTGATGATCTATGACACTTAAGAGCGGCTGAGTGTACAGAATGAAGAGAACAGGTCCAAGAACAGATCCCTGTGGAACACCATAACATACATCAACTGGGCTGGAGTGTATTCTATTTGCAGATATAATTTGTGTCCTGTTCACTAAGTAGGACTTGAACCACTGTAAGGCTATATTCTGAATGCCAAATACATGCTGGAGACAATGAAGTAATATATCATGGTCTATTGTGTCAAATGCTGCAGATAAATCCAGGAGAGTAAGGACTGTAATCTTTCCACTATCCAAAGCAGAGAGAATGTCACTAAATACTTTCAGAACAGTAGTTTCCGTACTGTGGCAAGGGCGATATGCAGACTGTACATTGCTAAAAAGACTGTTTGAATTCAAATGAGATACAAGTTGAGTTAGAACAACCTTTTCTAAAAAAATTTATATGAAAGGGAGATTAGAAACTGGGTGGTAGTTCTTTAAATCGTTATGGTCCAGTGTTGGTTTCTTCAGCAGTGGCTTTACGATGGCAGTTTTGAAAAATGATGGGAATTCCCCTTATGAGAGAGAGATATTAATAACATCAGTTAGTGAAGGCAATATTGGTTCTAAGCACCAATATTATATATATATATATATACATATATATATATATATAAAATCTGGACATTTGCGAGAAAAAATACTTTTCTCTGCAGCTCAAGATCAGAAAGACGAGTGTGTAAACCAATGTCTAGGCTATTAGAAAACTTGTACATGCTGGACAGGGTTGCCCTACAACCCTTAACGACAACCAGTTCTCCTCTCTGCACTGCAGCAGAATACTATGGTGACAAACATTTGAGCCTTAAGCTCCAGTGTCTTGACTAGAAGGCAAGAACCAATGAAAACCCCCACTTCTATTCACCCTTGCTGGTGGGGGGAGGAGGAAGATACAGTGGCTCAATAGGCCAGGTGGGCAAGTGAACCCTGCAGCTGAATACTGAAGCCAGCAACTGAAGCATAGTGGGAAACAGACAACCCCTGTATTGCATGGTGATATCCTGGTCATTAGCAAGGGCTCTGAAAGTTCCTAAACCACATTCAAGGAAGAAAGAAACAGAAAATCTGGTCTTTATGCAGCTCGTAAGAGTCTCACCAAACTGGTGAGGATTTTGTGTCATATATGTCATAATTCTTGGGGCAAAAATCATGTGGGAGGAAGCAGTAAACCTCATTTACTGACTCATCAAAAGAACCAGATCTCCCATCTAACTGAGCTAGTGTGTCAAGGGGAAGGTGGCCAAAGATGATCTCAGAAAGATCCTCAACAAACTCATGTCCACCAAAATATCTCCTGAGGAAAAGAGACAGGCTTTTCCAACCCAGTTTTACTCTGGAAAAAGGAGACCTGGAAGTAGATCTAGCTTCTTCCTGAAACTCCTCACAGTGAGTCATGGAATCCTTATTCTGTATGTATCCTCATTCCTTAAATGTACTGATTTCATTTCATTCACCAGTAGCCAATGCTTGAAGACCAGTGACCAACGAACAATGCAAGGTGACCAGTAACTAGTGCTGGTCACCAATCAAAAACCAGTCAGGTGACTTTGTTTTGATGAAGGAGCCCTCCTCTAACTTGAAGCTTTATCACTGCTCTCCCTTTTTAGGTAGGCACAATCTACACATCACAGGGAAGCACAGCTCTCTCAAGAGGACACAACTCCTCCCTATATGGAGAGCACAATTGGCTCTAAGAGGACATTGCATTTACCTATACAGGGTGCATGACTCACTCTCACGGGCCATGTGAGGATGCTACTCCTCTTTGGGGCAGTAAACTCACTCTTAACACATTAACCCCTGCTGCCTCAATAACTCGTCGCACTTTACCTCCTCATCTCCCGAGTGCCTTGATAACGGGGCTGAGTTTGCATAGCTTGTTTCCCGAGCGCTGAGTTTGAGTGGCACTATTTTACTATGCCTGTATCCCGAGCTATGACTTGAATCGGTGCAAACCATTGGTTGATTTGAAGCCATTTCCTAGTTATGCCAGCAGTTTAACCAATCAAATGTTAGCTTCTATAGACAGAGTGTACATTGCTGAAGAAAGGGGGAAAAAATTTGACTTCGATAGCGGCAAAATTAGTGCAAATAATTAGATTAGAAAATGAAGAAAATTACAAGAATCAGCCGCTGGAAGTAGACTTTTACTTGACAGACTGAAGAAGTATTTACACGAGGTTTAGTTTGCAATAGAGATGACAAGTGGAATTTGTATGTACATCAAATGGAGTGAATTTCATGTGTTGATAGTGTTAATTATTCAGTGTGAATTCATCGTGGATTTTCATGGATTATTCATGACAAAAGAAACAAATTGGTACGAAATTCATTTTATCTTTATGTGTCAGTTTTATTTTTGCAGGTAGTTCGAAATTTTTATACCATTTTGTACGTAATTTTATCAAGAACTGCTGTGCCAAATTTTAGCTCAATTAAAGAAACGTAAATCTAAAAAAATAACATTTATTACTCGTAGCTCTCTGAAAAAAATCTGCAAGCCAAGTATTGTCAGCAAGTCTCAGGGATACAGGCACTGGTAAGGCTACCACTGCTCTAGGCGATCTCTGCAAGTATGCTGTCGGGGACTACCTAGCTGTTTGGCTCAGGGGTTAATGTGTTAAGAATGTGCTAATTACGTAGCCAGTAATCGTGACTCATTCGCCCCAAGTGGGTGCTACTCTTTTCAAGCCAGAGAACATAACTCAATATCACTCCCTGCTGGTCTTCCTGTAAAAGGGACCCTGGATCAAATGCTCTCTCCTGGGATGAAGGAGATTGTTTTTGTTGCTATTATGGGCTTACTGCTATTTTCCTGCACATTATACTATAATGGCAGCCAGAACATTTGTGAAAGAAGAAACAATGACCGATAGGAAGCTAATGGCAAGCTTTCTCGGATACGTACATTAGCCAAGTCTGAGACTCAAACTCCACACGGACATAGGTCAGAGGTCAATGAGCTAAAGGTGAGAGCTTATAACCACTTGGCCATCCAGGGACCTGGGATTAAGGAAATAAAGATCATATACTCTCCTCAAATCAAAGAGTCTAGGGGAAGAAGAAATTTCTTCTTTCCCTTTATAAGTGCACCAGGCCCCAAACTTTGTCAGGCTATTATAAACAGAAAAAAGATAGCCATCTGTACATATGCAATGTGTACAAGTGAAATGTGTTGGGTGCATATCATATGAGGCATTTTTGTGCCAACCTTATCCCAAATTTTGAATCATTCCTGAAAGTAAGGGTAAGGTAAGAATACAAAAAAGCAAGACTAACTAAAATGGCACAATAAAATCGCCCAAGACTAATAAAACAGCAAAAAAAAATGAACACAGTAAACATGAAAATTTCAATTAATATGCTGAAATCAGTTTAAAACATGCAGATAAGGCAAATTTTCCAAGAATGATATTCGTTAAAAAAAAAAATTAAGCTACATTATTCAAAGCATGGGCTGAAGAATATCCCACATTTATCAGTGAAAATCTCTATTTTCTAAAATGTTCTATCTAATGGGAGGCCTGAATCATGACATTGGAGGTAAGGACATGCCTCCTGGAATAGGCAAGCAACATAATGTACTAAACCAAAATAATTACATTTTCTCATTAACTTATAAATCATTAAAAAAATATAATTTTTTAACAAAAGTTTTATAACACGGTGAAAATAAGATATGCATGCTAAATATATGCCTTTCATTAATTCAATCAAAATGTTTTTGAACATGGTTAACAAATATTTCAAATCATTTTTTTTAGCATTTTATATAAACATAATACTTTAGCAATTTTTTTTCTCCAAATGCAAGTCAACCTAACGGCCACCTGTGAAAGAAGTTTTTTGTTTTTGTTTCCTGGAGGTAGTTTAAGTTCAGTATATTTCAGTCAAGAAAAACAGGCAATATTTCAATTCACAAATGAAGCCAAAAACCTGCTGGCTCAAGATAATCACAAACAAAGCTACTAAAATAAATCTGGCTCAGTCAGGTGCATATCTTGGCTTCATTTTCCACCCATTCATATTTTCAAAACCATCAAGTAGTTCACTCAGTGCTACATAACAGAATGGCTGGTATTGTAGAACCATAATCAACAGCAATATATGCCATGTATAAGCAATATTGGCATGTCAGCACAATAATGGCTATATGATTCCAATTCTTCATAACATTATAAAGCAAATAAAATTGAAGAATTGCTCAAAACTTTATAAAGACTCACTTCAACAAAATGAAAACACTCAATACATTGATATGTTGATGTAAAACAAGATAAAATTTTAAAGGCAAAATTGCAAAAGTTCTGTAAATAGTTCACAGCATACAAGATACAGACCAAGACAAAGCATGTACAGTTAGTTCATGGCTGCTGGTCTGATTTTTTTTATTTTATGATATCTAACACCTCCATTCGCAGATTTTATATATTTTAGTTATTTTTCCCTATAGTTTTCCTTGCTCAGAGTTTATTTCAGAATTCATATTTTTACATGTTATTAATATAAATTAGACTTCTTGAATGGTTACCTTGGAGATATTTATTTATTTTTTATTTTTTTGGGTTTTTTATGGTTTAACACCATTTTTAGCACAATATAAGCTACACATGGCGGCCAATATTATTGGTGGATGAAGAACCCGGGAAAACCCCCGGAAAGAACCACCGACCCAGTAGAAGCTACTGGCAAGCTTTCTCACATAACTACATTAGCCGAATCTTAGACTCGAACCCACGCAGACAGAGGTGAGATGGCAGTGATCCGTAACGGAGAGTGCTTTAGACCACTCGGCCACTCGGGGCCTCCTAGGAGATATTTTGTGGTGAGCAATAATGTATGTGAACATTAAATGTATGATACATGACTACATCCATTCCATAACGTTCATGTTATCTGGTCTCTACCTACTGACAGTCTTAACTAAAAGCCATTACATGTGTGTTAATTAGATTTTTAACGTAGCTTCAACAATTTTTCAGTCATATCACTATGATGTATACAGTGTGGCAGTGGACAGTGATATCTAACACAAGGAAGGGCATCATGCCACAGACATGTATCATCATGTCCTATCCAGTCAAATAATACTGACACCAGGCTGACCAGTCTAACACATTAACCCCTGAAGTTGTTTTGCTGTTTTCGCATAAATTGCAAGTAGGAAACGCATTTTGGAGACTATTATCTGAATACATCCTAATACATTGACTTCTAAGCAATTTTTAGTTAACCTAATGCCTAGTTGTGTTAAAAACGTTTTCCATTGGTTATTTTGCTCGTGCATGAGCAGAAAAGGAAATATTTGTTGGGGTTTTTTTTTTTTTGCTTAATAGAGCCATCATTTTCGTTTTGAGACCACTCTTTATTAAAAAAAAGCCACCATTATCCTACATTTTGCACAAATGCAGTTCAGACTGGCCTGCCTTAGATCTGAGACCAAAAAGTCTAAAATCTGTACACAAAATCAGATTTCCATACAAGAGCTAATTTCAGGCAGAAAAAAAAAACTGGTAAAAAAAAATATTAGGCTTTTCTCTGTAATTTGTTGTGCAACTAAAATGTCCAGATTATTTGGTATCATTGTAGAGCTAAATCTGCCTACCTTTCTATAAAACCACCCACTGTAGTGTATCATACATTATCATGATGCTACAGAGCTTGGAATTAGGTTCCTACCTCCATCCCAATAAACATGGCGCCAGGGGTTAATGTGTTAACACCAAGAAAGACAGCTGCTAACACCACTTTAAGAAGTCTTTGGTGTGACTCAGCTGGGGTTAAAACCAGCAACCTCTTGCATCTGAGGAAGATGCTCTAACCACTTAGGCCAGGGGAGCAGTCTATGAGCTACTGAAAGTGACAGCACATCCTCAATTTATGGCATCATTTTCCACCAAACTTTGCCTGGCATCTTGCAGTCCTTCTATGCAGAAATTCAGCGAGTGAAGATGACATCATAAAACATTAAGTGGTCCAAGTGGGCCTGTTATTTCTTACCTGACTTGCACAACGTAACAGTTGTCCATTTCACAAAGACGACTTGTGCAATATTGTAAGGGTATTTCCAACCATTGTATTGGAAGCAAGATAACCTCATTATTAATCCAAGTCTGATCATAATTGGGGCAGAACTATGGCTTTCAGCCTATCAGATGCAAGAATGCATCATTAAAATTTGTAGATCTCACTTGTTTTGAAAGATATTGACGATATAAGCCTATATTCCAAGTGTTTTCAAAATCAGCACAGAATATTGCCTCCAAAGTGGTAAAAGGTAATTCTTAATTGACAGATGGTCAAACAGATGGACAGAGTGACAAACGACACATGCAGGATGCCACAAGCTGACTTTATCTTATGTCTGGTAAATTAAAAATTAGTTTTGCCAAAACTGAAGACAACTAATTGAAATCTACTGATGGAAGAACAAAATTACGCAAATAAAACATACTGAATCATTTCAGAAATATACTTCTGCTGGCTAATTGACTTTGTGAGTTCCGAGAGTTTTACATTTTAATATTAGATAATTAATATATGGCTTTGTATCCAGTATGCCAGGGTAATGTTTATATTCATAATTCAGCGACTCTTAAAACTTTATTTTAGATGTTAGCTTCAGCAGACAAATACAAAGCTTTCTCTAATCTGAATTAACCTTTTCTTTGACAACAATGACTATCTCTATTTTTTTAAGTGAACTCTTGTACATGGTACAACCTTTATAAACATAATGTGACATACTAATATGCAAGATTATGTGCAGTATCTGTCCATATACAGCATGCTCTTTCATGTGAAAATTTGTGGTTAACCTTGTGGATACTTTTGTTCTCAGCTGTACAGTTTTTGTTTGAAAGCTTGTACCGTGTTACAAATCTACATTATTTGCAACATTCCAACTCCGAACTTTCTTCTTCTACCAACCACCCTCTCAAGTGAAACCACCTTCCTTGTATAAGGTTTCTTTACCATGCATCACAGTAATACATTAATACCCCATTTGATCATCCTCACAACCAGAACCCCTCTAATGAGGTCCCTAAAATGTAAAAATAAATAAATTATCTGAAAGGATGTAACATATCATATCATATTCCATGATTCTGTGGAATTAATGTTTCTATCCAAGTACCATATATATATATTCACTTACAAGTTGAGTCCAATTGCAGTATGTGATAGCAGATCTTGGTCTGTGCAGTTTTTTTTAGAAATTATCCGTAGAACAAACAACACAGACCCCAACCAGCCAGCACATTATACAATAGAAGATCTAGATATATGCTGTTTGCAGCTCGACTCAACTTAATAAGCATGTATATATGGTAATATGGAAGGGATTGGTAAAAATCAAATAAATACATATGGAAAATATTATCTCACCCCTAATAAATGCCTTGCCTTATGTCATTTAATAAGTGCCCCTTTAAAGCCCTGTGTTGTGAAGGAAGTGATACCATGGATAACATGAATGGAATGATGAATGGGCAAATAATGTGTTGAGGAGCAGAGAAAATAATCTGGGATACATATATGCATAGAGTGCTGTCATCAAAGCAATAAAACAGTAGGTAATGAAGAAAAAAATCTACACACATTACAACACCTATTAGGTTTTCCATGTGCCAGGAAGCCATGGTGGCTCATTTGGTAGGGTGTCCAGCCCTTGGTTTATTACCTGCCCAGGTCTTGCTGGGTCAGCTGCTTCAGTGTCTCCTTCAGAAAGACATTTAGATCCAGTTTCTAAAGTATGATACAGCCAATCATATCCTTAACACAATAACCCCTGGAGTTTTTTTCTGTTTTTGCATGAAATGCGAATAGGAAACACATTTTAAGGACAATTTTGAATACATCCTAATACATTGACTTCCAAGCAATTTCCATTAGCTATAATGCCTAAAATGTTAAAAACAATGCCTACCATTGGTTATTTTGCTCGCACATGAGCAAAAGGTGAAAAGTTGATTTTTTTTTTTGTTTAACAAAGACATCATTTTCATATTTAGACCACTCTTTTAAATTCCCACTTTATCGTACTTTTTGTACAGGTTCACCTGTCTGTGTGCAGTTCCAACTGATCTACCTTAGATCTGAGGTCAAAAAGTCTAAAATTTGGACACAAAATTGGATTCCGACCACAGGTGAATTTTGGGTAAAAAAAAAAAAACAACTCCAAAAAATAATGTTTTTCCATCTGTATTATGTATAGTGCAACTAAAACGTCCAGATTATTTGGTATCATTGTAGAGCTAAATCCATCTACCTTTCTATAATACCACCCACTTTAGTGTTATCATCATGACTTTGACGCTACAGAGCTTGGCAGTAGGCTATTCCCTCCTGCCCAATAAACATGGCACCAGGGGTTAATATGTTAAAGTCCCATTAAAAGCCATCCAACCAACCAACCAACTACAATATTCAGATTACCAGTCATTTGGATTAAAACCAGCATGGCAAAATTACATATATAATATGTGGAAGAGACGATTTCTGAAAAGCTTTAAAAAAAAAAAAAAAATGTTAAAATATTCAAATGGATAGAAATAAAGTACGAGTTTTCTCATTTAACATTATGACAATAAAATAAGTGAAACTGTGCTGCTTTTAAACTTTTGCTTAAATCCCTTACTGCCCATCGTTGCTCCAATATATCTTGCAATGCACCATAACAGTACTAAATTCCTTGATCTAACACTCAACACATCCCTACACATGTCCATCTGTGATCTGACCTCTATAACTGACTGGGCTATCTGGAGATATCACAAACACTGATAATTCTTCATGTTTTGCTTAACTTTAGAATTATTTGTGCACTAGATTTAAGTAGCCAATCAGATAAAATGTTAGTTTTGTATGTTTGAGAGAATTAATAGTAATAGATGTGGTTCAAAATACTTTTTTCACTTTCTGCTGAAATTTTGGGGAATCAAAAGGTCAAGTGAGCCATGCATAATTGGTGTCCATCAGACCTACCCTTCTATTGTTGTCCTTAAGACCTATCCTTGTGTTGTTGTCCATCAGACCTAACCTTGTATTGTGGTTTGTCAGATCTACCCTTGTATTGTGGTTTGTCAGATCTTCCCTTGTATTGGGGTTTGTCAGATCTAACCTTGTATTGGGCTTTGTCAGATCTAACCTTGTATTGGGGTTTGTCAGATCTAACCTTGTATTGGGGTTTGTCAAATCTAACCTTATATTGGGGGTTGTCAGACCTACCACTGTATTGGGGTTTGTCAGATCTAACCTTGTAATGAGGTTTGTCAGAGCTTCATACTGAATAGTACATCTCACTTTTAATTAAAATGGCTGACTGGCCAAAATAATATGGCCATAAGAACGCTGTTCTGAGACTAAAATTAATGAAACATCCTAATAGTGGTCATCCACTATCAAAACAGAGTCCAGTTTAGTTAAACATCACTGCAGTAAGCACTTTATTATCCTGGAAATGAAGATTATAATTTATCATTTACACAAACCATTTAAGTATGGATCTATTATAATTAAAATTGTTTTATTTTTTTTATTTTACTTCACATACATCATCTTTTGCAAAATTCAATAATTTGTGTATAAAACTATTTCTGTTCCGCTTCTCTAAAGAATCCATCTTTCCAAAGAAAGAAGTTTTTCATACCTAAAACATGCATTGACCAATTTGAGTCTTATAAATAGAGACACTGAGATGAAAACAGTTTCTTGCTAAACATGTATGTGTATGTGTGTGTGTGTGTACATCAACACAATACTGGCTTCATTGTGCCAGTTAAGTAAAAGCTATGGTTGAAAATGCAAAATAAAGAATTGCAAATACCACTTAAGGATAAAACCTCTTCCAATTAAATGCAAAGCATAGTGTCCAACAAGATAAAAAAATGCAAAAATGTAAACATTCTGTAAAATATATACAAAATAGAAAATATTAAATACTTGTTGAATGAATATATCACACACAGATATATATATATATATATATATATATATATATAACACAATTGTTCTTTTTTAACTATAAAACTTCTTAAATGAATTCACATGAAAAAAGCATACATTTCTCAGAGTGAAGGTCAATCAACTACATAATAATGTGTTCTGTCAGTGGACACCACTGGCAAAACAATATGCACAGGTAAAGGTTTGCCCTTCTGCAGGTATGGATGAGTCAGGTATGTATGTCCTAAACATAATCACCATCATATGTGAGCTGTTTCATGCCAGGTATACCATTCTCCAATAGTGAGTTTGATGTTCTGAAACTTGTTTGTGGAGTTTTCAGAATTCCCAATTTGTTACCATGGTGAAAATGGAGCTGTGCTCAGGCCCTCTCTATAACAATGGCTAGAGGCTATATATCACCTAATTTTATATTAAAATAAACACATGGTTCTGAATAATGCATTAGCAACTAACTTGCTTCACACATTCTCAGTTCCAAGCTGGATCCCCTAAGCAGGGTAATGGAAGGCTCATCATAATTGCCTATTAAGAGTTCAAAATTGTTTCCTGTTTTTCACATCACTTCAATGCGAAAAGCACATGATACTACCAAATGTACTATCAAGTATGAATTGGTTTTGTGATTTTCTCATCTTTTTTCAATGCAAAGAACACCCAATACCATTAAATGTGCCCTCAGGGATGTTTATTGTATAATCTAAAATATTAAAACCAATGTAATTTGAAATATACCACTTTCATTACATATATATTTCATCTTTACAACACCATATTCAATATAATTATTTAACTAAATTTCAACATTCCAACTAGGATCTTTTCATGGTGGTCCCATACATTTTTTTTCCTAAAACACCATATTGAACTGATATAAAACCAATTATTTTTGCATTCCATTCACACTGTATGGTGTAAATTAGGGTTAAAATGTCATTAATTTACTACATTCATGTCTTGTTTCCAGTCAGGCAAAATGAAGTTATTTATATAGCAAATGAAGCAAGGGCCTGATAAATCCCTACACCACATGTATTTATTGCTACACTTGGAACAAAATATATTATTTTTGCACACTTCTCAAGATAAATAATTTACAAATGGATACTTACGTTTCGGAGCACAAAAATTCCAAATCCCAGTGTTCCTGCCATGAGACAGAGAAATACAAGAGACAACAGAAGGGTAAGAGACGAAATGAGAGACACAAAGATATTGTCGTCTGCCATCTTGAAGCATCCCAATTACTGAGAAAGATTCAATTTCTATCTATAGAATAAGCTTTCCATTAAAAAAAAAAAGAACTTTTCAACAAAGACCTCTCCAAAGGTGAAGAAAAATGGCGAAACTTATGGGGAAAAAAATATTTTAGCAGCATAAGCATTCAAATATTGATTAGATGTGTACTAAAGTAGTACAAGTAATTTCTAGTATGGACAGGAAGCAAAATTTTGTCATAAAACACCAATTCAACAGTAGTTTAGTATTAGTTCCCAAATTAGCAAACGTAAAACTTGTAAAGAATGTCAATTTTCCAAAGAAATAACCACGAATGACAATAACAACACTAATCAAAACTGTTTATCAGCTAAATAGAGATTTTAGTCCCTTCAAATTCTCTTGTGGGGAAACTACATTTTTGGTGCAGAAGAGTTAAGAGCAGAATTTTTACATTCTATTCCAGGAGAATATGTCCATTAAGTTTAGTATACAATTTCATTTCCAAATGTAACCAAGAAATGTTATGGAAACTAAAAGGTTGTTTCCTAACACAACTGCCAGCAGCATGCCATTCGCTGTTGATCTTGTATCAAGCCTCCATGAATCTTTTTCTAAAGACAGCTCCATAAAAAACCAACACGAAAGTTTCCTGTCAGAATTGTAATACTTCTATGCTGGTATAGCACCTGACCCCTGGGACGATATTGCATTTCTTACACAGGAACAAATATTGCAATATATGCAGTGAAAATTCCAATTAATGCTCCATCCGTGGAATTAATTATATGCCCCATCAGACATTTTTATCAACACCTCCCTCTGGCAGGAAAATTATTTCATGTTTGAAAAGATATCTCACAAGGTGGTTTTATATGAACAGTTGTGGTAAATTAATCACATACAGGTACAAATACATTTTCTTTCGCTATCTCTGAAAGCAGTTTGTAACATGCAAAATACAATCACAGATCAACTTCCTTTCTTTCTCATCAAAATATGGGAGTGAACTGCTAGATATAAATCTAAAAGTCAGGGTAGGCAGCCAAAACAGACATGATAGAAATGTCATCTGCCACCCCATTGAAAAGCAGACGACATGCTGTTGCTAATGGTTCTCTCACAGCAGCAGGTAGAGAGTGGTAACAAGTCTGGCTCACTGATCATATATTAGCTATATACATCAGTTAAACAAAGCCCCCCTGCATCATAATGGCTGCTACTATATGCAGCAATAGACACTAAGAAACATCTCCAAGACTTCAGCATGCTTTTCATAACTGCCAGAAGATGATCCTGTCTCTCCAAAGGTTACTTCTCCACAGTGTTACTGAGCAATGTTTTTTTTTTCCTTTGCATGAATGCAAGAACCAGTGCTCCTGGAGAAGGTTATATACTTAGCCTTGTACATAAACATGATGACCAATGTAGGCATGTCAGTCAAAATGGCTAAGCAGTATTGGAATGTTTTGAAATTAAGAATACTACATGTTTCAAAGCTCTTTTATGGCACATGCTAACTGCTACCAAAAAAGCCTTCTTCAGTTACATGTATAATAAGAACTTTATTCCACGTAAACCAGTTTCAAATAATGGCATGAAATTAATGAAAATCATAAATATTCCAATAGATTGGTATACATTAATTCTTCATAAATTCATTTCAGAATTTATTTCTAAATTGACCAGCTAGGGAATGATGAATAGGACAAATACAATGCCCTGCATGTTAAAAAAGGCAACTATAGGAAGCAAAAGCCACATTGGTTAAATAGTTAGTGTGCCACATTCATGTTGAAAGACTGCAGGTTTAAAACCTACAATCTGATCAGCTCACATCACGTGCCAGAAGATCTGGGTATGTGCAGTTTTGTTAGGTGTAATGAGGCGAACAGCACAGACCCTGATCTGCAGGCACATTATGCTATGGCTGATCAGGGTCTTTGTACAGTTTAACTTTACTTGTAAGTCTGTATATATGGTATCTTTAAATCACAAGATATGACTAGTCATCCCCAGGACAAGTCTGATGTGCAAAACCTGCTTCATGTGGTCACTTTTGAGACATTGAAAATTACTAAATACATGCAGATATGATTGGACAAGACTGAAGTTGCCAATTCAAACAGAATATAAGGTAGAGGCTTTTAATATCTATTAAGTAAGAGCTGTACATTTTTCTCAATGAATCATATTGGCAAAGCAAACATAACAGTTAAATATGTTAAAGTTGTAGGTCAATTGTTATTTCTGTTATGAAGCCTTTCGTAACTCTTCCTTCTTGCCAATACAAACACACCACAAATAACTATGTAAACAGGTGATGACATAACAGATTCTTGTCTTCAACAATATCATAATTGTTGTTTACTATAAACATATTACCAGTTCTTCTGGCAGAAACTGTAAAGAAAACAGTCTGCTAGAAACCTGGTCCAAATCGGCCACCATAAAGAGTGAAAACTGACTGAGAAATTCAAATGTAAGCATGAAGAGTTTGCCTCAATTGTTCACGGGTTTAACATACAGCTGACAATTCCTGATTTACCAGAATTCATGTGTTTTATTCACATTTCCTGACCTGAAATATTTTAAACAAACTCCCATTTTATAAGCTTTAATAGATTAGTCCTTTTATAAATGTGCCTGGTTCATGGACTCTAAGTAGCGCACATAGAAAACAAGTTTCCTATTAAATTGAGCATAGTTCATGCTGCAAACAAAAATTCAAAAACTATTTATTACAATTCGCAATCAAGTCCATCCATTTAAACTTTCTTGATTGCTTAAGGTGCGTTTTTGTTCACTTTAATTCAATTAAGACAAGGGATGCCTCCACTTTGAATTCAAAGGGTACACATTTTTCAATAATAATCCAATAAGACAAGGGATGCCTCCAGTGTAATGGTTACCTCAGATTCTACACTATTCGCTTGTGGGGAACTCTGTATATTTTTTTAGCAGCACAATCAAAACAGTATTACATATATCCATTACTAGATTTCTTTGATATATTCCTGACCCAAGATTCCAGTTCAACTGATTTATATTGCAGCAGTCATTTTAATTCCTGTTGCTGTGGTATACACCTAATGTTTGGTCAAATCTTCTTATAGTATTCTTGGATGTGCAAACTCATTGTAAAACTGACTGAAACAAACATGAAATAATAATAGTTGACCATTTCACTGTGCATGCTTATGTACCAATGTTAAAAAACCACAACCAATATATTTTTCAAATTTTATATAACATTGATTTTACCTATTTTACTAAAGCCTAAAAAAATTTCTCAAAAAGATAAAGGCAAAAATACCATATAGACACTTATAAGACAAGTCCAACTGTAAACTGCACAGACCCAGATCTACCATCACATAATGCACCAGCAGATCTGGATCTGTGCAGTTTGTAAAGAATAATCAGTAAAACAAACAAGACAGACCCTGATCTGCAGGCATATCAGGATCTTTGTTGAATGCAGTCTGGGTGGACTTATATGAGAATATATATGATATATAGGCATATGAATTTCATTATAGAATTGCAGGGTAAACTCTATGCTGTATACTCTCTGAATGCACTCAAGAACAATGGTTCCAAATCTGGTTGATCCAAGAAGTTTATTGAGGACCTCAAGGCACACTACTTGGTCCATTGCTTTCCTCATTGCAGGCAGTCTCTAAACAATTTTAAAGTTCTTTGATCACTCAGGAGCTGTACTAACATTGAAACATTCCAAAGCTGTCACTGAAAGGACATTTTCTATCCTGAGGAAAATTCAGGCCAACTCCAGAGGAAACCTGGATACAGTAAGAGTACATAAACAACCCTGATCTGCTATAAATATACTCCAGGCAATGATTCACCACGCCTTGCTTGTGCAATATACATAAGGACAATATAAACAGCAACAAGTCACTAATGTGATGTGCCAAAGTAAATATTTTAATAAAGGAAAAGAAAATTTGTTCATTTTTCATCCATTTGCATGCTAAAAACATATCAAGTCAAAACTTCTGATAAAATTTTGCAAATCATCTGATCTGTCCTAAGCTGATATCACATGTATGGTGATGGATACAAATCCCTTAATTGACGTGCATATTTTATTCTCATGCATGTGACTATTTAACAAGTTTGATCAAAAACAGAAAAGAAATATAACTGGTCAAGTGCTAAAACTTTCTGCCAATCAGATGCAAGATAACAGCATTAGTATGCTAGGATCCAACTCGTTCATGTTCAACCACAAGCTTGATAAAACATGCTAATTTACCAAATGTATCCAATTTCCAACTCTGTTTACAACAGCAAAAACACTCAGCCTATCTAATGCATGATCATACGTAAGTACGATTTTGTATTTATATATATAAAATCCTATATATACAATACCGTATTATCCCATTTAATAAGTTAAAAAGTTGATTACAATCTGGGCAGAAAGACATTATGAAGATCAGCCAATGAGATGCAAGATCAACTCATTAATACACCTAGATTATGGTATAATCCTGTTTACCAAATTTATCATAAACAGTCACTAAAGTTCTGTCAAGCTCAGCCAATCAGATAAAAAAAAAATCATTTCATTAATATTTACAGATCTTATTCATAATGATACTTATTCGAAATTTTGATGATTCAAGATTATTTTACAAGATCCTATTAAAAATTGTCTCCATAAAAGTGACATCTTGAGCCACTCATGTGCATCATCACCTGATATGCAAATAGTGTTCATTATCAAACTTTTGTAAGATATTCATCATATAAGCCTACATTCAAAGTTTGATCAAGTTTAGATGTAAACTTAATGCTTTCTGGAGTGGCAAGTTCAAGATCAGCTCATAAATATGCATAATTTTGCTATTTATTGAAATGAATCTTGACGATACATCTACATGTTCAAACTTTCATCAAAACAACTGTGGCATCCAGAGTGGTAACAAGGTCAGCCAATCGGATGCAAGATCGTCTCCTAAAATGCTCTAAACACTTGGACCACCTGAGTGGTGTCCAGAGCTCCAGAATGGTAAAATAAAAGCAAATGTTGAAAGACCGTCAACGGATGCAATGCCATACCATAAAATCACCTTATATGCACTGTACGAATGGGAAGGATCATATAATCTCCACTTTTCTTTGAAAATCACTGTGATGACAAAATGTCTAGCTTTTATAAATTGTTTTAAAATTAAACAGCATACAACAAAGAAACAAAATACAATTGACTGGACTTAACTTATTTTAAAATTTCTTTGTTTTCATTTGAAACTCTCGTGCCTAAAACATAAACCTAGTGATTATTTAACATCCACTTTTAAATATAACAAGTATGGCAATCAGCCTGCACATATACTGACCTACAAATAAAAGGTGGACTCTTGTTAATGCTAGTGATGCTGACTACAACACTGTGGTGTAGCACCTGTCCTCATTCACAGGGTGAAAGTAAAACTATGAAAACTATAATATTAAATTTTTCCCAGTTTAAGTCCTGCCCTGATTCAGCAAGGAATATGTGGAAAATGGTTGAAAATTTTCAACTGTTGGGATGTTTTTTCTGTGTTAAAACTGACACTTCACTTGCCCACCATTGGTTTTCGATGTATGGGCTACCTTAGCATGAGAACAATCATTCCTAGATATACAGTAGATTTAAAAAAAAACCAATAAAGTCAAGTAGACTGTACTCTGACTTCAACATAAAATATTTTGTCTACAACTGTCTTTAGCAAACTTGAAACATAATCCAGGTGTGGTTCAAATGCCAGGTATAAAAACACCTAACAGATTCCCTAATAAATAATCTTACATAACTGTCAGCCTCCTTCCTTTAATATATATATATATATATATATACATATATATATATATATATATATATATATATATATATATATATATATATATATATATATATATATATATATATATATATATATATATATATATATATATATATATATATATATATATATATATATATATATATATATATTTTATATATATAGTGCACAGTAAAACAGGAGTTCTTATGCAACTGATTATGTCAAACCTGAAGATAAGTGCATACCTCAGCCTGATTTAATAAGGTAATTCTGCCTTTGATTCTTGGATCTAATTCTGCCTGGCAGTGGACAAAACTCTCTATTACCAGAAATTTAACAGCTGTTCTGACAAAAACCTCTCTGAAAGTAGTACACGTTCTTCAGTTATTTTATAGAAGAAAAAATCAACATCATTTAGACAGAAAAAGAAAATGCTACATTTCAAGATTTTCAGAATTCCTGTTACACATTATTCCATTTTTATTTCCAATAAATGTTAACACAAAAAAATAACTTCTTGATTCAACATTCTGAACAATAATTGCATTTGTGCTTAACTGATAATTAAACAACATAGAAACCATTTGTGATGTTTTCCACATAACTACCTACCTACCAGGGGCCCTGAGTGGCCGAGAGGTCTAATGTGATCTCCATTAGGGATTACTGCCATCTCACCTGTCTGCGTGGATTCGTTTCTCAGATTCTCAGGTATGTGAGAAAGCTTGCTAGTAGCTTCTTGTGGGTCGGTGGTTCTTTTCAAGGGTTTTTCCGGGTTCTTCATCCACCAAATTAATACTGGCCACCACGTATAGCCTATAGTGTGCTGAAAAATGGCATTAAACCCTATAACAAGAACCTACCTACCTACCTACCTAACTACCTACCTAGAGATGATATGTGTGTATAAAAACATAACATAAAATATATCCATTATAATGAAAGATAATACAGATCAATATCTGAAATAGCAGTATAATTGAAAGAATCACCATTTCTGCAAGTATCAATACAACTGTATGCATTGGCTGAAATAGATCAGGAGTATTGTCAACTGTAATTGCACAAGTTTTTTGATGTCTACAAGAAGCACATCTAAATTATAAAATGGGTAAACTGTGCAAAATACACAAATGAATCGCTGAAGCCGTTTTCTGCCATTTCAATTATATACTGCATAATAAAACAAGTATTTCCTTCCTGCAACAAAGAAATTAGTTGCAGAAATTGTATCTTAGAAACCAAAGAAAAGGCTGGGTTTTTTTGTACAAGGGAGAAACAGACTGCTGCTGCATCTATCAATCATCCCTTAATTAGCACCGACTTATACAAAGTGGCACAGAATCAGCATTGAAAACTGCTACATGGGGAAATGATATTGTGGAGAAATCAATACCTATGGCATGCTAAGAGCTCTGTGTGTGTGTGTGTGTGTGTTATGCATTTTAATTGTTGGACAAGACAACAAATATAGCATGCATTTTCAGTGAAAGACGATGGAATAAACAGTTGTAAGTGATGATGAATATGCCATAGTTCACTGTTAATTCCCTTTTACTAGAGATAATATAAAACAAGCATATTCAGTGAAATTGTTTTCCCTACACCCCTCCACCCAGGCAAGGTGACAAACATTCACTGTAATGTTATGTGACTGTGACCTTTAATATAAGCTGTAAAATTAGAAGGCTGCATCAAACGTAAGAAGGAAAAGTGCAAAAAAGATACCAAGGTACTACCTGTATTACAAATATTACAAAATACATACTAAATAAACTCTACCTTACTTGTCTTCTCTAACATTCATTCCCTCTACAACAGTAGGGCATGGTAAAGGACAAGGTATTCAAATTAGTTAGCAGAAATCATTTTTACTCTTTTAGTCTCAAGAACCATGATCTTTGACCTATTTGAAAAAATTCTGTATGTTTCTTCCTAAAGTAGCACTTCACCTTTGACCCCAAAATCAACAGGTGTCTTTCTTATCCCAAATGCAAGTCATTTATATTGTTTGGTCAATATATCTGGTTAGTATACAAGTTCAGTTATTATGTGGAAGATTTTCCTTCTTCTTGTCCTTGTGGCCTTGACCTACTATTATCTTTTGAGCCCTAAACTGACTGGCTTCTTCTGTGCCCCAAATGCAAGTTACTTACAAAGTTTGGTAACAGCAAATGTGGAGAACTAAACTGCTTTGCAGCAACAAAAACAAAGCCGATTCCCAGCTAATTGCAGGTATGAACAGTAATATAACATGAATTACTACTCTGCTATATGGCTCATTGACTAATTAAAGTTAACATTTTAAAGAGGCTTTCCAACAACCAATCTTACCATATGTAAGGGTAAAGACATGCATTTGGAAAGCAATGGTGTTTATCATTATCCTGGCAGAAAAAAGGTTAGAAACTGTTGTTGAGATTTTCTGCCATCTCTGATGGATGGGTGAGAAAGGTAAGGCTCACTGCCTGTGTGAGCAAACTGGCAGTACTAAATTAAATTAAATTAAATTAAACTAAATTAAAGTTAACATTTTAAAGCAAACTGGCAGTACTAGTCCACAGATGCTATTTTTCTCTCAATATCTAAACTTTTACTGTTCATTCCTCACATACAAAAAGTAAATGACAGAGCTCAACATGGATTCTGCAGAACACTACATCTTTGCTATGAATAGCAAGCACTATGATACATGTAATGTTAATTTAACCAAACTCAACACTAATAATGAACAAACTGTCTCAAAATGGAAGATGCTGGCATTGTTGAGGTTACCAGCATAATATGTACATGCTACTACAAGCGGTCTAAAAACAATCGGTTAACAAGAGAAAATTCTAGATTATGATAAAATGTAGTCTTCTTCAACTAGACCCTTGTCAAGAGATCTAAAGCTAAATAATAGCCTGGCAACAGTGAATACAATTTATTGTGATCTCGGAAAAAGAAAACAAGATTAGCTGTCATTAGTAGTTGGTGTAAAATTCAAAGCACATAAATGAAAGTTTCTATATTTTGTTTTTGTTGAACACAATGAATATACATCAGGTAATAAAGAATTTAATTCAGCATGAAATTTTTGCAGTGTGTAATGAATGTGATCCTCACTCATTAAGAATGTTGTTGTTGTAGTAGTTGTGTGATTAATGCCATTTTTCAGCACATCACAGACTAAACATGGTGGGCAGTATCTGTAACAATAAATACCATGTACACTCAGGTATCTTCAGAGTAATTAAGAACCCATAACAAATCAAGCCATGCAATACAGACTTGTTATTTCTGAATTCACATTATGGCTCTCTACGAGATTCAACTTTGGACTAATGAAATACAGGTGAGCTCCCACAAGTACCTATAATATTATGCTAATTATATACAGGTGAGCCCCAACCACAGTTTTAAGTACCTGGTTTTCTGTCAACAT
>JAQISU010000233.1:3162500-3205000 GCA_029339505.1 Unio delphinus
CATGGCAGCCTGAATATTTAGCAGAAGAGAAACTGGGGAAAACCCCAGAAAGAGCCACCGACCTGTGGGAAGCCACTGCCAAGCTTTCTCATGTACCCACATTAGCTGAGCACACTCAAACCCAAGTGGACAGAAATGATACGCCGACTCACTGTAGTATTATTCTGGGGTATATGATGCTTTTGCTGTCAGATTCCAACGTAATGCTTAGAGCAAGATCTGATCTTGTTCATGTTTGCAGATTGTTATCCCCTTTGCAAACAGCACTTTATCAATAAATTTCTATTTCATTACATTCATCTTATCTCAAACTCCCTGGACGTTTTATACCCACTCACAAAAACTGACATGTGGATACAACATGACAAAAGTAACACCACTATACTAAAATCAGAACAACTTAACTCAACTTTTATGCTTGAGCAACCGTTATATTTTTACACCTTGTGCTCAGTATCTCAGAATCTAGTTTACCTACATCAAGAGTAGGGAAAATATGGCTGGCAATGAGATCCAATCCTTGACCCGGCTTTTATCTGTTAAGTTACTTCACAGGTTGTGGCTTTAAAAATCACTTATCTGGCATGTGCTTTACAGAAAGTTGCCCACACCTGACCAACACTCACAAGAATTGGTATTTGGATATAAGAGTAACTCAACAATATTAACATATAATCAATGTGAGCATATATTCATTGTAGAGTACCTTTTTCTTAAATGTCCAACAAATTGTTAAATTATCAATATCTTAGATCCTATGTTACATGAATTTATGAATACCACAATAATGGATGTATATTATTGTGAGGAATCCTACCATAGGATAACCTTTTCATTGTGACCAAAACTTTAAAGACTTTTGCATTTCCTGCTGTCCATTTATTATAACATAAATATCTGAACCTGAGGGATTTTAGGCCTGAGATCTGGCATAAAGGCACATCTCAAGATGGACTATTTAACCATACCAAAATTAGGTCACTGTGACCTATATTCCAGGCTGGAGCAACTATGGTATTTTCCTCTATAAAAGTCTGTCATCTTTCCGAATGTGCTCCTGTTGGTGAGGGTATTTATATTTACAAATGAATACACATTGTTACAACTATTGCTTTGAGCAAATGGGCATGAGATATTATGCAGGCTAATTATCAAAAATAGCTACCACATCAAACAACAAAAGAAACATTTATTTTTGATGTTCGGATAACCTGCATGTGAATGCATAATTAAATACTATTCTAAATATGCTCCTGATGGCAGAACTATTCATATTTACAAATGAACACACTTAGCAACAACTACTGCATTTAGCTAATGGGCATAAGATAATATTCTGCCAGCTAATTATCCAAACAGCTATCACATCAATCAACAGTTGAAACATTATTTCTGATTTCTGGAAGACCTGCATTTGAATGCATAATTAGACACACAGTTGGAAGACCCTTTACAAAGAAACAAAGGTATGCATAATGCTCAGAACAAAGATAGAACCAGCAACAAAATTCTCGAAAAACTCGGTAATTGATTGAATTAGTGCACTGATTCAATCTGTGTGCAAATTAATTCATTTTAAACAAGATTTGTGTGTACTGGTTATGTGAGGACTTTGGTCAGAAACTGTCATTGTAATTAAATTCTACACCTGACCAATGACCCTCTTCAAAGAAGAACACCTGGCATGAAAGTATGAATGAAAAATCCTCATTAATATGGTTACTGATTGTCTGAAATATCTCTGCAAAATGATAAGATTAAACCTCTGTAGACTCTATGATAAACCAACTCAGAAAATGAATAAGCTTAATTAAACTTGAATGGATTCAAGAAGACACATGCAATATAGTACAGACCTTAAAAAGAGCAATTGCTTTTAGTTAAAAACAAAAAATGAAAAGCACAGTATTACAAATGATATGAGATGCAAATGGGAAGGAAATTGAGAATGCCAATGCAAAATGCAGAATGATAAATGTTAAACAAATCTTTTAATTAAAAAAACATTTAAAAAAACGCATTTAATGAAATTATTTAAAAGTCTATCTGTTTCTGATATCCACTAAATTTCTACAGTCAAAAGAACTTTTGCGTGACAATTGAGAATCAGATTCTTTGATCTTTACAATGACAATTTTGTGCTACTTAAAAATCATTTATCTGAACAAAATGTAATTTAGTGACTAATATTCTCTAGTTATCGCAGTTGTTATTTTATTTATTATAGACTTAATGTTATCTTTCATTTTATGCATTTTCTCTTTCTGTAGGGCAATTTTTCAACAAGACAACATACAAAAGCAATGCACCTCTCCATCACACCTTAACATCACAACTTAAAAACCTGCTTATCAAATGGGGTCAGGTTTTGATACCAATTTTGTCTCTAGAAAATAACAAAAGAATAGGCCCCCTATTTTTGAATGTGAAGACAATTGTGATTAAAACTAGTAAATGGAACTTTGATAAATTGCTTGCTTTATCATTAAAAACAGTGACGAGTGCTTTTAAATCAGATTCCACAACATGAAATTCACAAGTTTTAATAAGACGTTTTCTCTACAAAAAAAATTCTCTAATTACCAATATTCAGTATTATTCTGACCAATGAAAATGTCCAGAATGACAACTGGTAGCAAAACTTTAAAAAAAAATAGATGCAAAATAAATAAAATCTGTCAATTTAGAATTCATGTTTTAGTTCTATCTTTTCATTCTGTTTTATCTGCGTAATCATCATATTATATGCTCTCGTTGTTGCTGTTGCTGTAGGGTTTAATGCCATTTTTCAGCACATGAATACATGGCGGCCAGTATTAATGGTGGAGGAAGAACCAGGAAAATCCTCCTAGAAAGAACCACCAACCCACGAGAAGCAGTGGCAAGCTTTCTCACATAACTACATAAGCCGAATCTGAAACTCAAACCCATACAGAGGTGAGATGGCAGCGATTCGTAAAAGAATGCTTTAGACCACTCGGCCACTCAGGGCCAATGCTTTCTTGTATTCAAACAGGAAAAATGTAAATCAACCCTCACAGTTACATCTTTGAGTGTTTTTGTGTTGACTGTGCTCTAATCCAAAGTGCCAAAGTGTTTCTTGTATTGTTAAAATGAATTAAAAGTAGACCTGCTTTGTATTATTAAATTAACTGTCTTTTGTATCAAATTAAATGATGAGAGCATTTTCTTAGTTAGTGGCTTATCCTACTAAGTGCTGGGTCAACTCATTTCAACACTGTTATACATATTATCATGTACACATGTATATAACATTAATTAGTGGCTTGTACTACTATATGATACGGTCAACTCATTTCAACAGTGTTATAACTATTATTATGTAGACAACATAAAGTATATAATATTAATTAGTTGATTATCCTACTAAGTGCTGGGTCAACTCATTTCAACACTTATAAATATTATCATGTAGACATGTATATAATATTAATCAGTGGCTTATCCTACTAAGTGCTGGGTCAACTCATTTCAACACTGTTATAAATATTATCATGTAGACATGTATATAATATTAATCAGTGGCTTATCCTACCATGTGATAAGTCAACTCATTTTGAATCTTATATCAATATTATCATGTAGACAACATAAGGTATATAATATTAATCAGTGGCTTATCCTACTAAGTGATAAGTCAACTCATTTCATCATTTATAAATATTATCATGTAGACATGCATATAATATTAATCAGTGGCTTATCCCACTATATGATAGGGTCAACTCATTTGACAGTGTTTTAAATATTATCATGTAGACATGCATACAATATTAATCAGTGGCTTATCCTACTATATGATAGGGTCAACTCATTTGACAGTGTTTTAAATATTATCATGTAGACATGTATATAATAATATTAATCAGTGGCTTATCCTACTAAGTGCCAGGTAAACTCATTACAACACTGTTATAAATATTATCATGTAGACAACATAAAGTATAAAATATTAATCAGTGGCTAATCCTACTAAGTGATAGGTCAACTCATTTCATCACTTATAAATATTATCATGTAGACAACAAAGTATATAATATTAATCAGTTGATTATCCTACTAAGTGATAGGTCAACTCATTTCATCACTTATAAATATTATCATGTAGACAACAAAGTATATAATATTAATCAGTTGATTATCCTACTAAGTGACAAGTCAACTCATTTCATCACTTATAAATATTATCATGTAGACAACAAAGTATATAATATTAATCAGTTGATTATCCTACTAAGTGACAAGTCAACTCATTTCATCACTTACAAATATTATCATGTAGACAACAAAGTATATAATATTAATCAGTTGATTATCCTACTAAGTGACAAGTCAACTCATTTCATCACTTATAAATATTATCATGTAGACAACAAAGTATATAATATTAATCAGTTGATTATCCTACTAAGTGATAGGTCAACTCATTTCAACACTTATAAATATTATCATGTAGACATGTATATAATATTAATTAGTGGCTTATCCTACTAAGTGATAGGTCAACTCATTTCATCACTTATAAATATTATCATGTAGACAACAAAAAGTATATAATATTAATCAGTGGCTAATCCTACAACGTGATAGGTCAACTCATTTCAACAGTTATAAATATTATCATGTAGACAACATGAAGTATCTTGAAAACAAAGGTAATTTATGCAGAAAAGCCAACAGCTTCATTAGAAAAACAGTTTTCATTGACAATTATTCCCAACATAAATACCAAATGAATTCTAACACATAAACAGCCTCACCCCCTCATCTTCTTGTTGATGTCCAGCTGGGAAAGCATACTTTTCTTAAATGTTCAAAGGTCCCTCAGTAACTCACACCTTAGTTTAAACTACGGTCTGTGTTTTATGGACCCTGTTGTATTCAAGTTATTGAGGGACAGGGGTGGTCCTTTCCACTGAAAGCCATCAACAACAGACATGCTGTCATTGGTACAGTGAAAATGAAAGGAAAAGATGAATGTAAGTTGTAAATATAAAGTTAGAAAGCATCTCAGATATCCTCAATAAAAGATCAGGAGACAGAAGCTGAAATGCAGCTGTAAATGACAAGCAAGTAACATGCTGTATCAATGAAAAAAAGAGCAAATGAAATGAAAATGACCCTTACACATTCAGATTCTATATTCATTTCATATTAACTAGACATCATAAGATATCCTGTAGCAAAAATCCATCTTGATATGATCATCCATCTAAAAGTAGTGGTATTTTCAAGATGGCTACTCTGGTGGCCATATCAGATGTCAGATTGGTTCAATATTCATTCTGTATCAACTAGACATCATAAGATATCCTGTAGCAAAAATCCATCTTGATATGATCATCCATCTAAAAGTAGTGGTATTTTCAAGATGGCTACTCTGGTGGTCATATCAGATGTCAGATTGGTTCAATATTCATTCTGTATCAACTAGACATCATAAGATGTCCTGTAGCAAAAATCCATCTTGATATGATCATCCATCTAAAAGTAGTGGTATTTTCAAGATGGCTACTCTGGTGGCCATATCAGATATCAGATTGGTTCTATATTCATTCCATATCAAATACACATCATCAGAAGCTCATTATCAAATGTGACATGCATGGATCTTGCTCGCTATCAAATATGTCAGAGATTTTGACAATATAAACCCATATTCGAAATGTGAAATCAGATCAGAAATATGGACTCCAGAATACAAAAAAAAAACTGTTCAAGGAGAGAATATGATGGACAATGGACACAAGGACATGCCAGAATTTATGCAGAGTTGAGATATAATCTGCAAGATAAACTGCAAAGCCCAATATACAATTAGAATGTGTAATACACTGCTAGAAGTTACATGACATTGAGGCAATAACTCTCAGGATTGCCAACACATATCTTTCTTGTGGGAAGGCAACTAATTCAAATTAAAAGTAATGTCAAAATTAAAACAGATCCATACATGCAGAATTAGGTACACCATCTTCAGAGTAAAACTTGAATTTTATTTACCTTTGACTGGGCTGGATTTTCAAGGACTCTCATTTCCATGTCATCAATCTGCTTGGATAGATTTTGTGAAGACTCCTGAAACTGGTACCACAAAGGTGCAATGATCACCAATGCCTTTCTCTTTGTTTCAGTCTGCAATTTCAAACCTTCTAGTCGCTCCTATTGAGAGAAAATAAAATGCTTTTGCATCATAAACAAGAAATATATAAATTCCTTCAAACTATTTCAAACTGGTTTAATTTCCTTGGTTTATAGTCGGTCCAGTCAGACCTGATTCTATCCTATATGTTTCATTTCACTAAACTTCAGCATAGTTTCACGAGATAATTTTTGTTTACTTTGACTGGTTCTGTTTAGTTGTAAATCACTATATTAAATTCAGACTTATTCTTATTTGATGTTACTCCAATATGACCACATCTATAACCTAACTTGTTAAATTTCAAACCTAGCAAAGTGTATTATTTTTTGTTACACTGTTAGGCTGCTTAAATCTTTTACTACCAGAGAAATTTTTTAATTTTTGGGGAGTGAGATGCAATGTATTTTTCTCAAATAGGATACAAAATCTGTTGCATCAAATTAGCTATGTTTACGTTGCATTAGGATGCAAATTATGTTATTATGTGGATGCAAAATACAGCATCACATTAATGATCAATTAAGAATAAATTTTACGATAATTACATAGTTATAACAAGTAGTTTATAACTCAGTACCATATGCAAATCTATATCACTGGAAGAGAATTACTTAAATATGTAAAGGAATGACACTTGAAATGAATACCATCTGCACCATCATGAGCTTTTGTAGAATTGCTAAAGTTGTATATAAATTTCAATCAACAGCGGTGAGATATGTTCAACATGTGCAACATGTTCTGTGGAAGGTCTCTACAGAAGTGGTCACCCAAGTAAATGTAGTGTTCATGGTGACCCAGTCCTAGTTTGGCTCATAAAATAAAACAGGAGGCATAGGGTTGTGACTAACTTCCCTATATGCTTTAATACAAATTATTTTTAAAAAATCTAAGAATTTTGTTTAAAAATGCTTGCACTACCTCAATTTGCCAAGTTTTGTATTACAAAGAAGTGTCAATGATGAAAAAAACATGTGGTATTTTCATGAACTTGTGATCTCTTAAAAATAGTTCATTGTTAAAACTGCTTGTAAACATGACATAGAAAGTATCGTTTTTAATCACACATTAAAGCAAATACAACATCCATCATTGTAATAGCGTCACAGCTACTAATGCCTTAATAAAGTAACATGTGCATCAGCCCCAGCATGAAGATATTTCAATGTGGCACTGTTTAATAAAACAATGGACAGTTTTCTATCTAAATATTTCAATATGACACTGTATAAAAAAATTGAACAATTTTCTATCTAAATATTTCAAGGTGGCACTGTATAAAAAAACAATGAACAATTTTCTATCTAAATATTTCAATATGACACTGTATAAAAAAACAAAAAAAAATGAACAATTTTCTATCTAAATATTTCAATATGACACTGTATAAAAAAACAAAAAAAAATGAACAATTTTCTATCTAAATATTTCAAGGTGGCACTGTATAAAAAAACAATGAACAATTTTCTATCTAGATATTTCAATGTGGCATGGTATACAAAAAAAAATGAACAATTTTCTATCTAAATATTTCAAGGTGGCACTGTATAAAAAAACAATGAACAATTTTCTATCTAAATATTTCAATATGACACTGTATAAAAAAACAAAAACAAATGAACAATTTTCTATCTAAATATTTCAATATGACACTGTATAAAAAAACAAAAAAAAATGAACAATTTTCTATCTAAATATTTCAAGGTGGCACTGTATAAAAAAACAATGAACAATTTTCTATCTAAATATTTCAATATGACACTGTATAAAAAAACAAAAAAAAATGAACAATTTTCTATCTAAATATTTCAATATGACACTGTATAAAAAAACAAAAAAAAATGAACAATTTTCTATCTAAATATTTCAAGGTGGCACTGTATAAAAAAACAATGAACAATTTTCTATCTAAATATTTCAATATGACACTGTATAAAAAAACAAAAAAAAATGAACAATTTTCTATCTAAATATTTCAATATGACACTGTATAAAAAAACAAAAAAAAATGAACAATTTTCTATCTAAATATTTCAAGGTGGCACTGTATAAAAAAACAATGAACAATTTTCTATCTAAATATTTCAATATGACACTGTATAAAAAAACAAAAAAAATGAACAATTTTCTATCTAAATATTTCAAGGTGGCACTGTATAAAAAAAAAATGAACAATTTTCTATCTAAATATTTCAATATGACACTGTATAAAAAAACAAAAAAAAATGAACAATTTTCTATCTAAATATTTCAAGGTGGCACTGTATAAAAAAACAATGAACAATTTTCTATCTAAATATTTCAAGGTGGCACTGTATAAAAAAACAATGAACAATTTTCTATCTAAATATTTCAATATGACACTGTATAAAAAAACAAAAAAAAATGAACAATTTTCTATCTAAATATTTCAATATGACACTGTATAAAAAAACAAAAAAAAATGAACAATTTTCTATCTAAATATTTCAATATGACACTGTATAAAAAAACAATGAACAATTTTCTATCTAAATATTTCAATATGACACTGTATAAAAAAACAAAAAAAAATGAACAATTTTCTATCTAAATATTTCAAGGTGGCACTGTATAAAAAAACAATGAAAAATTTTCTATCTAAATATTTCAATATGACACTGTATAAAAAAACAAAAAAAAATGAACAATTTTCTATCTAAATATTTCAAGGTGGCACTGTATAAAAAAACAATGAACAATTTTCTATCTAGATATTTCAATGTGGCATGGTATACAAAAAAAAATGAACAATTTTCTATCTAAATATTTCAAGGTGGCACTGTATAAAAAAACAATGAACAATTTTCTATCTAGATATTTCAATGTGGCATGGTATACAAAAACAATGAACAATTTTCTATCTAAACATTTCAATATGACACTGTATATAAAAAACAATGAACAAATTTCTATCTAGATATTTCAATGTGGCATGGTATACAAAAACAATGAACAATTTTCTATCTAAACATTTCAATATGACACTGTATATAAAAAACAATGAACAAATTTCTATCTAAATATTTCAAGGTGGCACTGTATAAAAAAACAATGAACAATTTTGTATCTAGATATTTCAGTGTGACACTCTAAAAAAAAATGAACAATTTTCTATCTAGATATTTCAATATGGCACTGTATAAAAAAAAAACAATGAACAATTTTCTATCAAGATATTTCAATGTGGACCTGTATTAAAAAAAACAATGAACAATTTTATAACTAGATATTTCAATGTGAAACTGTAAAAGAAAACAATGAACACTTTTCTATCAAGATATTTAAATGTGGCACTGTTTAATAAAACAATGGACAATTTTCTATCTAGATATTTCAATGTGGCTCTGTATAAAAATACAATGAACAATTTTCTATCTAGATATTTCAATGTGGCACTGTATAAAAACACAATGAACAATTTTCTATCTAGACATTTCAATATGACACTGTATATAAAAAAAAACAATGCACAATTTTCTATCTAGATATTTCATTGTGGCACTGTATAAAAACACAATGAACGGTATTCTATCTAGGTTTTTCAATGTGGTAACAGTATGAGAGAAAAAAAAAACAATGAAGAATTTTCATTCTAGGTTTTTCAATGTGGCACAGTATGAAAGAAAAAAAAGCAATGAACAATTTTCTATTGAGGTTTATCAAGGTGGCACAAACAGAAAAAACCCACAAAAACAACAATGAACAATTTTCTATCAGCCATGTTTTGAGAGCAACCAAGAAACTGCACTACATTAATTAGCTAAACAATACAATCAAGTCTGAGTTATTCCCCTTACCCTGAGCTTCTGAACTTGGACATCAATCTTCTGACTTGTTTTGGGGTCGGAATGTTCGATCTGAGATACCAACTTTTCCCCACAATTGATGACAGATTCCATCTCTGCTCGAAGTTTCTGAACACCATCTTCCAAATTCTGAAGAAAACAATAAAAAAGAGTTGAATGTAACTTCCTCTGTTTTAAAACTTTGTGATTAATCAATTGGGTCGAAAAGTGATGGTAAAGGGGAGATTGTTTTTCCAAATCTAAGTAAATTTACAACATTATTATATTTCTGTGGTGTTGAAATAAATTACTTTGGAAAATATTTGTCCTGCAAGTCATAAAGTTTTATACACTTAGCAAACTTTTGTGGGCAAGACCAATATTCTCAAACAATACACAAACAAATTTCCAGCTAAAAGAGCAAATTTATTAATATCCTCTAACTTAGATTAGTTGGGCACTTTCAACAGCTTCTGAATTTTCATTTCTCAAGCAGCATGCTAAATTTCAAAATAGGGCATGTACTCAAAATATCATATCTGACTGGCAATTTTGAGTTTTATCAAACTGTCTAAAACTGAAGATAAAGTGATACTGTTTGGAAGCAAAATATTAATGCTCCTTCCATGGCATAACATCAAAAAAAAATGAATCCTACTACTGTGACATAAATAAAGTAGAAACTGAGTCATCCCAGCATGGCCTAAAATCAAAAAGAAAAAATTCATCCCACCATGGCATAACATCTAGTAGAATGTGAATCTCACAATGACAAAACCTAGTAAAAAGGCTAAGTTCCACAGGGCTGTCTCATTATGTAGATCTAAATCAATAAAGTCAGCAAATGTAAATTATTGCTCAAAACATATAAAATTCTGATTTGTGTATTATCGATGCCAATCTGTACAAAATTTATCCAGATCACACTGATCATTCCAATGTTGATAGACAATATTTATAGGTGCATAGCCAATACTAAAACTGAAGTCAAACAAAGGCAATAACCAATATGCTGTCCAATATCAACAAAGAAATTTGAAGTCAAATCCCCATCTCAAATAGTCTGCTTGTTGAAAACAATCTTTACATCAAGCTTGATATCAATCCCTTCTTTATTTCTGAAATTACTTCAATTCAAATTATAAATATGCAAGGATCTGTAAACAGATTATCAATAATACTGTATGTGGGGCGTCCCCATTAGATGTAAAGCGGGGGGGGGGGCACAAAAAAGAAGTTTTCCTTACCTTTGCATTGTCCTGGGGATCACCTTCCATATCTCTGGACCTGATTTCCCCTTTGAAAAGGACATTGTCTTCAAAACTCTGCATTGTGTTCATGGCATGGTCAAAAAGTGTCTGAAACTTCACGTCTACCTCCTGCATCTGCTGAACTTCACATGATGTGGTGACCATGGTGACTGTAGTTCTTGGTATTTCTATGGTCTCAAACTGCACTGGTCGCTGAATTTCCTGCATACATGAACATTAAGATTCTTTGTAAATGATAGATTAATTATTGCTCAGAATCACCAACATTCATTTTCAAGTAATTTCATTAATAGAACAGAGGAGGTTCTGGCCAAAACAGAATTCGAGGAATTCATTAGTCATTTTCTTCTATCAAGCCTCCTGTGCATATAAAATTTGGTAACAAAACTATTTTCTTATGTCTGAGTCAAAAGATACATGCATGGGCAGTACAAAATTTCTTTGCTATGGTCTTTGACCTTTGAACCTGACATCATGGATAGAAGATTATTGAATATCACAAACAATGCCAAGTGGTAACTGCTTTTCTTCAATCTAAATTTATGGGGAGGGGGATCAAAGCTACAGAACTGACATCATTCATGGTCTTAAAATATATCCACAAACTGGGGAAAAAAGCAAAAGACTCCATGAGAAAGATGCTCAACTCGCAAAAAAGAATTTGATGTACCAAAATTAGGTTGTTTCTTCTTTTCAGCTGCCAAGAGTTGAATTCACCCCCTGATATTCTTGAGCTATAACAAGTCTGTAAAGATGGTCAATGTGGTGGCCACATTGAATGTAAATTAGCAACAATTTCATTTGGACCAACAAGACATGTTCATTTGACCATTCCCTCAGAAGAATGAAGAACAAAATTTGTACAAGGTACTGTGGAAATGTCCTTCATTCAGGACCAACTAGACAAAATGTTCATATAACCATTCCTTCAGAAGAATTAACAAGAACAAAATTTTCATAAGAGACTGTGGAATCATCCTTCATTCAGGACCAACAAGACATCATAAGAAGTCTTCTGGTTAAAACCTCATGTCAACATTGCCCAAATCGAACAAAAGATTGCTCACCTGGCCTGCAAGAGTGTCTGATTCCCTGATAAACTCCACTAAGCGATTCTATAAATCATTGCAGAATGTGACAGGTGTTAACTTTATATTTCTCATTTATTTTAAGCAACAAGTTGGAAAAAGGAACTGCCATGTGATTATGTTTAGTCTCCAATTATCAATCCAACAAACATGTTGTACACTCAAATGCAACAGAGTTACAGGTTAATTAGAAATCCTAATTGATAATTCATCTCTTTACAATAAGAATAACACCTGATCAAATGAATTTCAGGCCTTGGGGCAGTGTCATTGTCACAGTCAGTTTATAAAGGTAATTTTTACCTGTTATTAAAAACAAACTCAGTATCTAACTCGAATATTCCATGATAATGGTCTAATTTGGTAGTGTATTCATTCATCCCTACAGATCTTTTGTTTTTAAGTGGATATTTCATAATAATTATTGTTGTAATGAAAGCTGACTGTATATAAACAGATGCCGATGTCACCTTGATCTTATTTTCCATGTCCTCCCACCTCTGGTTGAGATGGGTCAGTTCTGGTTCCACCATCTTAGTGTAGCGATCACTTTTGCTCATTGTCTCTACTGCTGCATCACGCACCTCATCCACCTGACTTCGTGTTTCATTAAACTGCAGCTGTAAGGTCTGTAGGCATCGAACAAAGATAAAGATAAAAAAGGAATGATATCAAATAGTAAATAACATGTATAATAAAAATATTTTACATAAGAAGACCATTACTAAACATTATGCACAATATTCTTTCACTATCATGAGCATTTATTTTCAGTTACCACACATAAGGAATTCTCCTTGTGATTTTACTGTTGCGATATTTTAGTCGAATACGTTCATCAAGTATCTGAATAAGAAGATTTTCTATTCATTTCAATTTTAAAATATAAAGATTTGGCATTCATTTCAGTTATAATGTGTCCAGATTTGGTATTAATTTCAGTTCTAATCTACACAGATTTGGTATTAATTTCAGTTCTAATCTACACAGATTTTGTATTCTTTTCAGATTTAATCTTAATTGATTAACCAAACCATTAAATGTTGAGGACTTTTTCAGTAAGTTCACTATTCTTCCCAAGTCTGACCAGTTTTCCATAAAGTTTAACAAAATATTATGTACTGCTTTTTTGAAGTTGGAAAATTTCTAAATTTCTAAAGTTTAAAAGTTATATATTTTCAGGACTGATCCTGTGATGGTAAAGATAATGTTCATCTTAAAAGTTCGTAAAGCACACTCCAACCTCAATTACCTCCAGTACAATTTCACTAACTTTATGCAATTCTTGGATATTTTTTCTCATTTTTACATATCTTCTGCCCTGAAACATACTCAATCAGCACATGTCCAAAAAACGTAATTATTGCTTTTTATCTTCAAGAAATCTGAATAATCGTTTTTGTTCTTCTGAACTGGTTAACTTATTTTGTGAGGCTTATTATCCCCAGCATCTTAAACATCTATGTACAACCAATTGATGACATCAATGGAAGAGATACCTAAATACAATTTTTTGATAGTATCAATGAAAGAGATACCAACGTACAACCATTTGATGGCATCAGTGGAAGAGATACCTAAATACAACCATTTGATAGTATCAATGAAAGAGATACCTACGTACAACCATATGATGGCACTAATTGAAGAAATACCTATGTACAACTATCTGATGGTATCAATAAAAGAGATACCCAAGTACAACCATTTGATGGCATCAATGAAAGAGATACCTATGTACAACCATTTGATGGCATCAGTGGAAGAGATACCTATGTACAACCATTTGATGGCATCAATGAAAGAGATACCTACGTACAACTAATTGATGGCATCAGTGGAAGAGAGAACTAAATACAACCATTTGATGGCATCAATGAAAGAGATACCTACGTACAACCATTTGATGGCATCAATGGAAAAGATACCTAAATACGACCATTTGATGGCATCAATGGAAGAGATACCTAAATAGGACCATTTGATGGCATCACTGACATTATATCCATGTATGGATATGTATGTCATTTTATTTTCAGGCACCTCAGCCCAATAAGAACTACATGATGCCAACCAAAAATAAAGTTAAAAAATGTAATACATCACAGGAATTTATACTCATATAAAGCCATTTATTAATGCAAGCAATGAAATGCACCTTTGCTTTATCCCTCCATGTATCTGTGGCCTTTTGTGGAACTAGCAGCTTATGATAGGTTGCCAAGGTAACTTCAGCTTGTGTTAACCAGTCCTTGACCCCCATCAAGGTTGTCTGGAACTCCACAAATAGGCTGTCAACTACTGCTAAGTCAGCCTAGAAAAATAACATTCGTTTCTTTGAGGTACATAGGCAATATTATAAAAGACCTCAGATTATTATCGTTTTATTACATGAAAGCTAAATTGGTCAAATTCTGGAAACCTAAAAGCCAAACAATCTTCAATCCAAGGAATATTCATAACCTCAAGTAAAATTGCAATAACCTCTAATCGATCCAACAGCTAGTGCAGTAAATTCAGTATATTTCAGACTAAACAATACCCTGTTACATGGGAAAATGTGCATGATTCCAAGGAAGAGTTAAAATTAGAACATAATACATTTCAAAAGTAAAATATAAAGGTTAATGTTTAGACTTATTTTTGAATCTTCACTGTTATTAAAAATTTATATAATATCATTTACAAATGACATTTAAAATACGACTTATAAAAGTTGATATGGGAATTACCTGACCCTGACATGAATGTGGAAGTGGCACATTACTATAAGAACTCACTAATGTCAAAAGAATTTGTGACAGGTTATGAAATAAACAGTAATCCTTTATAAAATTTAAGAATCTGAAATGACTATTGCTTCACATACAGTCAATATAGTCAATGACAAATCGAGAGAAAAAATTATGACAATTGTTTGAAAGATTTATAATGCATTCCACATAAAAGCAGAATCGCAATCTCCGCATATTTTTGCATTTTTATAGTTACATAAGTTGCACTGAAGAAACTAAACACCCAAAACCACTTTTAAATGTAACCTTGCATCTCCTAATGTAATATTTTGTCAGGTTTTACTTTATATTGGTACTTTTATTCATGCATTTAAAACATACCAACCAATGAAGAAAGATCAATGTATCTGGTTAAAATATATGATTTTTTTTTAGACAATCTTCTTCACTCTCATTTCATTGTTTTGTCGGCTTCCTAACATGAAAGCTTATATATGATTTTTGTGTTCATAAGGGTTTATTTACTTTTGTTATGACTGCATAAATACAAATAAAAAGGAAATGAACTGTGCCAATCCAGAAACCTCCTCCAAATACTACCCAGTCCGACATATTTCAGTAGGTATATAATCATTTAATGGAAATTAAATTTAGAGATTTTTTTAAAAAAAGATCTTTTTCTGTTTTTAATCACAATGGTGTGATGGTATGCTGCATGCTTACCACGTTTTTACTTGAGGCTGTGCTACTTGTTCTACCTCAAAAACAAACAATAGCAAGTTGTGCCTTAAGCAAGGAAAGTAATGCACTTGACAACTTTGAACAATCTAACTCTAATTTATTTTAATGCAATATTTTGGGGAAATTTGGTATGGTTACCTGAGAATTTTTTTATTAAAATTACACATACTGTTCTACATCAGCATAACAAAATTTACATTTTGAGGATTTCTCAATATTTGACCTTGCAATAAACTAGAAACAAGTCCATAGGACATGGATGCCCAGCAATCACTCCGGTTTCAACAAGTGAGCAATTTTGAAGAGAATGGACTCCAGCACAATGTATATATATACATGCAGACCTGCCAGCCCTATCAAGACCTTAAAATTAATGCAGTCAATTTTTTTCTGTAAGTTGGACCAGTTTTCAGTGTCATGTAACAAAATATCATGAACTGCTATTGTGAAATTGTAAAACATGAATTTAAACAGTTCAGAAGTTATTTTTGTGACTGATGCAGCAATAAACCTTATGTTCAACTAAAATGTTCTTAAAGTACACTTCACCTTTAATTACCACTAGTAAAATTTCACAAACTGCAGTTACAAACCATATGTAAGTCAACGGCTTCTCTCAACTTTAGATAATTCTTGGAATCTAATTACCACTAGTAAAATTTCACAAACTGCAGTTGCAAACCATATGTAAGTCAACGGCTTCTCTCAACTTTAGATAATTCTTTGAATATTTTTTCATTTCACATGACAATGGCAGTCAAATGTGTCACAAGCCAAATCAACATGTCCACTACATGAAATTGTTGTTCTTCCTGCTTATTTTCTCCCGAAAATCTAAATATTTCTTTCTGTTCTTCTGTATGGACTATTAACATTTTTAAGTGGTTTATTTTTCCTTCATCTTGAAAATGTTATCTTTTGTTGAATGCTGGAACATTCTATATGCAACAAGTAATCATGCAGATGTATTGCATGACAAAATATGTTCAGTTTAAAGCATCTGAGGTATTCCTATAAAGTTAGTCTGGTTCCATGACCAACTCAACTAAATCTAATATTAAACCTGGATCCAAAACAAACACGCAGAATTATGTATCCTGTTTACCACAATCACATTCTTGTAATGTCTGCTTTTACTCTGTGAGTCTGTATTTTAAAGGTTATCATCATAAGACTTGCAAATAGTAAAGTTGGAAGATCTGTGTATGAACTTTTTATAAAAGCATTTATAAAGGGAAGAAAAAGAATGAGTCAGAACTCTTAAGAAATGGTCCCAAGATTGATCTACTGGCTAATATATATAATGACAATTGCAGTCCCTGACAAACTTAGTCAACTTCATTCTGTTATACATTGTACAATGTCTTACACTATGATTACCTTTGTACTCAACATCAACCAAATACATTCCAATCATCAACAGACACTCTCAACTAAATGTATACTTGAAAAAAAGTTACATTACACACATTTTTTGCTGACCATTGTCATGGGAGTCCAAACTCAGTGGTTCTCATACATTTCACGTCAAGAGTTTTTGGTACTCCTTGATATTTTTTCAATGTGCTTTAATCAAAATTTACATATCTCATATCAAATCTAACTTCTGGAAATTATAAGATCCATCCTCTTCTTTCACACAGGGTGCACACCATGTCTCCCTTTTCTATGAGAGAAAAGCCAAATGAAATCGGCCACTGCAGGCAATTCTTCTAGGGCCTTGCTTTAGACACTGAGGAAACAAACAGTTTGATCAGGCAAGACAGTTGAAAAAGGTTCCTTTTGCTTGCCAGACTGAGCCAATTCCTTCTGCTCACTCGAATGAGAAACCTCAAACTTGAACAATACCATATTGTTCTGTACTGGAAGTAAAAATTTCTTCACCAGAAGCCATAAGATTACAAGTTCCATACCCAATCATTTTCACTTCAGTCTTTTCCTCTTGTCCTAAAATTTTCTCCACAAGCTATTTTCACAAGCTAGAATGTGAATTATGCAAAATTTTACATGATGTTCGGAACAAGGAAAGTAGAGTTAATTTACGGTCAAATGCTTTTTGCAGGTGTTAATTTTATCATACAAAGTGATGACTTAATTAAAAGACCTCTTTCTTCAGATGAAAAATTTTATTGACAGACTGGGTGGTTACTTGTACTCCTGTAACATCAAACCAGATGTGTGTACTTGGAACAAAAATGCACCCAAAAAATTTAAATACAAAACGTAAGGAAAAAGATTACAGAACATGTATAACATTATGTATCCCTTCACATTTGAGGAGAGGCAGAAGCTGACCTCGATTTTACTTCTCCAACCATCTAGCCTGAATGTAAGCTGTGTCCATTGTTCGGAGAGGTTTTCTATGTTGTGCTTGGTCTCAGTTAGCTCCCCTTCCTCAGCTAGCTCTGTTAGCTGAGAGTGAAGTTCACGCATGTTTGTAAGTATCCCTTGCTTGTTGGTCATCTCATCTTGTGTGCTCTGAAATAATGACGAGATAAAATTACATACTAAACAAAAAAAACTGCAGTCAACAAGTCTTGACAAGCATACAAAACTTTAATTCAAGTGCAATTTTGGGCTTTTTCATAAAAGACAGGATCATTTTGTGGCAAGAACATCTATCTACCTTACTCAGTTCCTAAAATCAATCAATCTACAAGGATACACACACCTGTACTTAAATGACCACAAACTGCATCCCCATATGGATTGAAAGTCATGGACGACATACTGTGTTCTCTCTTGAAAAGACCAGGGATCTAATTTAAATAAACTTCTCCAAAAGTAAGTAGTGATCTTGTCTGGTAAAGACATCCATAGTAACTATTTATCAAAATTTTGTATAATGAGAAATATGGAGGAGGGGGGTATCATTAAATGTACTTTTGATAGGATAAATACATTAATAAAGGTATTATGTTTTCTGTGGTAAAATGATAATACTGATGCATAGTATACTGGCATGTTAGTGGTGCTGCTAAAACATTTCTGATAGTATTTCATCCAATATACCTGATCAAATCTTAAAATCCTGTCCATACATATATTGGAAAACCGTGTGGAAACATTTCACAAAATACTACTGATTGTTCGAGTCAACATATCATTAAGGGATTCATGATGCAGGACATTTCTGACTCTGTATCCTGGATTTTACTGCTGCAAATTCAGACATTCAACCAATCACAGCATGCACCATTTATAGCTTTAGTTTAGTATGTTCAATCAATCAGAGCATGCACGAATAGCTTTAGTTAAATATTTGTAACCAATAACAGCATGCATGAATAGCTTGAGTTAAGTATTTGTAACCAATTAGAGCATGAATGAATAGCTTTAGTTAAATATTTGTAACCTATCAGAGCATGCATGAATAGCTTTAGTTAAATATTTTTAACCAATCAGTGCCTGCATTATCTACATTCTACCAACCACTCGGAGTCAAAGCTGTGTACATTTAATCAATCAGTATCAAGTACATACTTTCAACTGATCAGAAAATGATTAGCACACAGTCAATCAAACAGAGCAAGAACTGTATTTCAGAACTATGGATATTTGTCAGACTCCAGCATTAAAAGTGTATTATGACTAGCATATCTGAGAAATCTTTTTCTGCACCAGACAACTGGGTACATTCTACAGAATAAATGTGTCAATGTAGATTAAATCAGTTTACAGAGGAACATACAGTGACAAAAATCAACTCTGCATCTAATTTGGACATATTGGCAGGGTCTTCTTTCTTATCAAGCTCTCGATTAACTCTGTTGACAAAGTCCTGAACCAATGACACCTCCTTCCGTAGCTTCTTGGAAAGTTTCATTGCTTTCTCCAGGTTGTTTTTACCCGCTGTTACCTGGAACAATAAATTATTCTGTTAAATTTCAAGGATGGAGTGAGAAGAATCTTCTTCATAACTTTAATTTAGGCAATGATATAGAAATCATATTATTGAGGAAAAGGGTTCAAAGGTTTTCACTTTTTAAGTCTTACACATTACTTTGAACAAGTCTCAAAAAAATCAGTTCAAGTTACAAATTTGATAATAATGATAAAACTTAAATTTACTCAAGGCTAAATGCATAAACAAAATCCTTCTTAACCAAATTCTAAATGCTGTAAAACTAAAAGGCAAATCTTACAGCTAAACATACAGAATTAATCTTATAAAGATGAAAGTTATAAAAAGAAATTATGACAGTGAGAAATCAGCTAATGTGCAATGCCAGTTCACCAACTGGTTTTACATTAAAGAGGAAATAAGGACACAAGGCAAGATACAAAAACAAGTAGCTTGATTGGCCTGATGACCTACCATATAAAAAGAATTTCCTGGAATTTAAGATTAGATAAATACTTTCTTTTAACTGCTGAATCTTAAAACCATCATTTGCTATTCTTGAGCAATAATAAAAATGCCAAATTAGCTGATGTGGTGACCATATTGGATGTAAGATTGACACCATTTTAATTTACGACTAACTAAATAATAAGTCCTAATGTCAAAATGCCCATCAATTAAGCAGTAGTAACAAGATTTTAAAGATGGCCATAACGACTGCCATATTGGATGTTAGACTGGCACTATTTTCACTTAAGACCAATGTCTTCTGGTGAAAATCCCATTCTCATTCTATCAAGCACTAGTAATAAGCAAGAATTTCAAAGTGACTATATAGGATATCTGACTGGTATCATTTTCATTTAGGACCAATAGATACCAAAGGACCAATAGATACCAAAGGACCAATATATACCAAAGGACCAATAGATACCAAAGGACTAATAGATACCAAAGGACTAATAGATACCAAAGGACCAATAGATACCAAAGGACCAAAAGATACCAAAGGACCAATAGATACCAAAGGACCAATAGATACCAAAGAAGTCTTCATGTGACAACCCAGGACAATACAACTTTACATTCAGGAGGTATAGTGTAAAGAATTTTAAGATGGTTGTCATGGTGACCATATCAGATTTCAGATTGGTGCACCATTTTCATATAGGACAAAACGAAATAAGTACCTTGGTGAAAAGACCCTGTATGTGTGATCATCTATATTAGAGGATTAGCAATAGACTGTCAAGATGGCAGCCATGGTGACAGCCATATTGATGGCCACATATGGATCATTTTTATTCACGAATAATTTGACATTATAAGAAGTCTATGATTGAAAACCCCTAGTCGATAAGAATTTTGGTTCAAAAACAGTAGTGACAACAAGATTATAAATAAAGATGGCTGCATTGGTGGCCTTCAGATCAAACTAGTTTTCATTTTTTGACAAACCAGACATCATAAATATCTAAGTAATGATATGACCATCTGTATAAGAGACGTACAGAAAACAACACTTGAATGATGGTTGCTATGGTGCTATTTTTATTTAGGACCATCTACACCATGGTGTGTGAAGGTGTCATGTTAATCCTGCAAGTAGTTTATCACTAGTAGCAAAAGCAAACTACTGCAAATGGACGAAAAGACCATGGGTCATATAATAAGTTCTTCTGATACTTAACCAATAGAGCTAAAAAGTTTTAAAGTAATTTTTCTTCATCTGGTCTGACTTAAATTATATAATTTAGTGCGAGAAATGCATCTTTCTTCCCAAAACCGGTGCAATAACACAAGATTTCTAGGAACCTACCATGTTCTTATCTTCTATATTACAAATTCTAATTTACAGAAGCACAAATCCAAATGAAGAATTATTCTTTATTTGTTTTTTTATTCGCAAGCTACAAATTTCTCATGTCTTTATGACACTGTCACCTGTTTCTGTAATTTAAAGGCATTTTTAGAATTTATATTTATGTCTCAACTGATTTAATGCTGACTTGTGTGCTTTCCCTATTCTGATTTTATATTTACGTCTCAACTGATTTAATGCCGACTTGTGTGCTTTCCCTATTCTGATTTTATATTTACGTCTCAACCAATTTAATGCTGATTTGTGTGCTTTCCCTATTCTGATTTTATATTTATGTCTCAACTGATTTAATGCTGACTTGTGTGCTTTACCTATTCTGATTTTATATTTACGTCTCAACTGATTTAATGCCGACTTGTGTGCTTTACCTATTCTGATTTTATATTTACGTCTCAACTGATTTAATGCTGACTTGTGTGCTTTCCCTATTCTGATTTATTTCTAATCACCTGTGCCTTTATCTTGACACACTGATTTTCCGAGACTCAAGCCCTGCTGCAAACTTAATGTATAAGTGTATCTTAGAATTTACCAGTGCTAATTTATTTTTGGGACATTTTCCTGTGCCATATGTTTCCTTTTTCTAGGGTTTATCCCTGTTAAAAATTTCATTGTCTGTTTCCTTCTTTAATATTCTTATTGCCTTTCTATATAACTATTTTACAACCTGCAGGTATTAGATAACCTTGAAAAGATCTGCCACAGACCTGTCATAAAATTGTTCCAAAAGTTTAAAAATTTACAAAATTGTAACTTGTCGGCAGTGTTGTTTCTGGGATTAACAAATGCCTTTTATCTTGCCAAACCATTACTGGCTGAAATTAATACCAAACAAATTTACTGCTGTTTCTCACTCCATTGATATGTTCTCTCTCTCTGTTGTATCTTGGAAATGATGACTGACCCGATCTTATTGTACTTTTAATTCATGTTTATTTGTCCCCAAAAATTACCATTACCTTCAATCTAGGTGTACAGATTTTTTTCCTCAAATTTACCTGTGCCCCTATCTTATTGTACTGTTGTTTAATGGCATCCAGTTGTTTACTAAGTTTGTCTGGGAAATCCACCTGCTTCTTTTCGACAATCTGTCGACCTGTCTTTATAACAACCTCTACCTCCATCTTTAACTCGCTCATTGTCTTGTAGAATTTCTGGGAAGGAGAACAAGGAGAGTCTGTTGTTAGTGTAATTTAATGGAGCAGAAACATATAGTACACACAGACTTAAAGAAACCAAAGTATCAATTAAATTGTTAAAAGCATAAAGGGTGTCTAAAGATTCTAGCATGAGAGAATACATAACTCATCTTCTACACATCATCTTCATCAGATTTTTGTTCCAAAATGTAAACTCAGACATATCATACTATGGTTTCTGCTAAAACATTAATCCACAATTAACTGGATTAACATACAGTGGGGTGCTCTCTACTCAGAGACATGTCATAATATGCTTTCTTCTCTAACACCAACCCACAATGAATTAGGATCACATGCATGTGGTGCCCTCTATTTTCACACATCATACTATGGATTCTATCTGAAAACAACCACAATAACTGGTATCCAATGCATTGGTGCACTCCACTCCTTGTCATGTCTGCATGAACACAAACCCACAATGTACTGTCACGGTGGAGTCCTTTACTCTCTAACAAATCATACTATGATCTGGACAGGTAATGCTGTCCTTACTTGAACACAGGTCTATATGGGTGTAAGGCCACTTTTATAAACTCAATGCTTACAGTGCAGCTCAAAATGATGGGATATCAACAATCTTAACTTTTCTTAACGATGTGCATTAGTTATAGAGCTCTTGGAGAGAGATAAGATGTTAATAGATGTAAGAACTCCATGGAAAACCTTTTTTGAAATTTAACACTTCTGTAAATCTGCCACATAAGCTTTCTGTTGTGGAAAACTGATGTGATGCAGACATCTGCCATACTGATGCAATTTGCTTACCATCATATAATTTTTTTGTGAATTTGACAAGAGATAACCTGTAAATCTGATGACTTTTAAAATACTCATTTAGCTTCAATTTTGTAATACTTAGTGAAAGCACAGTATTGTGATTTAGGACTTGTGGGACCCACAGCTAAACATAATAACTGTAAAATAGACTAAAGATTTCATAAGTGTTCATTCTTAGTGTTACAGGTGTTTCATGGCTGTTTTTAATGCTATTTGTTTTATTTATCTAGGTGACTGGTTTGATCTTGTCAGATTTAATGTTATTTTAAAGTACTTGATAGAATATCCATAGCGGCTAGTATATCTGGTGTAGGAATAATGAAGGGAGATCTCCAACAAGAACCACTGACCCATGGGAAGCTACTGACAAGGTTTCTCACATGTGTATGCTGATTGATTCGTGACTCAAATTCAAAAGAGGAGAGATGTGTTTTATAAAGGTACGTGCTTTTGGCCACTCAGCCGTCCCTGGACCTATATTCAGATGAGAAAGAACTCGCATAGAGCATATCTTTTATATACTAATACAGTAGAACCTGTCTTGAAAGACCACCCCTTCTGCAAAAAATTAATGGTCTTTCAAGACAGGTGGTCTCTCATAACAGATCATAAACTATAATGAATTAATCTGTGCATGGAGATTCTGGTCTCTCAAAACAGGTGGTCTCTGATAGCAGTGGTCTCTCAAGACAGGTTTTACTGCATTACCCAAAGTTTGAGCTGAATGCATCAACAAATGAAGACATTGGCCTTTCCAAATATTTCACACAGCAACTTAACATTATTGACAATGATGATGATGTTGTCACTGACACCATAACAGATGAGATACCTATGCCTCATGATCTACAGGGAATCCAATACATTAGTGAGCCTAAATTAGTATGACCAAAGAACCCATTTACAATACAGACACACACTAAAAACAGAAGGGCAAAGGAGTATAACATGTACACACCATGCACTGATCAAACTTGTTCTGTAGGCTTTCCAAGTCATCACTTTGCACACTGATCATGTACATTCGTTCCTCTATACCATCAAGCTCCCGCTTCACATGGCTCATTTTTGGATCAAAGTCAGCTGGTCGCTGGAATTTTTTAAACTTCAAATTCAGCTCCATAAAATCCTTCTGTGAAAGAGAAGATAAAATGTGACTATTTTAATGCTGCAGATGACACGATTTTCCAGAACATTTTCAACATTTTCAACAGTTCATGTACTGAACAAACACTAATCGTGAAACGAAAGAAGTCCTAATAACTGTTGTCGATTCAACAAACAAAATTCCTACCTCAAGGAAGTAAATATACACCGACTTTGCTAGCAAAATCAAGTTAGTTTCATACTTGTCTGTACTGTGCATGCACATGTTTGTGTGTGAATTTGGGTAAATCTTGAGTGCTGGTATACGAGTGCTAGTTGACAGGTGCCATCATTACTGGCAACATAGGCTTGCTTTGTGCTGGGAATGAACTATAATGACTGGTATTTATGGTGTCATTATAGACATATTGTTTTTGCATATCCATACAGATATGGGACCCTGGGAAAGAAGCTTTATCTCTGGTATATAGGTGAAAATTTGTAAATAAAATTTAGTGCAGATTGCATTTCTAAAACTAAGTCCAGATAGTCTCAGCAATTAGGTGTTTTCTACATATATCCTTTGTTTCGAGATGAATAGATGAATAAATGGATTAGAGATCAAATATGCAAGAGCTAAGTGACTGGTGCAGTTACTTGCAATACAGGAATGACTCAAGTCCTACAACTTAATATATATATATATATATAAATTTTATATGTGAATTTTACATTAAAACAATGCAGCAGATATTCCTAGATTGGGTCCGAAAACATAAATTGATGAAAAAATTATGGCAGAGAAATGTCAGAAAACACAGTAAATATGGAATATGACCAGATACAGAAATCCCAAATATATATATATATATATATATATATATATATATATATATATATATATATATATATATATATATATATATATACAATATGATTGAAAAATTGTTAAAGCTACTTTTTTTTAAAATAATCCCAATCCCAATCAAACAATATGAAGGAGAAACCACAATTGTTAAGATGGATGATGCAAGTTTGGTTTGGTTTAGTGGGGTTTGTGTGTGTGTGTGTGATTAGCATTATTAATGTAGCTTTAACAATTTTTCAGTCATATCGCTACAATGTCTGCAGTGAGGCAGTTTATAGTGATGTCTAGCACTGGGGCATCATGCTGCAGACACATTATCCTGACACCAGACTGACCAGTCCTAACACTAACCTCTTAATGCTGAGCGCAAGGCAAGGCGGCTGTTAGTACCATTTTTGGTCTTTGGTACGTCTTTGGTATGACTTGGTCGGGATCAAACCCATAACCTACCACGGATGCTCTAACTACTAGGCCAACAGAGCAGTTTAGTGGAGTTAAAAGCCATATATTTGGTGGAGGAAAAACCCTAGTGATGGATATAATGCTTGCAATATATGTCACTCTAGTGATAGGGTAAAGCGTGTAATATATGTCACTATAGCGACAGGGGTAATGCTTGCAATATATGTCACTCTTGTGATGGGTAATGCTTGCAATATGTCACTCTAGTGACAGGGGTAATGCTTGCAATATATGTCACTTGTGATGGGTAATGCTTGCAATGTCACTCTAGTGACAGGGGTAATGCTTGCAATACATGCCACTCTATTGATATATATGTCACTCTAATGCTTGCAATATTTCACTCTAGTGACAGGGGTAATGCTTGCAATATGTGTCACTCTAGTGACAGGGGTAATGCTTGCAATATATATCACTCTAGTGATGGGGGTAATGCTTGCAATATATCACTCTAGTGACAGAGGTAATGCTTGTAATATATGTCACTCTTGTGACAGGAGTAAAGTTTGTAACATATGTCACTCTATTGACAGGGGTAATGCTTGCAATATATGTCACTCTAACAACAGGTAATGCTTGCATTATACGTCACTCTAGTGATGGGGGTAATGCTTGTAATATATGTCACTCTATTGACAGGGGTAATGCTTTTAATATATGTCACTCAAACGACAGGGGTAATGCTTGCAATATGTCACTCGTGGTGGGGGTAAAGCTTGTAATATATGTCTTTTTAGAAATGGGTAATGCTTGTAATATGTATCACTCTAGCAACAGGGATACCATATCATACATACGATTAATTAAAAAATTTAAATTATATTAGTTCATGGAAGTTCATGATCACATTAAATAATTGGCGACCAAATGAAGTGAACATTGTATCAGCTAAATTAACACCCTGTGAATTTTACATTAAAACAATGCAGCAGATATTCCTAGATTGGGTCCGAAAACATAAATTGATGAAAAAATTATGGCAGAGAAATGTCAGAAAACACAGTAAATATGGCATATGACCAGATACAGAAATCCCAAAGTTTTGAAAATTCATCAGCAGTGAGAATATGCAAAGTTATGGCCCATAAAATCTAATTACATGGAGTGGTTTCTCATTCAATTGTAAACAATTATTTCTGCCATTACCAATACAGAAGCTATAAAATACTACATGATAAACAATGGAAGCAAAGCAGATGTCAATAACATCATGACATCAAAGGCCTGACAACATCACAGAAATGATGATATCGCAGGCTGATTAAGTCAGGTACTTTTTAAAGAATACTCACTGAATAAGCATATCCCAAATTCCTTTCTTACACCAGTAAACTCTTCTATCATTCCCCAAACACCTTTCTCACACCAGTAAACTATCATTCCCCAAATACCTTTCTCACACCAGTAAACTCTATCATTCCCCAAATACCTTTCTCACACCAGTAAACTATCATTCCCCAAATACCTTTCTCACACCAGTAAACTCTATCATTCCCCAAATACCTTTCTTACACCAGTAAACTCTATCATTCCCCAAATACCTTTCTCACACCAGTAAACTATCATTCCCCAAATACCTTTCTCACACCAGTAAACTCTATAATTCCCCAAATACCTTTCTTACACCAGTAAACTCTATCATTCCCCAAATACCTTTCTTACACCAGTAAACTCTATCATTCCCCAAATACCTTTCTCACACCAGTAAACTATCATTCCCCAAATACCTTTCTCACACCAGTAAACTATCATTCCCCAAATACCTTTCTCACACCAGTAAACTCTATCATTCCCCAAATACCTTTCTTACACCAGTAAACTCGATCATTCCCCAAATACCTTTCTTACACCAGTAAACTCTATCATTCCCCAAATTCCTTTCTTACACCAGTAAACTCTATCATTCCCCAAATACCTTTCTCACACCAGTAAACTATCATTCCCCAAATACCTTTCTCACACCAGTAAACTCTATCATTCCCCAAATACCTTTCTTACACCAGTAAACTCTATCATTCCCCAAATACCTTTCTCACACCAGTAAACTATCATTCCCCAAATACCTTTCTCACACAGTAAACTCTTATCATTCCATGATTGCCTTGTGATTAGCCTGGCAGTCTCAGTCAGTAACTTTAGGTTCAAATCTGCCCAAGTCAACCTCAATCAACTGTCATGGTGTCTCTGACCATGTACTTTAGCATTAAAGAGCCATTAATGTATTTGTGTGCCATTAAAAACGAATCCAACAATCAAATGTGCACAAGAATGAGAATGATAAATAAATAATATCACTTGTAAATGAACCTTGATTGTTTGTATCTGACGTTCCAGGCGAGTGCTGGCATCCAATTTGCCAGATGCTTTATATTCTGTCTCATACTTCTCAAGCTCTCTTAAGAGTTCTTCCTGCTGGCGAAATTCCTCCTTCAGTTGCTGCAACATAAACCAATAAAACATCACATAAATTCCTTGCAAACTTTTAAGCGTAACTGGATGAGTGAATCATTTTGTGCATGCTGGAGTGAGCTGTTTTAAAGTGTTTGGATAGCTTCAGTTCTATCCCTATGGGACCAGTATGAATTTGGATAAAGCTAATTATGGCAACTAAGAAGTATGCTGAGGTCCTCTACAATGGCATGTACTTTGACAGTATAAATGCCTATCTATTTCACTTTATTTACCTCATATTCCTCTGGAACATCCCCAGCCAGAACATCAGCATCTAGTCTGTTCTGAATCTCTCGACTGACATCAACCATCCATTGAGACATCTGGAGCACCTGCCGTTCAATGTTTTGCACCTGGTTCATACTGTCCTCCAACCGACTCATTTTCTCCTTTGCCTGTAAAAATGAGGCAAAAATGTATAAGAATTTATAAGATGCTTATGCCTAAACACAAATCCCTTTACCAACATGATTTTGTTTTTGATAAGCCACAAAATACAACATGCATTGGATTTGCCAACATGTCAGCATGATTCTGATTACATGGTGCTATCAAAATGTCTATTAAAAAAATTAATAAAATAAAGATTTGGGAAAAAAAACATTCCAAATAAACATAAACATGAAGATAAAAGGTTAAAAATATAAAACTTCTACAAAAGGATCCATAAAATAAATCATAAAGGTAAAAATAAAGTTTCTAAATTGAGTTACATCTTAAATGTCTGGCACAAAGGGTGGAGTCAATGTAAGTACTAATTAGAAGTAAAGTTATAAAAATATAAGTGTAAAATAAACTTCTAAAAAAACACTTTAGGAACATAAATCTATTTAAATAAGCAAAAAAAATAAGGACCAGATAATATATACACTAGTACAGAGAAGTTTTGCTGATGAAATGGAAGTTGAGGGAGTTGCAAAGACATACACAACAACAACAACTAAAATAATAATGAGGACTTTGTATAGCGCCTAATCTTTAAAAGCTCAAATGGTCTTGGAAAATGCATGGTGGCCCTTAGCCAAAAAAGGTTGTGCACCACTGCTATACATAAAAGATTACTCAAGGTGATCACACTGACCAAAGTTGTCTACAGCTTGAGTTTATCTTCATAAGAAGCATCAATACATTGATTTTCATTTCTAGGTTAAATAGAGTTCAAAATACCAAGGGTACAATGAACAAAACGCTGAAATCTGAAAATAAGTCACTCAAACATCAAAATTAAGGTCACAGTGACCTTTGATTGATATGGCTTGATTACACTCCATGAAATGCATCCACATACAAATTATCAAGAGTGAGGTGAAACAGTGTAGAAGATACTAATAAATTGCCACTGTCCCACACAGCTTTGTTGCACAGGCAAAATGCCACTTCCCCACACTGCTTAGCTAGATAGGCAAAGTGCCACATCTTCATACAGCCGAGTTAGATTTGCAAACTGCCACATTCACACACAACTTAGTTTGACAGGCAAAACAACACTTCCCCATTCAGCCTAGTTAAATAGGCATAATGCTAAATTCCCCAATGAAAGCTTGGTTGAGGAGGCAAATTGCCGCCTCCCCTCACAACTTGACTGGATAAAAAACAATGACACATCCCTGCCACAGCTTGACTGGATAGGCAACAAACAACACCATATCCCCATACCTCTAGTTCGAGTTTCTTTCAACAAATACTGGCTGCAGATAGTGATGAAGAGAATGATTTTGAAAGATTTGAGGAAGTTGATTTTATTGGAGCTGACTAAGTGTTCAGGACTTGACGTGAACTGGAGTCTGGCATACATGCTAGCTGGATGCAACAAGATGGCATGCCTGTCAACCCTCATATACTGGTACTTCAAAATAAAATGTCAAGTCGGCAAATACTGAACCTATAGACTATTTAAGACTTTTTTAAAATAATATAAGAAAGGACCATGAGGGATTCAGAAGAAAGCAAATATCTTTCAGATGTGAGCCATTTATTACTGACTCGAATTGGTGGGGTTTGTAAACTTACCTCTGACATTCATGGAGTGGATGTTTATAAATCTTACCTTTTCTCTACCTGCAATTTTCACAATGATATAGCACTGGAACATACATAACATGTCTACTAACGACTATTTATTTCTTAGATATAATTGAACATTTCCATGAAAAAAACAAAAATAAATATGAAAAACAATCGTAACTTGTCATTTTGCCTGTATTTGCACATGTACATGTAAATATATTAAACCTTGCATATGTACCTTGATGCTAATCTTAAAGTTTAGACATCCACCATCAATTATCATATTGTGGTATCCATTTGTGTGCATGTAAAATACATGAAATTTAAAAACTGAAGTTTTCTTTATTTTTTTTCAATTAATTCAGCACTGATGGATCTTGTATTGCAAAACAATATAGCACTTTAAGAGTTAACTCGTCATCTATGCAAAGCAGAAAACTGGTTATCTAGATATCAACTAGGTTTGAGACTATTCACTTCAAACAAAGGATTTATTTTTTACATCATTTCCAGAAAACAGAATATCGAGACAAAGTCCATATTTCTCAATGAGCATGAATAATCAAAACTGGCTGTGATTACTACCTTGACCTCCATGGCCTCTCTTCTCTTGCTGTATTGTTCCATCTCAGTCCGGACCAAGTCTGCCATAATACTGTTGAGGATCAAATCTTGAGCCAACTCCTGCAGCTGGCTTGGATTCTCTGTGCTTGTATGCTCCTCCACAAGTCGCTCCACCTCCTGCAGAGAGGAAAATTCAAAGTCTGAAAAAACACTTTCTGACTTTAGTTTCTGAATCATTCAAAAGTTGTTGTAAGGTTCAACGCCATTTTTCAACACACAATACGCTATACATGGCGACCAGTAATAACGGTGGAGGAAGAACCCAAGGAAAACCCCTGGAAAGAACCACTGATCCACGAGAAGCTATGGGCAAGCATTCTCACATACATTGGCCGAATCTGAGATTAACCCACGCAGAAAGAAGTGAGATGGCAGTGATCGTAATGGAGAGCACTTTAGACCACACGACAACATAAATTATACACTTTGTAATTTAAAGTGAGAAATAGTATCAACATGCTGTATTCTTACATTCTGTTCACAAATTTAAAGATCACTGTAGAAGGTCATCATTAACAGAAATATGAAAATAAAACAAAACAAGTAGATTTTAAATAAAATTATGGAAGAAAAAAAATATTAAAAAATCCTCAATTGCACAAATTCATACAATTGCTACATTCTGCAATAAAACTACATTTACACGAAAATTTATAACATTATTGCCAGAGTTTTCCCTTGTGAGGCTTACATCAAACTGCTCCGAAAGCTCCTCTGCATCAGAATTAATTCCTGTCGAATTTCTGACCTTTCGTTCCAGCTTATCCAAGTAGAGGCGTTCCTCATCCATCAAGGCTTAAAAGAAAATCAGTTAACTATGAATATGGCAAAATAAATTGATAAATTATAAATAACATACTACCAAGAAAAAAAATGTAAAAAAATATACGAGTCCCCATCCCTTTCCAATTGTTATATAATTACAAGCTTCCAGATGTTAAGGGCAAAGTAAACAAAGCCATAACTCATTAAAAGTTTCAAAGAAAAGGTAAGAATTAATAAAAAAAAAAATAATTCAAAACAATCTCGATTTCATTTTTATAAGTCTTTCAAAACAAGAATTCCCAGCAATCAATAATAAGTAACTCTTTATTAAAAAATCCCATGTTGATAAAACAAGAATTCCCAGTAATCAATAATAAGTAACTCTTTATTAAAAAATCCCATGTTGATAAAACAAGAATTCCCAGTAATCAATAATAAGCAACTGTTTATAAAAAAAATCCCATGTTGATAAAACAAGAATTCCCAGTAATCAATAATAAGTAACTCTTTATTAAAAAATCCCATGTTGATAAAACAAGAATTCCCAGTAATCAATAATAAGCAACTGTTTATAAAAAAAATCCCATGTTGATAAAACAAGAATTCCCAGTAATCAATAATAAGTAACTCTTTATTAAAAAATCCTATGTTGATAAAACAAGAATTCCCAGTAATCAATAATAAGTAACTCTTTATTAAAAAATCCCATGTTGATAAAACAAGAATTCCCAGTAATCAATAATAAGTAACTCTTTATTAAAAAATCCCATGTTGATAAAACAAGAATTCCCAGTAATCAATAATAAGTAACTCTTTATTAAAAAATCCCATGTTGATAAAACAAGAATTCCCAGTAATCAATAATAAGTAACTCTTTAGTAAAAAATCCCACGTTAATAAAACAATCCATTCTTCAAGAGAAGCACAAACAAGATTTCCAAGCTGGTCACATGATAACAGAAGTGTAATATTGACAACATTGTATGGAACAACTATATATCATAAAATGTCTTGTAGTGGAACCCCATCTCAAAACAATCATTCATTCAGGACGAATAGCAATAGATTTTCAAGATAATTACAATGGTGGATGCCATTTAGGACTAACATAAGAAGTCTATCATTTAAAAGTCCATGTCAATACAACCAATTATTTACAAGAAGTAGATGTGACAAGACCTCATAGTTGATGTTAGATCATACCTTTTTCATTTACGACTAATAAGAGATCATAACAAGTTGTTTAGTGAAAGTCTCAAGTTGATGCAACAATCCATTCAGAAGGAATAGCAAGAACAAAATTTTAAATATGGCCACACAATGTAGGCCACAATTTTGATTCCATTTAGGACCAACTAGACTATGGGTTGAATGTGTATGTAATGCTTCATGACAATCCACCTGGTAGTTGCCAATTTGTACCAGTAACAAACTTGTGCTAATGGATAGATGCCATATGACAGGTCTTGGATTAGAAGAGTCTAAACATTACCCCTGAAATGTTTCCACTGGTTGTCAGCATTTGCATACAGTCTGGAATAGTGGTCCACTCTCTGATAAGCATCAGTCCAAAGAGCATTAAGGCGCATCAGGGAGCGGGCAAGATCCTGGAGGGAACCCGATGGTGCTTTGTTCAGCATATCATTAGCTTCTTCATTAACCTTGTTCACTTCACCATCTTTCCCTGTCATCTCATCTTTCAGTTTCTAAAAAAATCCAAATATGTGGTTTTATGTATTGGTGGGGGGAGCTAATAACTACCTGTTGCTACTGCATAGCTGATACTTTTCAAGTGGAAAATAACACCAACCACATGATGAGAATTTGTCCTCTCATTTGAACATGAGATTGTCCTTAGTACATCTCAGATAGATTGCCCAAACACACTGTCCTTCATTCATTTTAGGATGCAAAATAAGTTGGTGGGATATTTATTTGAGGTGGGAGGAGAGCAATAGAAATGGGTAAGTATTATATCATTAAAATCAGTTATCCCCCCTCCCCACAAAAAAAAGAAATCATGCTCATATGAGTGATACAAAACCTGTGGTTACTGCATGACTGAATTAGTCATTTTGGTTCACAGCTGATAATCCCACAACTGACCTGTAAATCCATGTAAGCTCGTTTCTTACCCCTTTCCTCTCCCTTTAGAAGCTGTAAGTTAAGACCATACAACTCCATCTGGACACAAAAGTCAATCCGGATTGTAACCAGCACAGATTCAACTGCGAACAGATATCTCTAATGGCTTTTGAGCAACCAACTGAAGTTGGTGCTTCTTATATGCTTGGTTGGCAAAAGAAAAACTGGCTCATAATTCCACTGAACCTCACAAAGCCTGGATCATTCTCTTTCTATCTCCTAGACACAATGAGCAGCAAGAAAACAAGCTTGAGGGTAAGGTTCCCCAATGTTTCATAGAGGGATTTAGTTAAAGACAGCCAGATGCAAGAGATTCTATCTTTACAAGCAAGACACTGGACTTGAACACTGTTTCTCTTTGAAAGGGATTTGAAGAAAATCAGCCACTGCACTCATAGAAGGACAGCTTGGAGTGACACATTTCCTTCTGCATCAATCACCAAAGATTCAACACTTGGTACCATAGACCTTACACACAGACCAACAAAAGAAAAAACAGGTGGATGTTTTATGGGGGGGTTTGTGTGGGAGAGACAACCTTTGCCTGACACGAGGTTAATTTTCTGAGATGGTCCTTCAGCAGGATAAAAAGACTGCTAAATGATTGAGTCAAAGAGGAGCTAACAAAATGAACAGTGGAGTTCCTTACCTCTGAAGTACCTGATGGATGATCCTGAAGGACAGAAAGACAGGATTGAAAATGTCCATTGCCCAAATTCTCTGGATGACAACTGGAGGAATGAAAAATGGAAGCTTGCTGTTTAAGATTTAAAACAAGTCAAGTCTACCATGGTTATTTCTGACGTTGAAACATGGAATGTGAAATGGCTTTGTACAAAGACCATTCCATGAGGGCAACTTTTCCTTTCCTTGACAGATTATCTTATAAAATATCTCTTTTACAAGGAATGTCACAAACAATGAGGGTAATCCTTTCCAAGGCACCCAGCAAAGGAGATTCCAAACCTCCATATAAAAAGAAGAGGCATATGTGCTTTCTCGTCTCCTGGGGTATGCTAACAATGACGTTTTTGGAGGAGACTGTAGTGCCTAGTGAAATCTGAGCATTCAGATGGCCACTGTCTAGTTTCCAGTTCACCAAACCAAGCAACCTGAGTGTACAAGTACAGTCTGTCAAGAGGAACCATGTTTTTTCTGAAATACAAGGTACTCTGCAAAGAACAAAAAACATTCTGTACCAAGGGACATGGACTATCTTTTTTCTAAGGAAATTAATAACACACATATATTAAAACTTGAGGAGAAAAGCTCAAATTTCTCTAAGTTGGGAGAAGACACAACCTGGTTACTATGGACTAACAAAGAGACAGATCTTGACTGAGGGAAACTACCTTGCTACTGTGGTTGAATCAGTCATCAAAAAATAAAGCATGGCACACCTAGTGATCTTAAACTGGCTGGACAACTAATGCAAGCTGAGGCAATTTCTCTATGACATTTACATTAAGCAGCTTTTAATGGCATGGGCCGAGAAAAAAGAATGACATACAGTGTGTATGGACAAGGTTACAGTGGACTGGACTAGAGGCAATCTCTCTACTAGAATCTTCTGGTTCACACTAATGGGACTACAATTCTTGTCATACAGACTGGGTATTTTCCACTCAGAAAAGTACCCACTACATAAAAGCAGCAGATTACCTTGTCTAGATTTTTTTTTAAAAATGTATACCTCCAAAGGTTCAAAAATCCAAGGTTTGTAAGGGGAAAATCTCTTGCAAATATTGTTACTGGTTATCTTGATTGCTAAACCAGATCGGCAAGTCCTGGTCCTTAATTCCTAAACACTTCTTCTTACTTGTTGAAAATAAAAATTAATCATGTAGTAACTCTTACATTTGTCAAATAAAAATTAAAAATACATATTTACTAGACATAACCATCAAAACATATTACTACTAAGACATTTCTTGTCTATCAATTTCTTGTTATTTTTATTGTTCATTTACATTTCAGTTCAAGTAGTGCACTGAAATCCACGAGTCTCATTTGTATGAAACAGGATACCTGATTCATCATTAGCAAAACCAAAAACACAGATGAACCAAATTCGACATTTAAGTTCTTATTGAACAATTACATCACCTTACAAATAATGTGGAATCTTTAGAAAACATTTCACTTGCTTCACAATGAAATTAATAGAAATACAAATTTGAATTTAAATTATCTGGAAAGTTATTTTTAAAACGTTTTTATTACATCAATTAAAGACTTCTGAATATATTACCAATCTTTACCTACTGACTTTGAAATGGTTAAGCTCATGTTTTGGCCAATTTCTAATAAAGTTATCTTCTAATTATGTTTATTAGGCATAGATGTACAAAGGGTGAAACCCAGTTGATTACATAGAAAATCAAAATGCATCATTTGTGCATGGCTTTATGCAATATATTTTACTGATCAAGAAATAAGACCAACCTTAAATTTCTTGGTTTTGACATGAAGGTCATTAGGGTTTTCAACTGCATAATCTTTGTTGGAAAGGTCCTCTTTGATTGGTTCCAGCCACTTAATTAACAACTCAATTTTTTGGTGTATATTTTGACTAGAGTCAAGCAAACCCTTCAACCGCTCATTCTGCTGCTTTGCAAGGGAGAGCACTCTGTCCCACTTTTCATTTAGGTCAAGCACCTCAGCAGCCATCTTTTCCCTAAAGGAAGGTTCACTGTTGACTTTCAACTGAGAATAGAGCTCATTTATGCTGCTCACATTCTGCTGTAGGGTTTTAATGTCCTCCTGAACAGCCTACAATGGCAAGAAGAAAAAAATATTGATATTCAACTAGGAACCCAACCATACAAATTTCTTCTCAAATGTTTGCTGATCTCAACATTTATCTTGGGGATGAATCCACAGATCCATGGAGAATTCATAGACCTGAAAACTTTACTGTACAAACATAAATCTGGATGACAGAGGTAGTTCTAATGCTATATATTCCTACTATATTTTGTTCTGGATTAACTATTTAACAAAACTGACACTGCCATGGAAACACCTGAAACAATAACATGAATTTCCACAATGTGACACTGTCATAGATACACCTCACAGCAATGTCATTTAATAATGCAACAAGGTGACACTGCCTTAGAAACACCTGACTGCAGTGATATGAAGTAGTTTAACAATGTGACATTCCCATAGCAACACTTGACAGCAATGTCACAGTAATCAAGCAATGTGATACTGAATTAGAAACACCTGATTAATGTCATAAAGTACTGCCACAATGTGACACTGCCTTAGAAACACCAGACTGCAATGTCTTAGTGCAACAATGTGATTGAGGTAGTAGCCTACTGCCAAGCTCTGTAGCATCAAGGTCATGTATGATACACTAATGTGGGTGGTATTATAGAAAAGTAGACAGATTTAGCTCTACAATGATACCATATAATCTGGACATTTTAGCCGCACTACAAAATACAGAGGGAAAAACCCAAATGTTTGGAACTATTTTTTTCTCACCCAAACTTCGCCGATGGTCGGAATCTCATTTTGTATCCAAATTTTAGACCCTTTTTGGCTTTAGATCTAAAGCAGACCTATATGAACTGCACACAGACAGGTGAACCTGTGCAAAACGTTGGATAAGGTGGGCATTTTGGAAGTGAGTGGTCTCAATACTAAAATGATGGGACTGTTGAGCAAAAATTATTTTTAGAAACTTTTACCTTTCTGCTCCTATTCAAGCAAAATAACCAATGGAAAATGTATTAGGATGTATTCAGAAATAGCCCCCAAAATGTGTTTCCTACTCACATTTCATGCAAAAACAACAAAAACCTCCTGGGGTTCATATGTTAATATATTCCATGTATAACTCATGTTCAAATGATCTTTATGCAAAATGTTGTTTACTTACATTACTCTCCTGTAGTTGGGCTTGTAATGCCTGCAGATCCCCAGTCACTGGATCCTCTGTGTGGAGAAACACATCCATCTCCTCCATCCAGCTGTTAAGGCCAGTAATTTGGCTCTGAAAAATAAATTAAATGAAATGAAATGGAATTACAATATCAGCTTACAGTATTATGAAGTGAATGAAATATAATTCTGATAATGTTTCATAAAAATCCAAAAGAATGAAACACTTCATATAAAATTCAGAGCCAGAAATGTACTGCTCCACCAAGAATCGTGACATTGTCAAGATGGTGTCATGCAGAACTCCTCTGAATAATTCACAACAGTTCCATAAAACAATATATTAGTGCAAATAATTAGCACTTTCTATTTCCACTGAGAAACTGTCTATACAAGTGTTTTTTCCTCTCAAATAATATCCAAGAACAACATAAAAAATGTTTGCAGACTTGAAAAAGGAACAAGAGTAACTCCAAAATAGGAACGAGACTGTTTACTCAGTTCTCTCCTTACAGAGATGTCTATTACAAATATATTTCACAATATAACTCACATAACGGATCTATCTATTAATCTTGCCTCTAAATTGCCTATTCATGTCACCTAGTCCAGCCAATGGGAATAATCCAAAGTCCATAAGCCAATGAGATATTAATCCTAATTCGCCATTAAGTTGTATTATTAAGATTATTATTAATAATTGTCAACATATACGTCAGCATCTATTTATAAATCCTATGAAATGTTATGTTCTTAACAGACTCGGGTCAAGTTGGCAAAATCTTAACTAAATATATTTTGCACAATTTACAAGATTTAGTGTGTGTGTGTGTGTGTGTGTGTGTGTGTGTGTGTGTCTGTGTGTGTGTGTGTGTGTGTGTGTGTGTGTGTGTGACAACTGATATAATCACATAATTTTCTGGCAGTATCTCAATACCCACATACCCTGGCCCAACTTATGAGAGAGTTTCTACAGTACATTCATGCCAACCCCTGATGAGGAAAAGGCACAATCCATGTGGTCAAAAAGTGAAATCCAGGCAGAAAAAGCGTAACATATAACATGCTAACATTTCAATAAACAAATTGCACCTCAGTCTTTTAACATCCTTTACTGTTTCAAGTTTTCATATGAAGCACTTTTAGATTTACACACATAGAGTAGAATCCATCTTGTGACTTTTAGCGCCAAATATTACAATTCTTTCCACACGGCCTGAAATAAATGTCATGTGATGCTGTCTTCACATTTCAAGGATTGTTATTTTTTGTTGTTGTAGTTGTTGCCGTTGTCTAATCTATCTTGGAAATTTTTTAAAGGACATATTTTTGCTTTCATATATGCATAGACTAAAATAAGTTATACTTTTTAGCGCCAAATACCTTTCGACTAATTCTGCCAAAAAATATGAATTTAAACAAATAATCTGCGCATAAAGATTACATTTAGAAACCAGTCTGTTCTCTCCTCACTAAGCCATACAGATGCTATAAATAGAATTCAAGGTCGAAAGTTTGAAAGTAAACAATTTTGCTATAAATAGAACATGATACTGTTAGGAAAGTGCACACAAGTCTACAGACAAGTGTACTCTTGTATTGTAGTTACGTAAAAGCCACTTTTCTAAAATACGGTCTGTGGGATTAATGGAATGTTCATAAAAATGAGAAAACAAATATTATATTTTTTTGGGAAGGCGGATATACCGAAAAAGCGTAATCGATATATGTTTAAGCGTAATGTGTAATTTAGTGAATAAAAATGTAATGATTACGCCAAACCATAATGGTTGGCATGTATGATAGTATATGTACCTGATATTGTTTAACTTGACTGACTGCTTTCTCAGTATCATCTAGCCTCGACTGCATTGCAGTAGTAACAGTGGACCAGCGATCGTTAAGGCTTTTAAGATCTTCATTGATCTTTTCTGATTTGCTTCCCCTGGCAGCCATCTTGGCTACTAGATCATTTCCTGTTTTGTTGATATAGTCCAAACTGGCCTTCTGTTCTGTTAAATCATCCACCAGTGTCTGAAATTAGGTAGATTTTTCATTACTGGCAAAAATATTCTCTTCAAACAATTCATTTACCTCTCCCTCAACAAGTCACACAAAACAGGATCCCAAAACAGTGACTGCACTTCAAGTGCGGAGCAAATTACAGAGGGACATAAAATTAATCCTTCTGGAATATTAAAAAATGAACAGGATAGGTAGGGGTATGAATGGTTCCAGGGTTGTTTAATGGCTGAATACTAGTTTTATATAATCACACTGAGAATAGCTGTGAATTAGGAGCTTTCTCAAATGAATTTGTATGTGATAACATTGTATATTACAAGACAACCTTTTGTGTTGTTGATTCTCAACAAAACAGGGTTCCTTTTTTTTTTTTTGAATCAGAGACCTTTATTTTGTCAAACAAACAACAATCAACATCAACACTAGATTTTGTATTGTTTTATTATAAAATGCTGATGTCATGATTTCATTGCAAGTAAAAGTGAAATTTCTCATCCTTGTGGAAATCTCTGTACCAATTCAAGAATTTTAAGTTTAATACAAGAACTAAAACATTTACTTCTCCATACAAAACCAATCTGTGGGAAAAAAAGCTTTTCATTCACTAAGTAGGCTAATTTAAAGGTCAAATGAAGCGATTTTTGATCTTCAAATTTAATAAGTAAAATAATTGATTAGTATTTTGGAAGTAAAAAAACCTAATGAAATTAATTAAATCAATGTCGGGTGCACATACCCGGTCATCAAAAGTCGAACGGTGCGCAAATGTGACCTGGCTTACTTCCCCTGAATTACCTCTTCCGCTGACGTCATACGTGCCATACAATTGTAAACAATATACGGCGTGGGTAGCACGATAACAAAATGGATTATGTTTCTGATGAAAGTTCGACAGATTGTGAAGAAATGCCAGACTTGACTTCGACAAAACCGTCAATAACACCATATATGTTTGAACCAAGATTATCTTCGTTACAAAATGTTTCAAACAGAGACGCAAGCTCTGAGTCTGACTCGGACGACAGTCACCTTTCGACCGAAGAGAATGAAGACTCCTTACTTGACGAAGAGGTTGATGAAGTGAATCTTTAGTAAGATTTCTAACAAATACTTATATTAGGAACAAATTGCAATCGGGTTTTTAAAGTATTCGGTTACTGTTTTGCTCGTTTCAAAAAGAGTTATAAAAAAAGGGGGGGGGGGGTGTGTGATGTTTTGTTTTCAGACTATTTCCCTGCATGTGTCTAAGGACCTTACATTGTATATAATGTGCATATTTTTATTCTCATCTGCTTGAAAAAATTTAACTTTAAAAGTTCATCCGTATTGTCACCACAAATATAATGTTGATCAATTTGTTAGTTCATTTTACAGTTTATATGTAGATCTTGGAAAAAGTAGATTTTTTAATGAGATTAAACTGATTTAGCACACTACTTTAGTATATTCTTTTAATTGTTGCCGGTGTTCTTGTCAACACTACATGACAATGCAGACAAGAATTGAGTCAAAGTGTTGCAAAGACACGAATATAGTGGATGTAAAAATGGAAGAAGCAGGCATTTCCTGCATAACAGAGCATGTTGGTTTCCAAGCAAACTATTTGAATGAACATGTTTTGGAAACATCTTATTATGAGTATTTGGAGGAACATGGAACAAATGATCAAAATATACATGAGTATGTTCTTTTTACATTTGTTTTATTAAGGAATAAATGTTCTAGTTAAATAGTTCGTTTGCACCTTCTAGATAACACTAAACACGCGGTCTCTTTTCCCCCCAGATCAAGTTTTACCTTTTATGTATAGTTTTCTTAATTATTAGAAATAAAACACAAAACAACAGCTGTTTATAGAGGTGTTAATAGTAATGCAAAATAAAAGTAGTAATAGATGATGAACATGACAGCAACAATAGCATCATCTAGATTTTGATTTTGACTTGTGATGAATTCCATTGATGGACTTCTGTAGCTTCTTTTTGTTTCCCATCTATCATCAGTTTGGGTTCCTATTGTTACCATGCATGGTTCTGCCTGGCAGCTGGAGTTTTTACTGGCCTATAAAACATTGATCATAAAATTATTAATTTCCCAAATAGAAAAAACAATGAGAAATGAAATGTACAATGATGTCTAATTACTCTCTTTTAGTTTACTAGTACACACATTTATTTACTTAAAATAGTGTTTGCATTAAAAATATAACAAACAATTTATATATATATATATATATATATAATATAACATTATAATCAGTAATTATATATTTTATTCATGAACTTACAGTGGTTCTTGTTTGACATGAGGCATTATATCTTGCTGTTAGTTGCAAACCAGGGGCATGGCAATCATTTTGATCCTGCTCAGTATCAGATTCATGCGGTGTCTCCTTGCCTTCATTAACATTACATGTATTGTCATTCTCATCACTATCAGATGAATCCTTCAATACTTGTGCAAGTGTCTGCAAAAAAAATTTAACAAATAAAATAAAATAATTTAACATCTTTATTTCGCAACAAATTAAATAAATTATAAAGGAATTTATGAAAAAAATCTTTGTATTACTGAAATTGTTAATTGTGTGGATAGCAATTATTCATGCTAATCATAACGAATAAGCAGTTGTTTACTGTATTAGTGATTATATCT